>OZ012698.1:28150060-28197560 GCA_963942565.1 Maea johnstoni
TCAAACTAAGTCATGTGTGTGTGAGAGAGAGAGAGAGAGAGAGAGAGAGAGAGAGAGAGAGAGAGAGAGAGAGAGAGAGAGAGAGAGAGAGAGGGGGGGGGGGGGAAGAAAGAGTGAGAGGGAAAGAGAGGAAGAGAATGAGAGAGAAAGAGTGAGAGAGGGACAGAGAGAGAGAGAAGAGGGAGAAAGAGAGAGAAAGAAAAAGAGAGAGAGTGAGAGAGAAGAGGGAAAGAGAGAGAGAAAGAGACAGAGAGAAGAGTGAGAGAGAGACAGAGAGAGAGAGAGAGAGAGAGAGAGAAAGAAAGAAAAAGAAAGAGAGAGAGAGAAGAGGGAGAGAGAGAGAAAGAAAGAGACAGGGAGAAGAGGGGACATGTACAAGTTAAGGGTTTACAATGAAAAATTACATTAATATCTGATAAATATTACTCTAGTATCACCCAATAAACACATCTGTAAAGTTATACAATACATATATATACACAAACACTTCCAATTATAAATAGTGTATCGCCTTTATTTTTGCGATAACAAACCATCTGTAAGTTTTAAGTGTGTTAAGATGTGCAGGAAGTAAACCAAGATGAGGAGACATTGCTTCCTAAAAAATATCCACTTTCTACGAAAAACCCACCTATGGGAATAAAAATGAGGTGAAATTCCATTGGATAACACTGTGGAACATGCAATTTGATGTTTAACCCATTAATGCTTAAGAGTTTCTCCAAAAATTGTCGTCTGGACCTAAAATACTTTCGACAATAACACAAGAATTGAGAATGATTTTACAAAATATTTGAAGGAGAGTTGTTGACAATGTTTTGATAAACATTTCTCCTTCAAATATTTTCCCAACTGTGCGTTTGCCTGCAAGATTTCATCAAAATTGTCAGGCTGCTTATGGCTGCTGTGAGCGTTAATGGGTAAAGTAGTAGCCCCAGGTGCACACTTGAATATCAGGGGTGTTCGGGGCTCGCTTTTCTCACAATCGTGTCAGTGAAGAGACTAATTTGTGTGCGTAGGGTGCGGGTCTGAGAACTAATGACATTAATGGAACATTTTATCGGTAAATTCAGACACATTCTGAAAAGGATTTTTCGAAGAAAAACAGGGAGGACAAAAAACACTGAATTTGGAAATGTTAATAGGGTCGAACCTAGACTGCATTTCACAATAGCGTATTCACAAACAATAGATAGTGTTTGTTTCTTTTAACCCTTCCAATACTAAGGCTACTTTCGTCCAAAGCACAAGAATGCACATATTTTTGAAAACCATCTGAACCATGTCATGTTGGTATAAATTGGATAGCTCGCATTCTTTTTTTATAACTTTTATTCCAATTCATATATAGTACAAGTTACAAATGGTATTTCAATAGTAATATAATTACCCTGCCAATATCAAAGCAATTATGTGTCAGACAGGAGTTTGTGTATTGGTGACCACTTTCCTAGGAAATGTTGAATTCTGTTATTACACATAGCAATATACCTTTCAATATTCATGTGGTATTTGAGTATACACTGTATTTGTGCAAGGGTGGGCGCCTTGTTTTTGTGTCTTTTTTTGTAAATAGTTTGTTTGACGATTGTTATGATTGTAAACAAGAGTGGATCTATTTTCTTAGGACCTAATAAAATGAGTTTAATATCTAATTCTATTTTGTTGTAATTTACTGACTGGACCCACTTGATACACTTTCCCCATAGATCATAGATTTTTGGGCAATAAAAAAATAAGTGTTCGATGGTCTCTGTTGCATTGTTCCAAAATGAGCAGTTATCATCTTCACTTATCTTGAATTGTTTCAATTTTTTATTTGTTACCAGAGTTCTTGTTAAAACTTGATATTGAAAGTACTGCAGGTTTATTCCTGCTCTGGTTTTGTTGTTGTTATTATAGTAACTTGCCCATTCTCGGATAGCTCGCATTCAGTACTTTCAGATGAGTACCCATTTGTCATTGTTTTAGTGGTTTCTCAGGTTTTTTTGCCTAATTTTGTGTTCGCCAAATTAGTCACCAGCAGCATAAGGGTTAAAGGAGGTTAACCCAGGCCATTCATGTATAAGATTTCTTTGAGAAATTGTTGTTTGGATCTTGGATACTTTAAGAAATAATTTGGTGATCAAGTATTATTTCACTAGGTATTTGAAGAAGAGTTATCGGTAGTGTTATAATGAATTTTCCTTCAAATAAATTTTCTGCTTGAAGATTTTACCAATTTTTTAGAATATTTGACGGAGTAGTGATAATCAGAACCAAACCCAAAATTCAATTCTCCTACAAATATTTTAATAATCTTTAATTGATTACAAGGTTATATCTATTCATAAGTATCAAAAGTCCAAACGACATCTATTTAAGAAATCTTCTGGCATGAATGGTTAACAATTTAGCATAAACATGTACTAATTCATGAGCACTATTAGGTCAAGAAACTGGCCGCTACTGGCATGAAGGGTTAAACATTGGGCAAATGTTTAAGGGAGGGGGGGGGAGGGTGACGGGGTTATAGTATTTAGCATATCTATACACAACTATGCATTATTATACTATTGCGGAGCTAGCGAAAACCTGGATTTTCTTACTAATTCTTTGGCCAGAATAATGCACCAGGTCTACGGGTCTCCTACGGTCTAAGTCAATTGTGACAGAGAATGCCCTGGAATTTCTTTGATTTCTTCAGGAAATTGCAAGGTTTTCGGCTGAGTTCTCTCAACAATGAAACAATGACGCACATTTACAATTATATGCCTTTCTTAATGCATTAGTAGCATACAGCGATATAAATGCAGAAATCCGATACCATGCATCCCTATAGAAATATGTCTCTGAACTATCAACTCAAATAGATGTTATACTAATAGATGCAATACTGTGAACTCAAATGGATGTAATACTAGTTAATAGACGCAGTGCTGTGCTTTGAGTTTCGGTCAGACTCTTGTTTGTAGATTTCGCCTCGTAGATTTGCAAGAGCGATAATCTGCGTAGCGAGAGTATTTCGTACCTCCACAATAGGAGAGTGAAGGAGGAAGTCCATAATGGGCAGCTGCAGCAGCGAGAAGGAGGCCTGGATCGTTTAATCTCTTACTGGATATCCGGCAGGCGGGCTGGCTGGATGTGGCAGGCCGGCTATGGGCAGGAAGTGCCTAATGGTCACTTTGGCACCCCGTCCCTTCTTACGGCGGCCATCTTGGACCAGGTTCATTAAACGCATTCAGCATGCCACTAGCAATATATTTGAGATCAAAGATAGATTAAGCAGTAATTCATTGAGATCACTCATTTACATCATTTAAATGATTAAGTACTATTCTTATTAGACATTTATATCAATATTAAGTTCATTAACCCAATCATGCTTTTCAGAGGAGAGTTTTCAGTTTAGTTCTGATAAATATTTATACATCAAATATTTTCTTGAATATGCATTTGTCAGAGCAGAAAAACTGATAGCAACTAAATGGTCAGGCTTTTTGGCAGCTAAAGGTTGAATAAATTAAAGAATAGGTAAATAAATAAATAAATAGATATGTAGATAAATGAATGAATAAATAAATAAATAAATAGATAGATAAATAAATGAATAAATAAATTATAGGTTAAATAAATAGATTAAACGCTTGCATTATATTTAAAAATAAACAAACTTGAAACCTACATTCTGTAGAGATTACAAATTCAAATTGTAAAAATAGTGAGAATTATTCTCTTATCTAACATACATATAATCTTAAACCAATTAAACACACTTATTCAGGCACTAGCCTATATTTGAGAACATAAAATGAGTCCCATTTTTAGAGTAGTTATTATAATTGTATAAACAATTAGCATTATTCGTTTATCTTATTAATATGACTGATCTCAGTTCCCAAATTCCTCATTGAATCTTTATCTCCCCACTCCCCTTGCTAAAAAAATTATCCAATTTAGTAGGTTAATCCATTCATGGCTGGAGATTTCCATGTATTGTCTGGACTGGTAGATACTTTTACTAATAATTTTGAATTTAATCACAATTGGAGAAAAAAGAATTCAAGGAAAGTTGTTGATCAGATTCTGCTAAATATTTCTCCAAATATTTTCTCATAATTAATTTTGTTAGCGAGATATCATCATAATTGTCGGGCGGTTTTGGCCTCCACAGACATGAATGGGTTTAATTGGTATAAATATACTCAAAAGATACTGGATGTTGTAACACTGTATAACAGCCGTCATTGGCAGTCTTACCATACAGCTTTCCAGGGTTGTAGTATTATAGGTTAACTTGCTTTTAGGGTACTAGTAGAGCCATCTATTGGGTTTTTCAAGTACTAGAGCTTTAAAGTTTATTACAGTGAGAGACAAGCTGTGGTAAATGTCAGCGATGCAACAGTGCCATTAGGTCCAGACTATACATCTAACCCTGCTGTTTTTCCCCATAAAGAGAAGGCAGACACTTATCCAGTTCTCCTAAACTGAATGTCCTTTTGAGAGCGGCTCCCTTATATTGGTGTGAGGGCCATTATCAACCTTCTGTCTCTGTCTCTGTCTCTCTCTCTCTCTCTCTCTCTCTCTCTCTCTCTCTCTCTCTCTCTCTCTCTCTCTCTCCTTTCATGCCTGTAGCAACCACCAAACATGCTTGAATTTTTTGGTGATATCTCTCTAATAAAAGCAATTTTCAGAAAACATTTTAAGGAGAATTGTTAATGAGGCAGTTACTAACAAATCTCCTTCAAATATTTTTCCAGTTTGAGCTGAATTCCAATGTTATTTACAAAAGAATCATAGGTCCAGACAACATTTCTTAAGATATTCTCCTCCAGCATGAATGTATGGGATGGCCTTTCTACACCTTATGGCTGGCAAGTAAAATACAGCTGGGTAAGAAATAATCATCCTCTCATCAGCAACTTTCAAGCCTGCTCACAATGGCATGTAAGTTACATTTCGGGTGCCCGCCCATAAATGCTGACAGTGTCCAAAGGCAGCCTGACAATGTTGGCAATATATTATAACTTATTTTTGGAAAGATTTGAAGAAGGAATGATAAGCAAAATACTACCAACAACTCAATTTATCAAAGTCAAACTTTTCAAAAGTATTGAAGATCCAGACAATGATTTTAGGAGTAACTCTTAAGTATAAATGAGTTAACTAGACCATTCTTTGATTACCGCTGTATACCTTACTTTTAAAAGGTAGTTCACGAATCTATTATCAGATTTTTTTAGCACTAACATTATGTCTTTAACAGTAATTGGTCATATAAAAATACAAATAGATGGTGAATGCAAACTTACTCAGTAACCACTCCTACTCTTTTTAAACTGGAACAGCCGTAAGCGGCATGCCTTATGTACAATTAGCAGAACTAAGCACCTAAATCACTGTATGGCATGATCTGGCTGACTGTTAACTGTGCCTGTGCATTGTAAAACAGCGACTCATGGCTAACCATGTTTGAAATGTTGAGCATTAGTGTGGAACGTGCCGCCATCATGCCTGGCTGCACCACGGGCCTGACAGCCCCCTGCAGAGTCTCATTATCACCGTCACTTGTTTACCAATCTACCAAAAGGTAACCTTCGAGTAGTGCCGTAACGAGAGGTGGGAGGAGAGTCAACGTCATCAATCATACTGGTCGTGAGGGGGGGGGGGGGGGAGAGAGAGAGGGAGGGAGGGAGGGAGAGAGAGAGAGAGGGAGGGAGGGAGGGAGAGAGAGAGAGAGGGAGGGAGGGAGGGAGGGAGAGAGAGAGAGAGAGACAGAGAGAGACAGAGAGAGACAGAGAGAGACAGAGAGAGACAGAGAGACAGACAGAGACAGAGACAGAGACAGACAGAACAAAGAAATACCTGTAGTCCAAGTTCATCTGCATATGACAAGCTAAATGACTTAGCAAAAGTGACACCGAAATTTTCCAGGCAATTTCCTAGCTGGCTACAAATCAGACCTACATATTCCGAGCTAGAATTACCTTTGATTAATAGTCTATCCTAACAATGTGCTGATCGGCAGAGAGACTAGTAGTCCCCCAGTGCTCATAGAAGCTGAGCTGACATCAAGGTATAATTTCTCCTGTGGCTTGCCCCTGGATCTACTTGACTTAATTTTGTATCAACCTTAGTAGCGGCCAAGACCCTGGCGAGAATTCTTTGTTCTCACCTGCATCATTGCAGCTGTGACCTGAGGATGCATTGCTAGGGGACTCGGTGCCACCAGAGGTTGGCTGAAATTAACAGGGTTGCTGATGACTGCCTATTCATTCATAGTAAAGTGGTATGGATGCAGAGGTGTGAAGTGTCCAAGTAGGATGCATAACATTCACAGTCAGAACCCACTTATCTACCTTTTAAAACAGCTCTCGACCCACTCATTATGTAAGCAGTAGCTGTCTTCACAGGCTTTACTAAATGCTGGTTCAAGTCAAGAATGAGGAATACACAGTTTCAATAACATCTAAATTAATGAATAACAATGGGCATTATTTATTTTTTGATCTGAAGCATTTAACCAAGTAAGCACCATATTGTTATATAATAGGCATACGCAAGTGCAAAACGTTGCCAATATGCTTTTCTGATTCTCACGCTCTGCATAAAAATCACGTCTCGCAATTCACCTCAACTTGCACTACGTGGAGAAAACTCTTAATGACCTTCCCGCTCCCCGGACTGCCTCCCGTGTGCAAATATCCATAGCCGATGCCTGGATAGAATTTCTAATGAAAGCAATTCCCCGTCTGCGGCCAAGACATAAAAGCCACCGAAATTCAATCACGGCACAGTGGCACAACGTTTTAAATGAATTATCGGCATTTATAGAGAGCCATTTCATACAATATCAGGGATCCTTAACCACCCATATCAAATAAAGACGCGCACTCGTCAAATAGATTTTTCCTTTTTTTTGTGGTGACCTGGCTAGGCACCTGATAAATCTGCAGTGAAAAGCATTTGTCCACTTCTTTCATTGCTGTAAAATTGTTTCTAATCCATCATTCCCCGGCATGAAAGGGAGCGGGGGCTGCCCTGATGGCTGAGTGGTCTAAGGCATTTCCACTGTATCTCACCACTGAGGGCCTGCCCTGATGGCTGAGTGGTCTAAGGCATTTCCACTGATTGCTCGCTGCAGTGTCTTAGCCAGGATTTAGAAAGTGGGTGCCTAAAATTGGCAGTTGTAAAATTTTTGGGCATCCAAATTTTAAGGGGGATCACAATATACTCATATTTCAATCATAAACATGTATAAATTCAGCAAAATAAGGCATGATATCATTAAACAATGTCATAGGAATTATAAGGGATGAAAAAATTCAATTATAAGCTTGAGATTGAGATTTTTGGAAATTCCACACTAAAAAATTGGGTGTCCTGAGGGGTACATTTTAAGGGTTTGGGTGTCCAAAAAGGCACTCAGACGCCCTGCTATCTAAGACCATGGCTCGCTGTCTCTCACCACTAAGGGCCTACCCTGATAGCTGAGTGGTCTAAGGCATTTCCACTGACTGCTCGCTGTCTCTCACCACTGAGGGTCTGCCCTGACAGCAGAGTGGTCTAAGGCACTGCCACTGACTGTTGGTTGTCTCTCACCACTGAGGGCCTGCCTTGATAGCTGAGTGGTCTAAGGCATTTCCACTGACTACTCCCTGTATCTCACCACTGAGAGTCTGCCCTGATGGCTGAGTGGTCTAAGGCATTTCCACTGACTGCTCCGTATCTCACCACTGAGGGCCTGCCCTGATAGCTGAGTGGTCTAAGGCGTTTCCACTGATTGCTGGCTGTCTCTCACCACTTAAGGTCTGCCCTGATGGCTGAGTGCTCTAGGGTTTTGCCACTAACTGCTTGCTATCTCTCAACACTAGGGACTGCCCTGATAGCTGAGTGGTCTAAGGAGTTGCCACTGACTGCTCGCTGTCTCTCATAACTGAGGGCCTGCCCTGATAGCTGAGTGGTCTAAGGTGTTGTCATTGACTGCTCGCTGTATCTCACCACTTAGGGCCAGCCCTGATAGCTGAATGGTCTAAGGCATTGACACTGACCACTTGCCGTCTCTCACCACTAAGGGCCAGCCCTGATGGCCTAGTGGTCTTAAGGTATTTCTACTGACTGCTCCCATTTGTGTTAATTTTGAATTATTTAACAGTGGCGGTATTACAGATCTTAAACAAATACAATATGATATTTGCATTTGGTATCATATCCAGTATCATTTCTTACTGCTATTACTGATTATATAATACTTCATCATGGGAGGAATAGAGAGAAGCCACAGACTAGACCAACAGACCACTGGGGCAACCCTTAAGCCATTCAAGCCAGGAGATCTACTTGACCAGTGTCGTCTGGACCTTTCAAACTTTTGAAAATTACTTTGTAATGAAGCATGAATTCACAAAATATTTGAAGGAGAGTTGTAGAAAGTGTCTTGAAGAACACTTCTCTTTCAAATATTTTCTGAATATTGCTTTTGTTTGAGATATATCACCAAAATTGTCAGGTGGTTATGGCTGCTACAGACATGAATGGGTTATCTGCAATGGATGTGTTATGCAATGTTCCTTTATAGCTATTCTTGCATAATAATCATGTTTACCAAGCAGAACAATCTACATTGTGCAATTCTGAATAGATCTACATAAACAGATTAGTTATTCCAGTAAGCCTTCCAGAGGAGTCCAGGGTCTTAGCCAGGATTTAGAAACTTGGTGCCCAAAATTGGCAATTGCAAAATGACCCGTAGAGGACCCAGACTATGCAAGCTAAGACTATGCAGGGGACCTCTTATTACATATTAGAGATGTGCTATTCAAGTATTGCTTTAATATCTAATATATATTACTAATCATATAATAGGACATTCACCTGTGTCTATTACCATTTAGAGCATTCAGATGGTAATTTTGTATAGATGGACAATTTGGTTATCCAAGGAATTCCTTCATAAGACTTCACAATATCTATATGACTCATTTCAAATGAAATATTTGCATGTTAACTATTCTTGTATGATAACAATGATTACTTAATAGAACATTCACCTGTGTAATTTTGCATCTATATAAATAGACAAGTTGGTCATTTCAGGATGATCTCTTCGTAAGAGACCCTTACTCATTACTAGTGCTTATGAAATATTCAACTGTTGCTATTTCAGTATGATTCACTATAGATACATAATGAAATATTCACATGCTGACATTATGCATAATTTCAATGGGTGTATTGTTGATATACTATTGAAGTCCATCTTGATTCCTCATTTATTATTGATAGCATTTGTCTTGCAATAATCCGTAGTCAATATGATAGGATACCGTTACTACACATGTTATGTCCATCACCATTATAGTCTATAAGCTTAACCCTTCCAATGCTGGGGCTACTTTCGTCCAAAGCCCAATGACGCAAAGATTTTTGAGAACCATCTAAACCCTGTCATATTTGTATGCATTGGAAAGCTCTCACAGAGTACTTTCAGATGAGTACCCATTTGCCAAGATTTCAGTATTTTTTCAGGTTTTTGCATTATTTTGTATTGGCCAAATTAGCAACCAGCAGCATAAGGGTTAACTCCTAAGCTCGGGGTCTTAGCCAGGATTTAGAAACTGGGTGCCTAAAATTGGCAATTGTAAAATAGTTAGTCGTCCAAATTTTGACGGCGACCACAATGTACTCAGATTTCAACCATGAACATGGATTAATTTATCAGGCATGATATCCGTAGCAATGTCATTTGAATTTGAATGAAGATGAAAAAATTTAATTATATGCTTGAGATTGACATTGTAAGAAATTCCTCACAAAATATTTTGGGTATCCTGAGGAGTGCTTTTTGAGGGGTTGGGTGTCCAAAAAGACACCCAGACACCCTGCAGGCTAAGACTATGCCTATGCTGCTGGTAGATAATTTGGCCAAAACAGAATGATGCAAAAAAAAACTAAAGAAATTACTGAAACCCTGGCAAATGAGAGTACTCGACGAGAGCGATCCAACGAATACCAACATGGCTGGGTTTAGATGGTTTTCAAAAATCTTTGCATCCTTGGGCTTTGGACAAAAGTATCCTCAGTATTGGAAAGTATAGTAGTAAAATAGGGGACTCGTTGGAAGGTCATGGTAAAGTTTCGGAGACATATAGTGGTTCCTAACCAATTTTGGATGAGGAATTCAAAAATAAACGTCCATTTATTTTTTTACTATTTTCAAATTCAAAGGATGAATTATTGAAAAATGCTTACTTTGGAAAGACCTAAGCAGAAATAGAAGTAAACATGGTAAATTTTAGTGGGTGTCACCCTTTCAAGAAATATAGAGTTGTGCTAAAACATTCTCCTTCAAAGATCTAACCAAAACATGCCTTTCTCATAGTGATATTACCAAGCTTGCCCAGGGGACCATCATTTAGTAGATGGTTAATAACCGCATTGTGCTTAATGTAGGAGAGCACTTCACTCATAGATCTATGGCTTTTAAAAGCTATAATCCACTCTCTGGCATGCTGTAAGCTACGGGCAGGATGAGCGGCACGGCAATGATTAGGTAATAAAGGGCTATTGATCATGAGTGTATACCCTAATAAAGGGATGCATCTGAGTGTAAACACTGCAATTACACCACAGGCAATAAATCACCATCTCTCAAACGAGGCACCACAGGTGCTACCCTGAGTGGGAAGGCACTAATCACAACATGAACAACCCTGCATTACTTACCTTTCATGCTTTATATATAATAACAGCAAGAGCTGAGAATGTTGGTACTATAGACTTTATAGACAAAGATTTTTTTTTTTCTGAGAGTAAGTCACCACTGGTGGTACCCTGAGTGGGTGGGTACTAATCACAGTTCATGAACAACCTTGCATCAATTCCCTTTCGTGCCTTGTATATAATAACAGCAAGAGCTGAGAATGTTGGTACTATAGACTTTATAGACAAAGATTTTTTTTTTCTGAGAGTAAGTCACCACTGGTGGTACCCTGAGTGGGTGGGTACTAATAACAACATGAACAACCCTGCATTACTTGCCTTTCATGCCTATAACAGCAAAAGCTGGTATGAGAATTCTGGTATTATCTTAGTGGATGAAGAATATTTCTGAGAATAAGTCATCATATGTGTTACCCTGAGTGGGAAGGCACTAATCACAACATGAACAACCCTGCATTAACTACCTTTCATGCCTTATGTATATTAAGGCCTAAAAAAAGTTGTTTGTTTTTTGTAACCCTACCCCAACAAGTTTTTATTCAAAAAAATCCCTACCCCAAAGGTTTTTCCGCCCTCCCAACTCCCAATCAACGTAAAACATGCATAAAACACCCATTTTTGACCACATAAATAATCTCAAAATTTTTTTTTTACCAACCTATCTACCCTATTTTTTTCTGACCGTTACAGGAAACAGACACTATTTTTTTCTTTGCCTAATCACAACATGAACAACCCTGCATCGCTTACCTTTCATGCCTTATATATAATAACAGCAAGAGCTGAGAATGTTGGTAAATACCAACATTCTCACAAGAAGACCCACCCTGTACATAGATTGCCTTTCATGCATATAACACTATGTTCAGCAAAAGCTGGTATGAGAATTCTGGTATTATCTTTATAGATAAAGAATTTTTCTGAGAATCAAGCACCACAGGTGGTATCCTGAGTGGCAAGGCACTAATCACAACAAGAACAACCTTGCTTCACTTGCCTTTCATGTCTTATATATAATAACAGCAATAGCCAAGAATGTTGGTATAATCTTTATAGACAAAGAATTTTTTCTGAGAATAAGTCACCACTGGAGGTACCCTGAGTGGGTGGGTACTAATAACAACATGAACAACCCTGCATTACTTGCCTTTCATGCCTATAACAGCAAAAGCTGGTATGAGAATTCTGATATTATCTTAGTAGACAAAAAATATTTCTGAGAATAAGTCACCATATGTGGTACCCTGAGTGGGTGGGTACTAATCACAACATGAATAACCCTGTATAGATTACCTTTCATGCCTTTAACACAGCAAAAGCTGGTATGAGAATTCTGGTATTATTTTTATAGACAAGGATTTTTTTCTGAGAGTAAATCACCACATGAACAACCCTGTATAGATGGCCTTTCATGCCTTATATAATAAAAGCAAGAGCTGGGAATGTTGGTGTAATCTTTATAGACAAAAAATACTTCTGAGAATAAGTCACCACTGGAGGTAACCTGAGTGGGTGGGTACTAATCACAACATGAACAACCTTGCATCAATTCCCTTTCATGCCCTGTATATAATAACAGCAAGAGCTGAGAATGTTGGTATTATTATCTTTATAGACAAAGAATATTTCTGAGAATAAGTCACCACAGGTGGTACTTGTGTGGGCAGGTAATAATAATCACATGAGCAACATTGCCGCTCATGCCTATAACCGCAAAAGCAGGTACATGCGAGGTCTGGTATTATCTTAGTCATGTGGATGAAGAATATTTCTGAGAATAAGTCACCACAGGTGGTACTTGTGTGGGCAGGTAATAATAATAACATGAGCAACATTGCCGCTCATGCCTATAACCGCAAAAGCAGGTACATGCGAGGTCTGGTATTATCTTAGTCATGTGGATGAAGAATATTTCTGAGAATAGGTCACCACAGGTGGTACCCTGAGTGAACAGTAAATTAAAATCACAACATGAGCAACCTTGCATCACCTGCCTTCAGGGACTTATCCAGGACCCGTCCTACCTGTCTTTTGGACAGGTAGTTTCCTGAAAAACTCCTTTTTGGACAGGCAAAATTTTCTATGAAGAATTTTCAATTGACTTTTGGAGGGTAATAACTAAATGTTTTCATAACAAACCATCTTCTAAGACATAGCTGAAGTGTAAAATGCCCTTTTTGACACAAAAGGCTATTACATGTAGTTGGTATAAGGATTTGAAGTAGATTATTAGCTAAATCTGGACGGGCAGAAATTTTGGAATTGCTGTTTTGGACAGGCATTTTTGAAATCCTGGCTAAGACATCACCTGCCTTTCATGTATGTGCCAACAAAAGCGAGCCCGAGAACGTTGGTATTATCTTAGTGGACAAAGAATTTTTTCTGAGAATCAGTCACCACATGTGGTACACTGATTAGGTGGATATAAATCACAACACAGAACAACCAAGACCAGCTCCTAGACTTTTGTTTCATCAAATAGTGCTTTCCCTGTTCTTGTCTCTATCTTTTGCTTAATGTCTACATATCAGTCAATTTCATGGTATTACAGATATTCTATACTTTGTCTAAACCGATATGATATCGATATTTGGGATTTCATCAGTACTGTACCAGTACTAATACCTAGGCATAACATTGCATATTATTGCAAAATCTTGCAGTACATATGCAGAAGCGTTATTGGCTGGTTTATGGTCTTAGCCAGCAGGGCGTCTGGATGTCATTTGGAAAACCCAAACCCATCCCTCAGGATACTCAACTTCTTGTGACTTATTTCTTAAAATGTTAATCTCAAGCATACAATTGATTTTCTTCACCCAATAAAATATTATTCCCATAATATTGTGTAAGGATATTATGCCTTCTACCTTGAAAGACAAGACGCCCCAAAATTTTCCAACTGCAAATTTTGGGCACCCTGATTCGATATTCTGGCTAAGAATCTGGGTTGGCTTCAGATAAATATTCCCCTTTAAATATCTTTTAACCTATTAATGTTCAAGAGGTACTCTTTAAATTGTTTTTTTATGGGTTTCCAACACTTATGGCGATAACTTGGAAATTAAATTTGATTTCACAAAATATTTGTAGGAGAGTTGTTTGTAGTGTTCTATAATTACTTTAAATATAACTGCTTCAAATATTTTTCCAACTATGTTCTTGCGAGAAAGATTTGATCAAAATTGTCAAGCTATTTTGGCTGCTGCAAGTATTAACAGGGCAAAAAGAATACTCTTTTAAAAGAAGCTGGCAAGATACTTTTTTCAATGGTCTGAGATTTTATTTTGGATCTGTCAGTGGGGTTGAATGCATCTTCCTTATCGATAACTAAATGAACCCCTTCTAAATCCAAAACAAACAGTCCATAAACACAGAGAATTAGTCATTGGCTACTACATAGGGTTGCTTTCCGGAGGAATGAACGAAAACAATTGATTATCGGAGGTGAAGCCACTGGAGCCGGAAACATTAGAAAAACAATATGGCTTCCCACCATGTGATGAATCTATAATATTGACACAGTTCTCCAACTGACGGGCCTTGAGACTCCTTGGTAAGTGTCGTCTGGACCTAAGGTATTTTTGAACATAAGGCCTAAAAAAGAAATTGTTTGTTTCCTGTAACAGTCTGAAAAAAATTAGGGTAGGTAGGTCGGTAAAAAAAATTTTTGGATTATTTTTTGGGTCAAAAATGTGTGTTTTATGCATGTTTTACGTTGATTGGGAGTTGGGAGGGCGGAAAAAACTTTAGGGTAGGGATTTTTTTGAATAAAAACTTGTTAGGGCAGGGTTACAGGAAACAAACAACTTTTTTTTTAGGCCTAACTTTATTTCTAAAAATAATTCCACAGAATATTTGGCAGAGACTTGAAGCTTTGGTTCAAGTCAATATTTTTCCTTCAAAATATTCTGAAAAATGCTCAAAATATATATTCTGAAAAAGACAATTCTTCGTTTTAATGAGATCTTCTATTTCAAATATTGAGGTCAAGATGATAATTACAAAAGATGGCATTGTATACGGACATTATGCTCCATAAATACATATTTATGATTGAATTCGGAGCGTATTGTGGTCTCCCTCGAAATATAGGATGTCCTTGCTCAAAATTTTATATTGCCAATTTTGGACACCCTGATTCTGAAAATCCTGACTAAGAGTCTGAGTACATTCATCACAGATGCCTACAATGCTTAAACACCAGCAAATCACTTTTCACCTTCAAAGTCGTGGCGAACCTGTATGATGCTTATTACTCAAATACATGCTGCGACATCAAAGAGAAGAATATTGCCCTGTGATGATTTAATATCTAACAGCATATGCCAATATCAACTGCTCCCCTCCCCAGGCCACATATCAAAACCAGGAGTTTATTAACACTGACCAGGGGAAATCAAACAAGTGGCAGAATTGAATTCAGTGTTTAGTTTACGATCAACCTGATTATTATCGACCTATTCAGGTCTGGAGATCTCTTTAACCCATTTACACTCGGAGGTACTTAGGAAAGTATTGTCTGCTACTCTCATACTTTTGAAAATAACTTGGGTATAAAGCGAAAGTTCACAAAATATTTGGAATAGAGTTGATTTTTTGCTTCTGATCAACATTTCTCCGTCAAATGTTTTCCGGAAAATGCTTCTGTAGGTAAAATATTTAGGAAATCATTAGGCCTGTTTTGGCCGCTCTGAGTGTGAATGGGTTAACCCATTAATGCGTGAGAGTTCCTCCAGAAATTGTTGTCTGGTTATATACTAATTTTGACAATAACTTTGAAATTGAGCATGATTTCGCAAAATATTTGAAGGAGAGTTGGTAATGTCCTGATTAACATTTCGCCATCAAACATTTTCCTAACTTAGTTTTTCCTTCCAAGATTTCATCAAAGTTATTAGGCTACTTTTGGCAACTGTGAGCATTAATAGGTCAGTAGCATTGGGAAGTATGGTACTTATGAAAAATTTTGAAGGAGTCGTTGGGTAGTTTTTGATCGGAATTTCTTCTTCAAATAATTTCCAAATATGTAACTTTGAAATCTTATATCTATTCAAAAAAAATTTGAAGGAGTGTTATTGGGTATGTTTTTCATCGTAATTTCTTCTTCAAATAATTTCCAAATATGCTCCCATTGCAAAAATGGTAGCGAAGTAGTCCAGATGTTTTTGGGCGAATTAGGCATAAATGGGTTAATTCTCATATCGTCAGTGCACCCAAATTGACATGGCCAACCAGACGACATCTCTCCTAATAAACTAGCAAATATATGAAGGGGAATTCTGAATGAAAGAGACCTGTAGACAACTCAGACATATGATGCTGGCAATGGCAGGAAGCGAGCGCAGTGACAGGGCATACATGCATTTAGTGCACCGTAGCCTTTTGAGCCTTTCAGACACTTCCTTTAACCCTTATGCTACTGGTGCCTCATTTGGCCAATATAAAATGATGCAAAAAAACTGAAAAAGGACTGAAAGCCTTGCAAATGGGTACTCATCTGAGAGAATGCAGCGAGAGCTTTCCAATAATACCAACATGACATGGTTTAGATGTTTTTCAAAAATCTTTGTGTCATTGTGCTTTGGACGAAAGTAGCCTCAGCATTGGAAGAGTTAATAGTTCTTTTGGATACAGATTTCATTAACCCTGTCACCTACACCAAACTGTATTGCATATTTGAAGAAATATTTACATTACTCCATGAAATATTTTCCAAAATATGCTTTTGTAAGGAACAAACCACCATTATAGTCAGGCCACTTCTGACGACCATGAAAAGGTTGATCTGTTTAATATTGTTTATTGGTTTCCTGCCCGTTATTATACATGGCTTTCTCACACAATAGCATGACAGTTGCTAGTTAGAAGTTTACGCTCCCTTGATCTTCTATGTCATGTTATGTGTTATTTGTCTCTTCCTCTTTAATATCTGGTGCTCATATTAGATCAATCCCAGTATAGGGATGGGGAGGGGCTTATAGCTAACAGGGTGTCAGGCATGGTCTTAGCCAGCAGGGTGTCTGGGTGCCTTTTTGGATGCCCAAACCATTAAAAAGAACCCCTCAGGAGTCAGGACACCCAAATATTTTTGTGTGGAATTTCTAAAAATCCCAATCTCAAGCTTACAATTGAATTTTTTCATCTCCTTATAATTCCCATGACATTGTTTATTAATATCATGCCTTATTTTGATTAATTTATACATATTTATGGTTGAAATATGAGTATATATTGTGATCCCCCTTAAAAATTTGGACGCCTAAATTTTACAACTGCCAATTTTAGGCACCCAGTTTCTAAATCCTGGCTAAGACACTGGGCTAAGGTACTGTAATGAAATCATCAGTATTCCACTGTTGTTTCCAGGTAGGGGGTTTGGATAATCTGTAAAAAAGAGTTCTTTCTTTTCTTTTTTTTTAGCGTAATTTATCTTTGCCACAAACAAAAGGTGATGTCTGAAATACATGGGGTTCTAACAAGTGACAATCTAAAGGCTATGTTCACATTCCACAGGAAGCAGTAAACCTCAGTTTAACTGCAAGTGAAGAGACAAAAGCATTGATTTGTTTTTACCGGAAAAAGCCAAAACGTGTTGATTTTGACACCCAGACTTATAGACTTACGCTGTTACATCCCCCTATACCTCCCCAGAATACCAAACATAAAGTTGCTGTGCAGTGCCGCTAACATACACACACACGCACATGACGCTACGCACTCCACTGCCTCACTCGCACTCAACGGAGGAGACTTGGCAGCATGCCAGCTATCTCGGTGTGCCAGCCTGCGAGCCATGAGACGCTAATAGGTTGCTACCTGCGAATCGGAATCTGCCGTAATCCCTCGAAATAGCAGCTGATATCCCGCCTAAGTTGCTATTAACAAGGAGATGCGAGACCCACTTGTCCTGCTCCGTTCTATCACAATAATCAAAAGCGTCTTTCTCTCGCAATAATCAAATGCACCGAGGAGGCAACTTTTTCTTACAACAGAGCACATGGAGCCCAAGTTAGGAAGATGTGGATACAGATTTTCTGTGGAAAAGAATTAATTCTTGATTTTGGGGTTTGCTTTCTCGCTGAAACCATCCTAATCATCATTGTTAATATCATTATTATTATTATTATTATTATTATTATTATTATTATTATTATTATTATTATTATTATTATTATTACTATTATTATTATTATTATCAATATTATTATTATCATTATTTTTATTTTTTATTATTATTATCAATATTACTATTATTATTTTTATTTTTTATTATCATTATTATCATCATCTTCATATATTATTATTATTATCATTAATCTTAATTCTAATTCTATTATTATTATCATTATTATTATAGTTATTATTATTATTGTTATGATTATTATTATTATCATTATTATCATAACTATTTTCATTCTTACTTTTATCATTATAATAATCATTATCATTATTTTTATAATAATAATGATAATAATAATAATAATAATAATGATAATAATAATAATATTAACAATAATGATAATAATAATAATAACAATAATTATTATTATCATTATTACTATTCTTATCATTACTATAAATTATAATCATAATTAGTTATCATTTTTATCAGAATCCACATAGCACATAAAAATGGGCAGTTTACACACCTGCTACGTAAAACTGATTATAAATCTATCCCCTCAATAAATATGATAAATAATCCTACACAGAAAATGCTGTCTGTCTGACTTTTTCTTAAGATGGCCAGTCCACCAGATGGACTATATGGGTGCTAGCCATGTCCTAGTTGTGCCCGCCCCTTCCTATATATTTGTTCTCCTTTATCAGCCTGACAATTTGGAAAATATTTTGAGGAGAAATGCTCATCAGAGCATTATCAACTAATCTCCTTCAATCATTTTGTAGAATTATTCTCAATTTTCAAATTATTGTCAAAAATATCACAGATCCAGACGACTATCTTGAGTATCTCATAAGCATTAACGAGTTAAGACTGTCGTTTACATAATGTGGGTGCTGATTGAGTCCCTTCTTTCCCCTTATCTCACACATTTCCCCACTCACGGAAGAGGGGAAACATTTCCAAAGGCAGCTCAGCCTTGTGGTCTTATGTAAAGTGTTGTTTACCTAATGTGACCGTGAATTATATATAACATACCAAAGAGCCTGACATGGCTACTTCTATCGCCTGCTCTGTCAGATCTAGCCTCATTCTCAGGCTGTATTTAACCCATTCACACTCAAGAGTTCCTCTCGAAATATTGTCTGCTACTTTCATACTTTTGAAAATAATTTGTGAATGAAGCGAAATTTCACAAAATATTTGAAGGAGATTTGTTGTTTGACTTCTGTTCAACATTTCTCATTCAGGCCACTCCAATTTAATTACTTGTCTTACGTGCTCAGGAGGTAGGAAATGAGCCATTTTGGAATAAAAAAAAAAGTTGAAAAATGTGTTTTTTGTTGTTCATTTTATTTTTTTTAGAGTCTGCTGACTAGAACTGGTAGCGAGATGTTTCTAACAAGCTATTCTTAACTAAATAAAATCAATCAAAATCAATTAATGTAACCTTAAGGGTGGGAGATATACATCCTCAAATATGAGGCTCTACTACAGCATTTATTAACTCCTGAAGTTGATTGAATCACCCTAACAATGAATATTCTTAAATCTAGCACTTTTTTTTTTTTTGGAGTCTGACAGAAAATTTCCAAACCACTTTCGTCCGTAAGACACCAAAGTCGACTTTTTTCTTTTTTTTTTTTGGAGTCTGAAAGGATTTTTTTTCCAAAAAAAGCTTGTAAGACAAGTAATTAAATTGGAGTGGCCTCAAATGTTTTCAAAAGAATACTTTTGTAAGGGAAATATTTACAAAACCGTCAGGCCTCTTTTGGCCGGTCTGAGTTTAAATAGGTTAAGTATAATGCCCCCAACACTATATATACTAAGTATAAGTGATGTCTCTCTTAAACTATAGATGGCAGCACTGTTTTTATGTGTAGCAGCTGATGATACTTTAGCTCAAGTGTGTCCCCCTTGTGGATTTATTCAGAACTAAACCTGGAGTGAAATCTACTCAGGTCAGATCAGTGAAAGAGCCAGATATCACAGACTTGTAGCAAGTCTATGCCAGATCCAGCAGCAGTAGCCAGAGGCCGCTGGGCAAATGCCTCGAGCAATTAATTATGCAAGAAAATCAAACCTAACCCACCAGTCATCATAACTAGAGCCTGGCCTGATGGCTTCAGACCGGTCACGTCCTATAATCCATATCCTGCTTGATAGCAGCTAATCCAATCCTAGCTACCGTAATTTGGCTAAGTATTCGACCAACCTTAAGATCCAGCCACACCTCTTATTTGCAATATCCCCTAAACCTGTCAAAAGCACAATGATGCAAATATTTTTGAGAACCATCTAAACCCTGTCAAATTGGTATTCATTAGAAAGCTCTCGCTGAGTACTCTCCGATGAGTAACCATTTGCCTGGGTTACAATAATTTTCAGTTTTTTTGCATCATTTTGTATTGGCCAAATTAGCCACCAGCAGCATAAGTGTTAAGTTTTGGACATCTTTTTGCCTAGCTGATGGTTCATTAAAAAATTGGTTAACACTGCGTTGACACAGACTTCTGTTTAGGTCAGACTGAAATATCTATGGCAAAGTCAGACTCACCTTTTAAGAAGTCTTTCAATAGTTTCCCATTCTGCTTCGATTTGACACCATTTCACTGTTTTAAACTTGTCAAATTTATCGGGAACTCTAAGCTTTACAGACATATCCTTCATGTATCTTTGGTATAATAGCCATTAGATGTGAAATCTGTCAATTTTTAGTGTCTATTGATAAATCGAGGGTTTTATCATGTATATGATGACTCATGACCTTCAAAGTTATCATTGAAATTATCATAAATCCAAACTACACTTGTCTTTTACTTGATATGTAGGTTCTAGTGTCTGTGGCTGATCATAGATGGCACCAAGGATTGATCATCCTGATTGACTAGAAACACAAGAAACGGGTAAAGATCTTACTATGGCCACCTGGTGAGCAATTCCTGAACTAAATTAGGCCGCTTGCCTCAGTTTTTAACCCTTCCAATGCCTAGGCTACTTTATCGGGAGGAAAGTTTTTACCATACGGAAAACCAATCATTAAAACCCTGTCATGTTGGTATTCACTGGATAGCTCTCGATGAGTACTATCAGATGATAACCCTGGGTTGCAGTACTTTTTATGTGTTATGTATAGGCCAAATTAGCCACCAGCAGCATAAGGGTTAAGTTAGTATACTTTTTAGGTTTGGCGTAAAAGAAGTAAGATCCATTATTTGGCGCGAGTCCAGGCAATTTCCAGGCACAAATGGGTTAATGGCGAGAGTGGCATATGGGAGTGGTTTACATAATAGGTAATGGTCAGGCGCTGGTCAGTCTGACCACTTGAGAATTACACATCTTCGTCTTACCAATTAGGCGGTAGCGAGACAGCTAATTAACCCTCCATTCAAACTCACAACAAACACGGGCTCAGAGGACTATTAGGGTGGGATACCGCTTAGGTGCAGATAGCCTCGTCTAATTTCCATTAATCCCGAGATTACCTGTGCTTTACATGTTCCAATGTATTACTGTAGAGCACACAGTGTACACGTCTGTTTATATATAGCGTACATAGCATGTGGTTCCGCTTCACTATATATAAAAGCGCTGTACTTTTTTTCGGTACTTTGGCGCTGTCAGCGGCGGCTATCATCGCTAACATAAAGATACACTATGATGCGAAAACTCCCCAATTCGCTATATTTGGGACACGCATCATATGTGTGTTCTACAGTATTTAAATCACATATGTCGATCATCAGATACGCAACCAGCAGATCTTGCTCAAGAGCCCCGGCACGACTTCTAGTCTAGGTGTTGACGAGAACCACTCAAGAGGTGTGTTCTGCGCATGTGTGTGAGCAATCTCCTCTATGGTGTTTACAAATATGAGAGCCCTCATTTGGCTGTCACACTCAGAGACAAGATTAGGTGCGTCTAGGGCTTTACAATGGGCCGTATGGTAAATGGTCTGTGGCAACCAATCCATGTTCTCTATATCATGGTGCTCACAGCTGCACAAGGGCATTTGGATGATTAGTTCACAAAATTGGTACAAGAGGGGGTAATATATGTAGTGTTTTCTCAAATACTGTGTCTAACCCATTCACACCCAGAGTTCCATTAAAAAGTATCGTCTGCTACTCTCATACTTTTGAAGATAACTTAGGAATAAAGCAAAAGTTCACAAAATATTTGAAGTAGAGTTGTTGCTTGGCTTCTGGTTAACATTTCTCCTTCAAAAAATGCTTTTTGTAAGAAAAGTTTTATCAAAATTGTCAGGCCTGTTTTGGCCACTCTAAGTGTCAATGGGCTAACATACCGCAGCGTCATCTATCCGCAAGGGATGATATGTGAATCTGGCCTGGTAGGCAGGCTGAGTACTCGTAGTCCACGATCGAGTTTTTAATGTTTTGTTTAATTTTGGTGCAGTCAGCAATAGCTGCGCCACCTGTTTTTTATTTAACATAAAAGTATAGACATCAGTCATTAGTACACTAAAATAGATCCGCATTGTGTTTTCAATGTAGTCCAGGGCTGCCCTGCCTGCCGAGTGACCAAGGGCATGGTCACTAACTCTTTAGTTAAGATACGATATATATTGTCTAGTTAACCCATTAATGCTCACAGCGGCCAAAACAGGCCTGACAATTTTGAATATATTTTTCTATCAAAAGCATTTTTTGAAAAGTATTTGAAGGAGAAATGTTAATCACAAGCCCAACAACAACACTTCTACAAATATTTTGTGAACTTCTGATTCATTCCCTAGTTATTTTCTAAAGTATGAAAGAAGCAGACGATACCTCTAAGAGCAACTCTGAGTGTGAATGGGTTAAGATATGTATATATATATATATACTTTTTAGACTTTTCAATTTGGTTCAGGATAAATATTGAAGGTGTGAGAAAGTACTAAGCCTTGTGGCTAGGCCACCTGTTTACAAAATATACTGATTATTTCCAGCATGGCTAGCTGTCGAACCCAGTGGCCCTCCTAATGAACTCTTTCCTGTTTACATGGACGCAGGTAATTATCTAATTAACAGGTAGAGAGACACCTGACCCGTGTTCTCACACCAGTGCCAGGATGAATCGGATATCCAGACACAGTTAGCGGCCAAATATGATTCCTATTACACCTGTAATTAAAGCAGTGGTACCTGGTGCAGCGCACCTGAACAAAACATCGTTAGCACCTGTCCATCATCCTCTCCACCCCCTCTCCGCAGCCATAATGGTCACTTGCATGGGAAGCCCAGCACTTAACCGACCCCTGAGCTAGTTAACCCTTCCAATGCTGAGGTTAGTTTCGTCCAAAGGACAAGGATGCAAGAAGTTTTGAAAACCATCTAAACCCTGTCATGTTGGTATTCATTAGATAGCTCTCACTGAGTACTCTCAGATGAGTACCCATTTGCCAGGGTTTCAGACATTTTTTGCATCATTTTGTATTGGGCAAATTAGCCACCAGCAGCACAAGGGTTAACACCTTATAATCATACACCTCACTATCGCAAGTCAGTCCTAATTCACTGACACGCTTAGCTCATTTCCCAGAATATTTACCAGGCTAAGTACATCAATAACAGTAACTTACTGAGCGTCATAAAATCACAAATATAAAATGCCCTATCATCTAGGTACAAAAAGAATTACGCAAGTCAGTCTTAATTAATTTGCACTAACGTGTGTTACCTATATATCAGGCAAGGTATGTCACATAAACAACTTACCGAGTGTCATAAAATGACAATCCTAAAAGGCCCTATTATCTAGATACAAAACAAATGTTATGCAAGTCTGTCTCAATTAACCCCCACTGAGGTTTGTTAACTATATACCAGGAAAGGTATGTCAAAACAAAATTTACTTAGCTTCATAAAATGACAACCTTAAAGACCCTATTATATAGATCTATACAAAATAAAAATAGTGCACAAGTCTGTCTTAATTAACTCCCACTAAGGTTAGTTACTTATGTACCAGGCAATGTACGTCACAAAAATAATTTACCAAGCGTGATAAAATGACAATCCTAAAGACCCTATTATATGAATACAAAAACGAATATTATGCAAGTCTGTCTTAATAAACTCCAACTAAGGTTTGTTACCTTTGTACTAAGCAAGGTACTTCACAACAATAATTTACTAGTTTACCGATATCACAAAGTGACAATCTTAAAAGACCCGTATTATCTAGATACAAAAAACGAATATTACACAAGTCTGTCTTAATTAACTCACACTAAGGTCTGTTACCTTTGTACCAAGCAAGGTACGTCACAACAGTAATGAACTGACGTCATAGAAAGACAACAATCAACCCTAAAAGGCCCTATTATCTAGATACAAAAACAAATTATGTTATGCAAGTATGTCTTGATTAACCCCCACTAAAGGTGCATTACCTGTATACCTGACAAGGCTGACATACATTTATAAAGAAACAGAAACTTACTCAAACATCATAAAAAATGACAACTTTTAAAAGTTTTATAATATAGATGCAAAAACAAATGTTACGCAAATGTCTTAATTTATTCCCACAAGGGTTTTTTACCTTTATACCAGGCATTAATTAATAAATGACAACCCCAAGAGGCCTAATTAGTTAGAAGCAGGGATGGAATGGTACCTACCAGTCTTTGGTACTGGTATTATCATCAGCTCCACTCTGATTCTAGCAGCTGATTGGTCAATTTCTTTGTTCTACTGGACTGCATTGGGCTTCTGACATTGTTTTTAACAATACTAGGTGGATAATTAATCCTTTATTGGGATCCTAACAATGCTGTTCACAACGTTCATTATTAGGACCCCAAAATGACCATCTAGTGGTCATGGCAACCGTTAACTACATTCTACCCAAACAGAGGTTGCTTTACCATAGCAACAAAAATGGCAAGCACACGGTTGATGATAAATTTGTTAGCCTTGTTGTGAAATGGTGTACGGCAAGATGTTTGTGAAGCCAGCCGGTATCGCACAAGGCCATCTAAGTGTCACTTGGATGCCAAAATCCTCAAAAATCACCCTTCAAGACATCAAAAATAATTTGTGAGGAATTTTTTAAAATGTCTATTTCAAGCATATAATACTTTTTTCACCTCAATATAATTCTCATAACATTGTATACAGATATCATGCCTTATTTCAAGAAGTAAATACATGTTCATGGTTCTAATCTGAGTATTTGGTGCTCTACCTTGAAACGTAGGATGCCCAAAGTTTTAATAAGTGTCAATTTTGGGCACCCAGTTTCGAAATCCTGGTTAAGAACTTGCAGTGTCTCTACTTCTATATTTGGACATTGGTTCTATATGCTATATGTTCATGTACGTATGACTGAATATTTCATGTTTTCATGACATATCCGTCAGCCTACATCTAGCAGTAGACATAACAGTCTGAGACTGCCATATCATAACATTCACATGGAATAGCAATATCATTACTGCATCTCATCAATTAACAATTCAACATTGAATTTCTGAAAGATTTGCCTATCAAAACATGGAGAATAGTTTTCATTCACAGCTCAATCTTGAATATGAAATTGCCCATATTGAAGTCAGTGGAAACCGGGTTGCCTGGATATTGCAATGTCAATTATTGAGTCGCCGTCATCAAGCAATTTTGCCAGGCGCAGTATCACTCTCTGGCTATAATGGCCTCAAGTTACACCACTGATAGACCTGAGTGTGATGCAGCAGTGGGTTTGGAAAAGGGGAGCAGTAGTGGCAGCAGCAGCAGCAGCAGCAGCAGCAATGCCAAAAGCATGAAACAGCAACAGACAACAAACCCAGTAGAGCCGCATTAACAGCAGCAACAGCAGAAACTGTAGTAGATGCATCAGCAGAAGTATATGTAGTAGTAGTAGTATCAGTAGTAGTATTAGTATAATTTGTATTAGTAGCTACAATAGTATTAGTAGTTTTTTTTTTGTAGTAGTAGTAGTAGTAGTAGTAGCAGGAGCAGCAGCAATAGCATAGAGGTTCAGTAGTAGTAGTAGTAGTAGTAGTAGTAGTAGTAGTAGTAGTAGTAGTAGTTGTATCAGTAGTAGTAGTAGTAGTAGTAGTAGTAGTAGTAGTAGTAGTAGTAGTAGTAGTAGTAGTAGTAGTAGTAGTAGTAGCAGGAGCAGCAGCAATAGCATAGAGGTTCAGTAGTAGTAGTAGTAGTAGTAGTAGTAGTAGTAGTAGTAGTTGTATCAGTAGTAGTTGTATCAGTAGTAGTAGTAGTAGTAGTAGTAGTAGTAGTAGTAGTAGTAGTAGTAGTAGTAGTAGTAGTAATAGTAGTAGTAGTAGTAGTAGTAGTAGTAGTAGTAGTAGTAGTAGTAGTAGTAGTAGTAGTAGTAGTAGTAGTAGTAGCAGGAGCAGCAGCAATAGCATAGAGGTTCAGTAGTAGTAGTAGTAACTTAGTAGTAGTAGTAGTAGTTGTGTCAGTAGTAGTAGTAGTAGTAGTAATAGTAGTAGTAGTAGTAGTAGTAGTAGTAGTAGTAGTAGTAGTAGAAGGAGGAGGAAGAAAAGGACTTGGAGCAGTAACAGATGCAGCACTAACTAGTCGGATACTAGCATCAATTGAGCAATAGTATTGCAAGGAACTGCAGTAGTAGCAGCAGAATTGGATACAGTAACTTAACACAAGCAGTGCCAAAAGGAGCAGCTTTGCCAGCACCACATGAAGTAGTAATAGGAGCAGTGCTGACAACAGCAGCTGTATCAGTGAATGGAGTAGCAGAAGCAGCAGCAGTAGGAGCAGTATTGGCAGCATTAGGAGCAGCATTAGCAGCATTAGGAGCAATATCTGCTTCAGCGGTAGCCGGAGAAACTGTCACAACATGGTGTGATACTGTTACAAATACCCAATCATTTCCCAATATATCACACTAATCAAATATTGATGGTAACGGACCAGGTGTGTCACCGTGTGTGTAGGCGTCAGGGACCCGTCCTGCCCATCTTTTGGACAGGCATTTTCCTGAAAACCTTTCTCTTTGGACAGGCAAAAATTTCTATGAAGAATTTAATTCTGACTTTTGGGTGGTAATATTTAACCAAATATGTTTTCCTAACAAACCATCTTTATTGGCATGGCTGAAGTGTAAATTGCCCTTTTTGACACAATAGGCTATCAAATGTAGTTGGTATGATGAGGATTTAAAGTAGATTGGTAGCTAAATCTGGACAGGTAAAAGTACTGTTTTGGACAGGCATATTTGAAATCCTGGCGACAACCATAGTAGGCAAACATGTATGTATGTATGTGATAGTATCCTAGCCAGCAGGACGTCTGGGTGTCTTTTTGGACACCCAAACCCTTAAAAAGAACCCCTCAGGACACCCAAATTTTTAAGTGTGGAATTTCTTAAAATCTCAATCTCAAACTTATAATTGAATTTTTTCATCTCCTTATAATTCCCATGACATTGTTTAATGATATCATGCCTTATTTTGATGAATTTATACATGTTTATTGTTTAAATATAAGTATATTGTGATCCCCCTTAAAAATTTGGACGCCCAAAAATTTTACAACAGACAATTTTAGGCACCCAGTTTCTAAATCCTGGCTAAGGCACTGTCAGTGATACTGTTAACTTCATATCACTCCCCATGCAAGGTGTGTGCAAGCATGCTTACAAGTGTGTATGTGTGTGTGCGTGTTTGTGTGTGTATGTGTGTTTGTGTGTGTGTGTGTATGTGTGTGTGGTATCTGGGGTGTGCGATACCATTGCAAACAATATGTACTGTAATGGGCAAGGTGTAAGTGTTTGTGTGTGTGTGTGTGTATGTGTGAGTGTGTTATCTGGGGTGTGCGATACCATTGCAAACAATATGTACTATAACGGGCAAGGTGTTTGTTTGAGTGTGTATGTATATGAGTTGTGTGGTACTTATACGAAACTCCCCATAGTGTTTCAATACATCACAACAATTAATTTCTAATGATAATGAAAAGGTTTGTGTTATGTGTGTATATTTCACAAAAGTAATCGGCTTGGCGAAAAATAATATTTTTACCGCTTGCCGATTTAAAAGATTTTGTATTTTCAACGATTCTGGGGGCTAGCTGCTTTAAGGGAACATTGGTCAGCAGTAAGAATGTTCATGTATGTGATATTTTTAGAAACCCCCAATCATTTCCCAATATATCATCTTCATCCAATATTGATGGCAGCGGCCAAGGCGTGTATGTGTGATTGTACGATGTTTGTTTGTGCCTATATATTGATGGCAGCGGCCAAGGCGTGTATGTGTGATTGTACGATGTTTGTTTGTGCCTATATATTGATGGCAGCGGCCAAGGCGTGTATGTGTGATTGTACGATGTTTGTTTGTGCCTATATATTGATGGCAGCGGCCAAGGCGTGTATGTGTGGTTGTACGATGTTTGTTTGTGCCTATATATTGATGGCAGCGGCCAAGGCGTGTATGTGTGGTTGTACGATGTTTGTTTGTGCCTATATATTGATGGCAGCGGCCAAGGCGTGTATGTGTGATTGTACGATGTTTGTTTGTGCCTATATATTGATGGCAGCGGCCAAGGCGTGTATGTGTGATTGTACGATGTTTGTTTGTGCCTATTTATTGATGGCAGCGGCCAAGGCGTGTATGTGTGATTGTACGATGTTTGTTTGTGCCTATATATTGATGGCAGCGGCCAAGGCGTGTATGTGTGATTGTACGATGTTTGTTTGTGCCTATATATTGATGGCAGCGGCCAAGGCGTGTATGTGTGATTGTACGATGTTTGTTTGTGCCTATATATTGATGGCAGCGGCCAAGGCGTGTATGTGTGATTGTACGATGTTTGTTTGTGCCTATATATTGATGGCAGCGGCCAAGGCGTGTATGTGTGATTGTACGATGTTTGTTTGTGCGTATATATTGATGGCAGCGGCCAAGGCGTGTATGTGTGATTGTACGATGTTTGTTTGTGCCTATATATTGATGGCAGCGGCCAAGGCGTGTATGTGTGATTGTACGATGTTTGTTTGTGCCTATATATTGATGGCAGCGGCCAAGGCGTGTATGTGTGATTGTACGATGTTTGTTTGTGCGTATATATTGATGGCAGCGGCCAAGGCGTGTATGTGTGATTATACGATGTTTGTTTGTGCCTATATATTGATGGCAGCGGCCAAGGCGTGTATGTGTGATTGTACGATGTTTGTTTGTGCCTATATATTGATAGCAGCGGCCAAGGCGTGTATGTGTGATTGTACGATGTTTGTTTGTGCCTATATATTGATGGCAGCGGCCAAGGCGTGTATGTGTGATTGTACGATGTTTGTTTGTGCCTATATATTGATGGCAGCGGCCAAGGCGTGTATGTGTGATTGTCTATGTTTGTTTGTGCCTATATATTGATGGCAGCGGCCAAGGCGTGTATGTGTGATTGTACGATGTTTGTTTGTGCCTATATATTGATGGCAGCGGCCAAGGCGTGTATGTGTGATTGTACGATGTTTGTTTGTGCCTATATATTATGCATGTCAGCAAGTACACAGTAAGCAACCAGGAAATGGGTGTGGCCATAATGACTACTATGGGCTTACCATGCAGTACCGAGAGGAGACCATATATGTAACCAATACAGAATGGTGGTACTTCTATGATATCTGGTGACAGGTCCTTAGAATGCACCAACGAGAGTGCTTGCATCAGCGTCTTAGCCAGGATTTTAAAAATGCCTGTACAAAAAAGCAATTCTACAATTTCTGCCGGTTGTGATTAAGCTAATTACCAATACCAATTACAATTTATCGCCTATTTTTTTAGAAAGGACAGCTCACACTTCAGTCATGTCTTAGAAGATGGTTTGACAGGAAAATAGTTGGTATTTGGTTATTACCCCCCAAAAAGTAAAAATTGAAAATTCTTCACAGAAATGCTTGCCTGTCCAAAAAGGAGGCTTTTAGGAAACTGCCAGTCCATAAGTCAGTCCACGTCTTGCCTGCTCAGCCCGGCTGGTAAAAATGACTGAAAACATTAGTGACGTGGTGAAGTCCTAAATCTTCATATTTTAATCAAAAAAAAATGTCAGAAATATGTTATGTATATGTATACAGGCCTCAACGCTAACTCAAAATGTTAATGGCCCTGTAGGACCAGTACCACCTAGGATATACTGGTCCTGCAAAATTTTGATTGGTCCTACATTTATTTTCTTTATTAAGGCCACTCCAATTTAATTACTTGTCTTACGTGCTCAGGAGGTAGGAAATGAGCCATTTTGGAATATAAAAAAAAATGAAAAATGTGACTTTTTTTATTTATTTTATTTTTTTTAGAGTCTGCCGACTAGGACTGGTAGCGATATGTTTCTACCAGCCTATTCTCAACTAGATAAAATCCATCAATCAATTAATCCCTGTAACCTGAAGGGTGGGAGGTATACCTCCTCAAGTCTGAGGCTCTACTACAGCAATGATAGCTTCCTGTAGTTGACTGAATCACCCTTACAAAGAATATTCTTAAAACTTGCACTTATTTTTTTTTTTTGGAGTCTGACAGAAAATTTCAAAACCACTTTCGTCCGTAAGACACCAAAGGTGACTTTTTTTTTGGAGTCTGACAGGATTTTTTTTCCAAAAAAAGCTCGTAAGACAAGTAATTAAATTGGAGTGGCCTAAACATAACAAGAAAAAACGTTGTATAAAATTCACCACATTTATTTCTGCTTATTTTATCTTCATATTTTCAAAAACATTTGGGGACATTCTTGGAGGGAAACATTTTAACGATAATGTCCTCAAATGTTTACTGGCCCTGTAGGACCAGTTGAGATCATTTTTTACTGGCCCAAAGCCGTTTTGGGGAATTTTTACTGGCCTGGGGCCATAGGTTTACTGTTAGCGTCGAGCCCTGGTATATAATTTCCTTAATAAAATCAAACAACAAAGGCCTTTTCAAATTGAATTTTATGAACAAGCCTCACAGCTAGTTCTAGGAATAATTTGCACTCTAGATTGTCCTTAATAATCCATAAATCTAAGCCAAAACTTGGATTTGGGAAAAGACTTCCCTTATCAAATGTTGCTGAGACTATCAAGGATATCCAGTCATTTACCTAGCATTTCCTAGTAATGTTTTAGTATTTCCAGCTTTACTTAGTAACCTAGGTTATTGGGTTAATTTCCTGACTTAGTGATACATGATATTTTACATGGTGGGGCTGATACACCGGTAACAACACAATGTGTCCTTGGATGGATCGGGTGTGGGCATGATTCCCCAGTAATTATTTTGTAAATTAATTGTAGTGGCCAAGATTTCCGAGAATTTACGGTAGTTTTGGATGCTGCATGCATAGATAGCTTAACATCCTGCTGAAAAGAAATATTTTAAATGAAGATCCCAAAAAGGCCAGACTATTTAGTTGATGTCTGTCTTAATATGAAAGTTTTTAGGGTGGATAACATCAGATGGAGATATTTTAATCATTTAATTGAATTGCACATTACCTCTTCAAATATGTCTTTCTGAGATTACGCTTTCAATGTATTTTTTACATCATAGTAATATTTTACTAAGTAACCTTTGAAGGGGCTAGTAGCTACTTACTGCTACTAGTTATTATACAAGATATCAATATAAAAGTGTTGTATCATTTAAAATCTGCAAAATTGTAATTATACTGAGCAATGAATGACGTCATAGATGTTAATTGATAAAATTAATTTTTAAAACTGCTAGCTCAACGTATCCAAAAGAAGGCAGTTCCCTATTTATTAGCAAAACCACTATAGCTGACAGTTCAAGTTGGTCAAATTTAGCATTATGGGAGGCATTTAGCCCTCCCAGTGCTGAGGCTACTTTAATCCAAAGTACAAGGATGCACAGATTTTTGAAAACCGTTTAAACCCTGTCATGTTTGTATTCATTGGAAAGGTTTCACTGAGTACTCTCAGATGAGTACCCATATGCCATGGTTTAAGTCATTTCTCAGCACTTTTGCATAATTTTGTAATGGCAAAATTAGCCATCAGCAGCATAAGGGTTCAACCATCATAAGGATGTCCCATTTTGTTAGAAAAATATACATATATCCATTCCTATTGAATTACAAACATTGTGAAGGTGCCAATCCATAGTTTTAGCCAGAAGGGTGTCTTGGCATCATTTGGTCACCCAAACTCTCAAAATTCACCCTTATGCCTTTAACACTAGTTGCTAATTTTTTGTGAGGAATTTCTTAAAATGGCAATTTCAAGCATGTATATTCTTTCCTCTTGAGCAATATAATTATCATGACATTGTGTAGGGATATTATGCTTCAATTCATTAAGTGAATACACATTTATGGTTGTAATCTTAGTATGTTGTGGTCTCCATTTAAAAATAGGATGCCAATTTCTTTTTACAATTTTGGGCACCCAACTTCTAAATACTGGCTTAGACCTTGGTGCCAATTCACAAACCTTTAACATAAATGTGTTGAGGACATTTAGACTTACCATTAAAGTTTGTTTGTGAACCGGTACATTTGCAGCATCTATATGGAGATTAGAATCCTACAATACACAGGCACTCACAACTGTATGTTGCAAGAGCATACCTTTAAATGTTAAAGGTGGGCTTTCACTAACAGTAACGCACAGTGACAGTGTGCTATATGGGGAGGGCTTTCACTGACAGTAATGTCTTTGACCGGCATTGATAACATCATGCATGGCTGACCACAGGTCTGACCATCACATAACCAGTCACGCCTCGGTGACCATAATGCTGATCCCTTCACAAACACTCGCTGCTTGAGCAAGATTTAGACATTCAAGTAACCTCTTACTTCCCAATAGGGATTGTCACCCTTAAAATCTTCACAATATGTTACAATATTGGTATTTCCTTTAAAATTGTACAATATCTTTACAGTATTTTCAGTGATACTGCCTACTGCCCAGGCATATAATTTTGTTAAATTTAGCTGTCAGCTTCAGAGCCTTTCTTACTAATAAACAGTATCAAACTGCCTTCAAGCAGAGATGTCCAGGTATATATATATCCCAAAAACATCCCTGTAAATAAAGCGATTCCTTACTAAATACTTGAGTGAAAGTTGTTGTTTCTGTTAGGATTAACAAGAATGTTTTGAATGTCACTTGATTTGATGAGTGAGTTGTATTCATATTTTCAAACCAAATACACATATCCATATTCATATTGCCTAATGTAAAAAGACACACTTTTATTCATATTGTAAAGCAAAAACATCACTTTTTTCAGATTATCTATTTATATTTATTGTTTCTTATCTAAGTTGGACAAATTTAACACTGTGGGACTGGGAGGCCCTCCCAGTGCGAGGCTACTTTTTTCTTTGTACAAGGAAGCACAGATTTTTGAACACCGTTTAAACCCTGTCATGTTGGTATTCATTATATTTCATTATCGATTTATATCTATTGTTTCTTATCTACACTTCTACAGTTATCCCTTAAGTCATAGAACTTTTATAACACAGTTGTTTGTTTATCTATGTATAATACCCCTCGCGGTGTTTACCTGTGAGGCGTATGCTGGTTATTCAACTTGAGGCTAATCCCGGGAGCCAACATTGTTGTCACATTATTCCCCATACCTCGTTAGAACAGGTACCTGCTCTTGCAAATGAAACAACAAAGAAGAGGCCATTACCGTATGTAACACACAAACAATGACCACAATGGTGTTTTTTTCCGGTGACCCAACCAACAGGAAGCCCAGGAAGAATGGACATCCCTGAAGAAACCCAATACTAGCTCTCTATTAGCATAACCCTTTCATGCCTGCAGACCTTGACAAGTGTCGTCTGGACCTTTGATACTTTTGAAAATAATTCTGGAATTAATCACAGATTCACAAAATATTTGAAGGAGAGTTGTGTGTTGGACTTTGATAAACACTTCCCCTTCAAATATTTTCCAAAAATTGCTTTTGTTAGAATATTATCACCGAAATTGTCAGTAAGTTTAATGACCAACAGGCACGAATGTGATTAGTATGTAATGACTGAAGCCCAAGGCCCAACAACAGCAATATAATATCATGTTCTTTGTCACATTACAGCAAATACGGCGGTAACAGTTGTACCTCGCTCATATTTTAACCGGTGGCCAGCAGCTGTTGTTTACATTAAATTTTCTCTCAGAATGTCATTTACAAACCATATTGTGCAACGATTTCCTGCCGGCTCCTTATGTCAACAGCCAGCAGTTTGCCAAGCAATTACATCTATTTGGAGTGGCATACACAGTTGCTATTCAAAATCACGATTTGTGAATTTCCCCTGACAGAAATTATATGTAATGACATGTGTGGTCCTTAAAAATCAATTTTGAACCTAGCCTAGAATTTAGGCTGTCATTCATAATATATCATAAATTGAGATGAGAATTATATGTATTGGCATATGTGGTTCTTTAACAAATGTCAAACATTGCCTAGAAGTTAGGCTTTCATACAAAAGGTGAGATTTGTGGTCCTTGAAAATCGCCAAGAATTCAGGTTTTCTTATATGTAATGGCATTTGTGATCCTTTAAAATATGTAAAACCTAGCCGAGAATTTAGACTTTCATATATGTAATGGCACTTGTGATTCTTTAAAATATGTAAAACCTCGCCAAGAATTCAGGCTTTAATGTAATGACATTTGTGATCCTTAAAAATATGTTAAACCTAGCCGAAAATTAAGACTTTCTGAGTTTCATATATGTAATGACATTCTGACTTTTGCTATAAGGCAAAATGGCAGCCTAACTGAGTCAACAAATAGATGAGCTACTATCAGGCATTATTCAGTATATTCCCTAAGCCTATTCCCTAAGAAGTGTAGATTCTGGCTGAATTGGGGTCTAATTTTAGACAAGGACCAGAATCCATACAGGAAATAAAGCTACTGGGGAAAAGGGCACACAATCACCGAATATCACCAATTTCCTGCTCACAAACTACATGTCTAATTTAGGCGAATGATCGCATCTTAACCCACTCATGCCTAGAGTCCTACTTGACCAGTGTCATCTAGACCAGACATCAGGATCTTAGCCAGGATTTATAAAATGCCTGTCCAAAACAGCAAATCCAAAATTTCTGCCCATCCAGATTGAGCTTCTCCTCTACATCAAATCCTAGCAACTAAACTTCATAGCCTATTGTCTCAGTAGGGAAATATACACTTCAGCCATGTCATAGAATGTAGTTTGTTAGAAAAATAGTTGGTTCTCACACCCCAAAAATTCAAAATACTTCATAGAAATGTTTGCCTTTACCGAAATGCTGATCAGAAACTAATTTACATTTCTCTTTTAAAGATTTTTCCAATTTGCGTTTAAACCCTACGATGTATTCAAAGGTATTGAAGGTCCAGACGACACTCTGAATCCAGAAATCTCCTGCCATGAATGGGTTAAAAAAAATTATCACTCATGGATGCTTACAAGTGCACATTCCAGAGATTTTCATAATCATTTCCTAAATACACTCAGGGGTAATTTTCATATGTACCAGACAATGCTATATACAAGGTGAAAATAACTGTATGAGTTTTTGTTGTCGATTTGAACGCATTGTGCCTCTCTCTTCCAATGCTGAGGCTACTTTCGTCCAAAATATTTTGAAAACCATCTAAGGCCTGCCATGTGATGATGGTATTCATTGGATAGCTCTCGCTGAGTACTCTCAGATGAGTACCCATGTACCAGGGTTTTGGTCATTTTTTGCATTATTTTGTATTGGTTAATTTAGTCACCAGCAGCATATGGGTTAAGGGTAATATGGTTGTTTGTAACAGAATTCTTACTACCTGTGGTCTTCTCTGCATTCTATCTAACACCACACTCGCATTGAAAATAACACAGCAAAGTTCTTTTGACCATTTGCCAGGGTGGCCAAATTGATGGTTATTTACATAAGACTTTTCTTCCTAACTGCATGAAAAGCATACATTTGCTTAGCATGTGAAAATAATAAAGCATGCTTTTTGTTATCCTTTCTGGCAATGTGGTCAAACTGTGTTTTCTTTTTTAGATCGATGCCACCTTGCTCCTTGCATTTCTTGACTGCTACCCTTCTCCTTCTCTCTGTCGGTCCGCCCCAGGGCGTCCCTCCTCCCTCTCTCCCCCCTCCCTTTCCCCCTCTGTTCCTGGACGCGGTCCCTAGATCTACCTTCCTAGGTGGCAGGGTCCCTAGATCTACCCTCCTAGATGGCAGCGTCCATGCCCTCCTCCAAGTATTAGCTCTAGCCGTAAGTGCACACGCCAATGTTTGATTTGAAATGCAGTATATTAATATCACACATGATGTTTGCTCAGTATGGTGGGCCTTCTTACTTTTACTGGCAAGAACGAGAAACGGTGACAGCAGCAGCAGCAGTAGTCACAACGGCAGGTGGGGATGGTGGCATCTCATCTCAAAGTGCTGATGCACTATTTAAACTAATTAACAGATTTCTGGGTCCAACAATAGCACTAGTCTGACTAGCCTAGAATAGCGAGCCTTTGGAACTGGAGTGAACGCATTTATCTTACATATTACTTATCATTACTAATATTACTATATACTTATAATTATCATTATAATTATCATCATATTTACTATCATCATTATTGTTAATATCATTATTACCATTATCATCATAATTATCATCATCATCATTATTAATATTATTAATACTATTAAGGAATCCTCTCCACACAGAGGCCCTACTAATATATATTACCAAACATGTATAATATTCCCCAGGCCACACCCTCACCCCCTTACCCTTGGGGCTTTCAACTATCAAAGAATCCTATCATAAACTGAGGGCTGACCCGCTGTTATTTTCCCCTATCACTACCATAGCTGGGGTTAACCCATTCATACTCAGGACAGCCAAAACAGGCCTGACAAATTTGGAAATATTTTACTTACAAAATCATTTTCTGGAAAACATTTGAAAGAGAAATGTTGTTCATAAGCCAAACAACAACTCCCCTTCAAATATTTTGTGAACTTTCGCTTTATTCACAAATTATTTTCAAAAGTATGAGAGTAGCAGACGACACTTTCCAGACTAACTCTGAGTGTGAATGGGTTAAACATAATGATGATGATGATAATGATATGGATGAAATACCATGCGTCTCACAGGGTTAACTTCATAGGAAGTACGTACCAAAACATACTATCCTCCACAGGACACTCATCCATCTCCCTCCCTTCCCCCTTAGGTCTTTTGATTCTATAAACAATTCCTTTTATAAACTATGGGCAGACCAGGTGTTATTTACCTTTATGACATGATGATTATGATATGGATAAATAACCACACATCTCACAAGGTTAACTTCATATGAAGTACCTACCAAAGTATATTATACACCTCAAGACACACATCCCCATGCTTTTTAAGGGTTTGGGTGTCCAAAAAGACACGCTGACGCCCTGCTGGCTAAGACCATGGCAGACGGGCCTTTATTGTATACAGGGACTTTGCCAGGACCAGTCTGCTAAAAACCTCCTCTTAGGACAGCCAAATTATTCTATTTATCTAATTTTTTTAAATTTTGACTATTTGGGGGTAATCGTTGATTTAAGTGTAAATTGGCTTTTTTGACACATAGGCTATTTAAATGTAGTTGGTATAAGGATTTGAAGTAGATTAGTGGCTAAATCTGGACGGCCAGATATATTGAAATTGCTGTTTTGGACAGATGGACAGGCATTTTGATTTTGGAAATCCTGGTCTTATCCTTGGCCTCTAATCTTCCACTAGACCTTAGCTACCCTGGAGAGAGAAACTAGAAAGCTGTTCCGCTCACTACTACAGTACACATACCCCCAGCGTCTAGCTGACGCTCTTGGAGTCTTGGCAGCATTTGGGTGAGCTTGGCAAAACATGAATCACACTCAGGGAGTCTGTAGTCAGACTGACAGATTCTGAGGCGAAATCCTCAAGGGACGAGGCCTGCCTCTCGATGGGGTTTCCCCTAGAACGCGATCAGCGTTTTGACACACAAACACAAACATACGCGCTCTTCGGGCATGTGTCTCTGTGTACATTTCACGTTGACATGAGCAAATACAATAGGAGACCCAACAGGGGAACTCCGGAAGTCAAAACGTGGGTTGGTACGGGTGGGATTATACGTGTAGTTTTCTGTGACTTACCGATTGTTTGATGAGTTTGTTGGTCGATATCCTTCGGTGGAAAGATTTGGCGGGTTCCGTCTCGCCATCGCTCTCCGAAGAGTCGTCTTGGGGCTCCATTCCACTAACTTTCTCCCCAGTGCGGACCGAGGAACTCCAGCCTTCCGCCATTTTGCCTGGCAGTCTAGGGACGTGCACACTGCACGCGCAGAGGGGTCTAGGCTTCCTCCCTCGCAAATGGTTAATGCGGCTAGCGGAATCCTTTTCGCTACTGTGGAGGTGAAACCAATGCCAAACTAGCTCGAGTATTTCTTTGGATGCAAGGAAAATGAGCACCTAATCGATATGTCTGGGCTAGCGGAGATTTTCCAGGAGTTTGCGGCGAAACTGTGTCACCGTGAATATCAAGTCACGACTCATTTCCGGGTGCACGACACTTTGGACGAGTCCATCATTTAACGTGAGAGGGGTGGAGGGTTGTTGCGTGATCATGCCCTCTCCTTCATCGTTATGTCACCATCGAATATCAATCTGTTCATTTCATCGAAGGACGTAATCTGAACGTAGGTTTCATTTATGGTTCCATCAAAATATTGAGCGCTGTATTCAGTATGGGGCCCTTATCCGTCCGCCTACGCTTCTTCGATTTATGAGATAGGGAGCTCTATCGATTTTTCCCCGGGCTGGCCCACCAAGAGACCTGTCTGGCTAGAAATAGAAATAACTGTCGGTTTTCGTAGACCCTAGCCAACTTACTAATAAAGCTAAACACAAACCAGGCTTTCATAAACCCGATTGCGACGTAATAAGGTTTGATTTCCCCAGAAATATGCAAAAGCAAAGCAAATATATGAAAAAAATAATTAAATAAAGAACAAATTAAGTAAAATGCACAACCACTCGATTAGTTAGTTGCCAGCTGGTTTGTTAGGTTGGTTGTTTCATTTCCAAACGGAATATGATAACGATCTAGCAATGTATACACCAATGTCAAGGTTCAAATCCTGCCTATGCTATCCGCAAGTTTTAGTTTTCTGCGATTTGGAAGTTTTTATTTTCTTAAGGATGCATGTTTATCATATTTAAAACGTACTTACTGCTGTAAGCAAGTGTTTATTTCCTGCAAATTATAAGTCTTTTTCTGCTATTTGCAAGTTTCAACCATCCAACGAAGCAGACAATACTGATACCTCCCTCCCTCCGCATGTTTTTTGTTTCTTTGTTTTTTTGCTTTCACACGTGCACCATCGTACTCCTTGGAGAATGCTTCGCAAAAGTGACAAGCATACGAAAGAGTTCGAATCATGACAGGCACAAAGAAATTCCGACCTTTTTCCGCGAACGTCTGAGAAAATCTAACACTTTTTGAAAAGGGGTAGGAAAAATAGAATTTTGCTTTTGACGTTTTCCAAAAAGAGTTGGCAAAATATATATTTTTTTGGACGTTCACAAATGCACCATCGTAGTTTTCGGTGGAAAATTATACTTTTTTTACTGTCTGCCACGTATGCTCTTTCGTACAAATTTAATCAGTTTAATCTAAATTCCTTGTTCGAATAGTCGCTTTGTAGCCCTGGGGACTTATTCGCTTTGTTTAATCATATTTCCAATATGTAATGAAAATATGCAAGAGAATAGACATGCACACACTACTAGAGTATTTAGCGGAAACCACCGCACATCACTAGATGTGACATCCTTCTCACATGACCCGGTCGTGATTTCGAACCTAGGCAGTGGTGAGAGACGATCAGTGCGCGGCATCGTCTTTGACCAAACGGCTATCAGGGCAGAAGACTTTATAGTCTTGATACAAGTGTGTGTTATCTTGGTCTTTCCTTTAAGTCTCACTGATCTAACCTGAGTTGATTTCACTCCAGGTTTAGTTCTGAATAACTCCTCATGGTACACACTTGAGCTGTAGTCTGTAATAAATTGCAACTTCTGAAAACATGTGCTGCCATCTATAGGTTGAGAGAGACATCACAACTATCCTGAAGTGGTGGCGGCAGGGCATTTAACTCTTACCCAGCCTGAGAACTAGGCTGGAGACTATACAGTTAGAACGTAAATGGTAATACCTTATCGACCAAAATTGGCAATAAACATCTGAAAAAAAAAAGAATTTATGGCAAGTTACGCGCTAAGACTGCTGTTTATAAGAGATATCTCTGACCTTATCGACTACCTTCACTCAGTAAAATATGTGTAACTTATTTATTGCCCATTGTTATTCATTTATACATTTTTTCAGATCTATCGGTTGGTACCGTACACAATTGGTTTAAATACAAGTTAGATAAGAAGCTACAGCTTGTTATCAAATATCACTCACGCCTACTTTACCTGAGAGAGAGAGAGAGAGAGAGAGAGAGAGAGAGAGAGAGAGAGAGAGAGAGCAGTCGTTGACAACAACTAAAGATCACATCAGTACAGGAGCTGTAGAGTCCCGCCCTGGTGGTCGAGTCGTCTTTAGGTGTTGTCAACGACTGCTCTCTCTCTCTCTCTCTCTCTCTCTCTCTCTCTCTCTCTCTCTCTCCACTGCCGGGCTTGAATCTCGCCCAGGGCATGTGAAAAGGTAGTCAGTGCCGCAGGGTCATGCGGTCGGTTTAACAACTAACTTGACACTAGTTAGCCTCACTATATAAACAATAAGTGATGATAACCGAAATTTCAATTCCGATTGAGAGCTCCAATATGGTGTGGAGGCACAATGTTGACGCCTGAAGATTAAGCTTGGAGCATGAAGGCCTCACTTAGTCACAGGCCTACCCTGCTGATCGAGCGGTCTAATGGCCCAGTCACACTAGGGTCCGACAATCGCACACTTTTAAAATCGGATCCGATTTTGCTAATTTTTAAATCGGAACTGGACGTTCCGATTTTGAAAATAGACAAGTTTGCAGTCACACTATTACGATTTTTATTGCTAGAAAAATGCGTCAATGATTTGTCTTGCGATGGTCGTACAAACGTTGCACGATGATCGTGCGATGATCGTACGATGATCGCAAGTCAAAAACATTGACTTGCGACTTTTCAAAAATCGGCACTGATTTGCGAACAGGATCGCAAACCAGTACAGACTTTTTTAAGTTGGATCCGATTTTGTATTGGGCCTAAAAATCGGATCCGACGATCGCACGATAGGTGAAAAAATCGGGTCCGACCTGCCGATTTTAAAATCGTGCGATAGTCGGACCCTAGTGTGACTGGGCCTTAGGGCGTTCGGTTCCGAGAGACCTCTAATATGTTGTGGAGTCCTGAGGCCTGAGGGCCTTGGCGAACCACCCATACGGCTATGGCACACAGTCAATGTGGTGTTTGCTATTGCATCCACGTTGTGTCGATCGCCCTTTTGGACCAAGAGCCCGGGCACTTTTATTTAACCGTCTGAGGCCGAAAGGTTTGAGGGTAGTTTCTAGACCGGAATTTTGAGCTGAATCTGAAAATCCATTTCTTACAAACGGCAGGTGGTGGGTTGATGGTGAAATCGGCATTTTTGGGTGATTTTGGCACTTTTTTGTATGCTAATTTGCATAATGTGTCATTTTTTCAGATCAGTCTCAGATCATGGCAAATGTGGTGTCATATTGAAGCTCTTAACTGTGGGAGTTCATTCATGTGTAGTTTTGGTAGTTTCAGTGGTTGCCATGGCAACGGTAACCAAGAATTAATCAAAAAAGAGAAAAAACTGACATTATTTGTAATTTGAGTGATACTTAAGTGTGATTTACCCCCAATCAACACACATGAGGGCTTCGGTTTGGTTATTAAAAACTTCCTTGCTCTTTTCTTGATCAATTCATGCCAATTTTATATGATTAAAATATTTAGGGGCAGAAGTACAGTCCTTTGGAAATGAGGATACCGCAAATGCAGGATCTATCCATAATATGGCTTAAAATGAGTCATTTTACCAGAACAGTGTCAGATCATGGCAAATGTGGTACGAAATTGAAGCTCTCACCTGTGGAAGTTCATTCATGTGCAGTTTGGGTATTCTTAGTGGTTGCCATGGCAACCAGAGGCGAGAATTTGTCAAAAACAGAGAAAAAAGAGATTCTACCTCTTCCCTGATCACAGTTTCTCTGTCAACACTGTAATGGTAGCATTTGGTTTCAATGCCTACATATAAAGAGTGCCCTGTAAGGAGTTCCGCAAACTCATCTCTTTTCCAATCATCCGCTAGGAATTGCAGGAATGCTGTCTTGAACTTTCCAGATCCGAGACTTTGATTGAACTCCTTGGGGCGTTTTTGATCCCTTGATTACAGTGTTGACAGAGAAACCGTGATCAGGGAAGAGGTGGAATCTCTTTTTTGTGTGCATGAGGAGGCTGATATTTGCCTGATATGGCATGCAAAGCACATCAACCAACACATGAGAAACTCTACTATTGTCGTCCGGTCATGTGACACGGATGTGTTAGTGATTCTGCTCACACATGCCCAAGCGCTAGGAAAACATGTTTTGGCTTGATGTTGGCCTTAGTTCAAATAACACAAGGCGCTACATTAATGTAACTGAACTCGCCAAAAACTAAGGATCTGATATGTGCAAAGCTCTTCCAGGCCTGCATGCATTTACAGGTTGTGACTACACTGCAGCCTTAATGAGGAAAGGAAAAGTGTGTATGTTAGCTATGGTGGAAAAGTCTAAGAAGTTCCAAGAAGCATTTGGCCAACTGGGAGAGTCTAGAAGGGTTTCCTCAGTTACTATGACAACCTTAGAAACCTCTGTTTGTCACATCTATGGCAAGCCTGGTATTTTATCAGTTAACAAAGCCAGATACGAACTTTTCCAACAGCATTATGCACCAAAAAGGCGATCAAAACCACTAGCAAAGATAAAGGGGGCAGATTCCAGTCAGCTTCCACCATGTTACTCTGTGCTCGTACAGAAAGTAAGGCGGGCTAACCTGGTAGCTGGCATATGGAAGCATGCAATTCTGCCTGACCCATGTGCAGTGGATCCTTTGGAGAGTGGCTGGATTTTGAAAGATGGACAGTACAAGATCAACTGGTTTGAGGGAGAGGAGGTTCCCGACGACATTAGCCTAGTCCTAGGCCAAGAAATTTATTTCACGTCTTTAATAACTTGCCTTATGTTTATATAACAATCTAAGATGTCTACCTATATCTAGTTCTATATTAGCTCACCAGGCGGCCAGCATGGGTTCATTTGGATTTCTTGGCCTAGTCCCAAACTTGGTTTACGACCCTACACAGCAATATGTAAATTTATTCAAGATGGTGAAGCTGTCCCAGCAGGGAAGCTAGCACCCCTTGTGCCACAGCTGAATGGGCATCTGTATTGACCATCAGCTAGAGGAGTAGCTGTGAGGTCTGTTTGCTTGGGTATGGGTACCGGTGTCTCTGCATTTTGACTTTTCTCAAGGAAAACCCTACCCAACTGTGCCCACATCACATTGAATTGCAGGTGAATTAACTATATCATAGCATAAAATGTTTTTTTTATGAGAACTTAAGAAGATGAATATTGAATTAATGTATTACTCTTTTTTAGGTGAGGTATTTGCAATTGTATACACAGACTGACATATCTTACTTAGCAAAAGTTTACCCACCATGTCAATAGAAACAAGTGAAATATTCTTTTCCTTGGTATTCATGCTAACATCTAAGATACGAGTATGATAGAGTAACTGGAATATATGATATTTCTATTGATCACAAATATAAGGGAGTGAGCATACTTTGATGAAGCAATAGGAAGTAGGAGATCCTAAGGAATTCAGGCTATGTATCATCAGGTTAATTTTAAAGTAGTTAACATATATATCCTCAGTTTTGACCCCCTGTTTTCCAATTCGTGGATGAGACACTGGATGCAGGGCTTGAGAATGAGGGAGGTAGCTCTTATGGAAGATAACTAAGCTGTTAAAGCTAGAATATGAATCACATGCCATCATTGAATTCAGGCCCCTTTCATGAAGGTGTCATTCAGAAAATTATAAGCTGCGTTTGTATATATGTATTCATGTATGAACCTCTGCATCCTTTAAAAGGTGTCTTGAAACCCATGTATGCCTTCCCAAATGTTGTTGTAGGGTCATAAGTATGATCATGGTGAGTGTTGCTAATGAGGTGTGAAAAATCAAGAGATCCAGTTGGCAGGGCCTCTATAGCACCACTGGTTTCAATGGGTGCTTCACTGGTTTCAAGGGGTTCTTCCAGGGGAAATTAGAATACTAATGAGTACAGCAAATTTGCTGTACCCTCCTATACCTTAAGCATAGGGACCATATCTAGGTCAATGTTTGGGACTAGTCTATGATTCTGACTGACCAGTGTGCCCACCCATGGTGCCATCTATCACAAGCCACAGGAACTAACACTTAGACATTAAGCAAATGATAGAGATCAGAACAGAGAAAAGCATAATCTAATGAAATCATAGACTAGGAGCTAGTCTACGACGACATATGCAATCAAGCGTATGACAGTTCAGAGGAATCAGACGAAGATATCAGATGTAGCATATCATCGGATGAATCAGATACTGATGCTGAGTAAAGGTAGTTTTGATCCATTGACTATTACAGACAAGCAATGTGTGAATCATAATGAAGTGATCATTTCAATCCAAAGGGAATAAGTGAAGGGAGATGTAATATATTTAATTGCACGTGTTACAAGAATAATAAACTGCAGCATTTGTCTATCAAACATTCCTCTTCTAATTTGGCAGCAGGTAAAAATTTAGCAATGAAGTAACCATAATAATCATGGTAAAGTTGCCGTATTGACTTGTGGTAAATCACACTTAAGTATTACAGAAAGTGCAAAAAATGTTGATTTTTCTCTGTTTTTGACAAATTCTCGCCTCTGGTTGCCATGGCAACCACTAAGAATACCCAAACTGCACATGAATAAACTCCCACAGGTGAGAGCATCAATTTTGTACCACATTTGCCATGATCTGACACTGATCTGGTAAAATGACTCATTTTAAGCCATATTATGGATAGACCCTGCATTTGCGGTATCCTCATTTCCAAAGGACTGTACTTCTGCCCCTAAATATTTTAATCATATAAAATTGGCATGAATTGATCAAGAAAAGAGCAAGGAAGTTTTTAATAACCAAACTGAAGCCCTTAGGTGTGTTGATTGGGGGTAAATCACACTTAAGTATCACTCAAATTACAAAAAATGTCCGTTTTTTCTCTTTTTTTGATTAATTCTTGGTTACCGTTGCCATGGCAACCACTGAAACTACCAAACTACACATGAATGAACTCCCACAGTTAAGAGCTTCAATATGACACCACATCTGCCATGATCTGAGACTGATCTGAAAAATGACACATTATGCAAATTAGCATACAGAAAAATGCCAAAATCACCCAAAAATGCCGATTTCACCATCAACCCACCACCTGCCGTTTGTAAGAAATGGATTTTCAGATTCAGCACAAAATTCCGGTCTAGAAACTACCCTCAAACCTTTCGGCCTCAGACGGTTAAATAAAAGTGCCCGGGCTCTTGGTCCATTTCTGACGCGTGACATGGAATATAATTATTTTTCAATATTGCTTCGTTATCTCAACATGTTCATGTGTGTTATATGGTCACGTGTATGCTCCAGGTGTGAATGAGTTAATTACTCTCAGGTGTGAGAGACAGCATCTAAAGAGAGACTAGTGCAATACTGTATACGTTGATACCAAGATTCTAGACTGATTCCCCGGGGGGGGGGGGGGGGGGGGGGGCACTTGGGTATTTAGGGGGGCGCATACGTTCGTTATCAAAATTAAAAAATACCCCTAAAGCACTGATTTCTGGCCAAAAAAGCACCATTATTTTAATAAAAACGCTGACTTTTTCCACTAAATAAACACCCCTTCTTTTATCAAAACACTGACATTGGATGAACGGGAACACGTATTTTAACTTTAGATTTTATAATCCTCTGCGTGTTTAGCGGCAGCAAGTGGGAGCAGCAAACTCGTAAGCCCTGAGTCATTTCGGGAGTCACTCGGCGTCAGAGCTGCGTATGTTTCGTGGATTGTAAGGGCATTTTGACCCCCATACTTCGTACCTGGGTACAAAAGAGTACCCTTCTTTCACAAAATCGCGGACATGCGGAGGTCTTCAAAAAAGACCCCTTCTTCCGCGAAATACGTAACTAAGGTGCGGCCCCCCTGTGTACCTGAGTGCCCCCCCCCCCCCCCCCCCCGGGACTGATTCCCGGACAAAGTAAGATCAATACAATCAAACAAAGAAAAAACTTGTACGCCATTCAAAATATTGCCAAAACACTCCAACTTCAAATCCCGATATTTCCGTTGTCCGGGGGAGTTCGTTAATAATTAAGGCATCATTTACTAATTAGACTGTGGTTTTCGTAGATATTTCACGTTTGACAAGAGTCGTGGTAGATTTGCCAGAATTCCAATAAGAATGATGCGAAAATCGGTCATTCTCTAGTTGTACTTCTTAAGTGCTACCTATTTGTGGTACAATCAATGCCACTCCTCAATCATGATATATTATGCTGCTACAAAACTATAGGTGGCAGTACACTCATCGCTGATTCATAGCGCACTACTTTGTCACTTGCTGCAGCTCTTGTGACGGAATGACAGAATTACACCAGTGCTGAAGTCGAATCGGGGTCTAAAAGTGACTCAGGGTAGACCATTGACATAGGGGAATACTTGGAGGCCCCCTTATGGCTGCCTCAGGCCTGTTACATGGTCACTTCTGTAAGCCATAACTGAGTAATGCTGAAGAGGACAGGTTCGGGGGAGGTCTTATTTAAAGGTGAAATGTATAAGCTCCTTTTGAACCTAAATCATTCTGATGGTGCATTTGCCCTCTAACCATGCACGGATGTCGATCGCGTACTTTTCAGCTAAGATTTAACACAGACTTGTCTCTAGTCTATGCAAAAGCAGTTGCGAGAGTGGATAGCTTGTGCATGACGTCGGTATCCAGCTTGTGCAAGTGTCAACGTAAGCATTGAAGTGCCTTTCGCTCCTAATATTGAATCAACGCGATAGTTAGGTATTTGGAATTTTGCTAATCGTCTCTTTTTTCTGCCGTACAGTTCCAAGTCGTGATAAGACACACGTATGGGAAAATGAATACATAGATGTATTAATAAATATCACCACTACTTCCTCTTCTTCTTCTTTTCTCCACCCCTTCTCCTCACTACTACTACTACTACTACTACTACTACTACTACTACTACTACTACTACTGTATGTATTTTATTGACTGTATAGATATACAGTACTACTACTACTATTGCTACTACTACTACATGTACTACTACTACTACTACTACTACTACTACTACTACTACTACTACTATAGCACTACTACTACTACTACTACTTCTACTACTACTACTACTACTACTACTACTACTACTACATCACTACTACTACTACTACTACTACTACTACTACTACTACTACTACTACTACTTCTACTACTACTACTACTACTACTACTTCTTTTTCTTCTACTACTACTACTACTTTTACTACTACTGCTACTACTACTACTACTACTACAACTACCACTACTACTACT
>OZ012698.1:28202560-28220886 GCA_963942565.1 Maea johnstoni
ATTGAATAATAATTCACTTATCTAAGAGGCTCGCGAATCAAGATAAGTCGAGTTTTTTAAAAAACTTTTTCTAGCCAATCAGCTTAATATGTGACGCATAATGACTCTTTATCGTTTCCAGCTTGGATGGATATGGTAATTCAATGCTATTACCACATAAATCGAGCGATAAGTACTGGATTACTTGGTTATCATGTCGAATATTTCATTTTTCTGCATGATAAAATACATCAGAATAATATCGGATTTATATACAGATTAAACTCGAAATTCAGTGATTCAAAAATAGCTGTGATGAAATACGCCATACCCTTACATGTATCATTTTGCCAGTGTACCTTTACCGAGTTGCCATAAGACGTTACTGAGTTCCTAAAATAAGTACCCAAAGCATTTACTTAATTGCGAATAAGAAATAACTGAATTACTCAGTTGCAAATACAATGAAATAAGTTGCTAAAATTAGTTACTAAGTTGCAAATACGATATGACTGAGTTTCCATTATAGAAGATACTCAGTCACATATAAGAAAAACCTGGGTTGCCACTAAAAGTTATAGTAAGTTGCAAAAACGTTATAACTGAGTTGCCGTTAGACATTATTTAGTCGCAAATAAAAAAAAAATGCCAGCGTTGCCGCTAAAAGTTACTGTATTGCAATAACGATAAAACTGAGTTGCCGTTAGAAGTTATTCCGTCGCAAATAGGAAATAACTGAGTTGCCGCTAGAAGTTACTAAGTTGCAAATAGGATATAACTAAGTTGCCGTTGGAAGTTATTTAGTCGCAAATAAGAAATAACTGAGTTGCCGCTAGAAGTTACTAAGTTGCAAGTACGATATAACTAAGTTGCCGTTGGAAGTTATTTAGTGGCAATTAAGAAATAACTGAGTTGCCGCTAGAAGTTACTGATGTGTAGATGCGATATAACTAAGTTGCCGCTGGAAGTTATTCCGCCGCAAATAAGAAATAACTGAGTTGCCGCTAAAAGTTAGTAAGTTACAAACAAGATATTACTTAGTTGCGAGTAAATTTTAATGATTTGCAAATACGACGTAAATACTTTCACAACCATCTAAACCCTGTGACGTTGGTATTCATTAGATAGCTCTCACTGAGTAGTCTCAGATGAGTACCCATGTGCCAGGGTTTCAATCATTTCCAAACTTTTTTTTGCATCATTTCGTATTGGCTAAAATCAGCCACCACCAACATAAGGATAAATGGTCAATTTATCTTAAATCATTCACTAGATCATAATATACTATCAGTTCGAGAATATGTTCAGTTTTCTCCTTTGATGGTTATTCTTTGACTGGTTAAGTAAATGTTAAATGTCAATTCCGAAGTAACCAACACTGGCGTATTTGCTCTTCTGACATGAATTATATAGTGCCATGAATCATTTTAATATTTATCATGATAGCTATTTACAAATTCATTGCTTATATACATATGAAATCAATTATGGCTTATAATAAATCAGCGATGATTATCTTGGTAGTCAAGCGTTGCCTTGGGGGCATATATGTGCGTAGGCGTTAGTCACTATATATAAGTCATTGATAAAAGTAGGAAAGACTTCTATATGTACTTAACACCTGAAAATGAACAAATGATCAGAAATTGTGAAAAAGGATCCGATATTTGCCAGGATTCTGAGATTTTTCTCAGATTCAGTGGTGAAGCCAGCGAATATGCTTAGTTTACTTAAATGAGCTTGGGGTGTCATGGCTTTTGCAAAAGACATGATAAGACGACATCTAGCGGCAAACAAGTACATTAAAAAATCATTACATCAAATTCATGCCCAAGTGATATGCACATATTTTCATCCATTATTAAAATATATTATACTTTTTCTAGGGAAATAAAACCGACCTAATATATCAAAAATATATAGATCAATATACTGTTGCCTTTCCAGTGGTGGTTTGGGTGTGGAATGAACATGAAAAAGACTCACACTGCCCAAACATACTGTATTAAACGTTCAGATTTGATTGAAATCCTAGGTCTGATTTACAGAACATATTTTTTTGTGGGAATAAGATCTAATTCACTTTTGTTAAAAACTCTATTCCACTGTCTTTGATTAGAGAAGCCACATGTAAATGTCCCAGCTACTAGACCACATGGCTATGGGGCGTCCCTGCAATGACATACATTCTATATAGTCTACCGAACATGTAAAGAAGACATGATATTGCTAGTCTCGTCAGTATAGATTTGCCTATTTTTTGGAATTTCCTTTATCCTCACCCTTTCCGCCATTTTACGGCTAAGTCATGACAAGCCAGTTGTAATGGGTGGGGGAAACTGGAGTACCCAGTGATTAACAGCAGCCTAGCACCAAGTCACTGGCAACTTTCTCACACAGCCATCTGGGCACAGGCATTTGTAATAGCTGATATGGCCATTGAAGCGCAATAAAACGAACTTCAAACAGTTTTATGTGGTCTGTTATGTTTGCTTACTATATAAAACACATAACAGACCACTTGTTTTATATTTGTTTTATTGCACTTTAATGCCATATCTTTGATTACAGGTGCTTGTGCAAAAGGCGGGATTCAAACATGGGCAGTGGAAGAAGGCAGCTAGCAGTCAGTGGCAACGCCTTAGACCACTCAGTCCTGTTAAAATGTTAGTCACATTCTGCCTGTTTCCTTACTTGTTTTCCTCTCGCCTATGAAAATGTGTCTTTCTCAATGAAAAGTTTCAAGGGGTCGTTCATTAGAGTAGGTACCGTAGACAACCTTTTAGAACTCTCTTTATTTGTTCAATGACCAGGCAAGTCTGCTAATAATGGGGATCCCAAGGACACTTTTAACCCGAGATTCCATGCCTGAGAGCCATGCATTCTATCAATACGCCACAACAGACTCATTTCTGTCTGGACTTGTCATACGTTTGAAAATGACTTTGGAATAAAGCTTAAATTCGCAAAACATTTGAAGTAGAGTTGTAGGTAGAGCTCTGATGAACAACCCTCCTACAATTATTTTCTGAATAATGCATTTGTTAGAGAGATATCACCTAAACAGTAAGACGGTTTGGCAGCTACAGGCACGAATAGGGTGTAAGATGCCTTCCTTTGTGGATAGATGGCACTGTGATATGCTAGTGCAGGTAGTAGGACATATGCATGTCCTACAGTTGCGGTTCCAGGGCGGGTGCGGGTGGTTCGACGAACCCCCCTTCTCAAATTCTGGATCTGCCCCTGTCCCACCCCTCATGTGGTTGTGTGGCAATTGTGTGAACTAATTGACCAATAGTAGGCCATGTGACCCTATGTAGGTGTAAGCATTGATTTACATATAACATGGCTTAACACATGAAAGCCTAGCTGCTAGGCTAGGATTGGTTTGAACGGGTTCAACAGATAACAAAACAAGTCAATTAAGGTGGGCTGCTTTGTTTTATTTCACCTTTCCACATGTACCATGATAAAGCAATACACAGCAAAAAGTAGAAAAATAAGGAAATGCTGGAAAACAAACTCAGGACTTTAAATAAACCAAGTTACAACTTATTTTTGCAGGTTCTTGTGTTCTTTGTGTCCATCGTCCAATAAATCCTCTGAGATTTGAACACCTGAGGGCCAGAGAAATAAGTCCACACCTCAAAATTTGGAATATGGGACAGGGAGGTTGTTGTTCAAGTTTGTAGGTTTCTTTTATACCTTAGGCCACTCCAATTTAATTACTTGTCTTACAAGCTTTTTTTGGAAAAAAAATCCTGTCAGACTCCAAAAAAAAAGAAAAAAAAAGTCATCTTTGGTGTCTTACGGACGAAAGTGGTTTTGAAATTTTCTGTCAGACTCAAAAAAAAAAAAAAAAAAGTGCAAGTTTTAAGAATATTCTTCATAAGTGTGATTCAATCAACTACAGGAAGCTATCATTGCTGTAGTAGAGCCTCAGACTTGAGGAGGTATACCTCCCACCCTTCAGGTTACAGTCAGGGATTAATAGATTGATTGATTTTATTTAGTTGAGAATAGGCTGGTAGAAACATATCGCTACCAGTCCTAGTCGTCAGACTCTAAAAAAAAATAAAAAATAAAAAAAGTCACATTTTTCAACTTTTTTTTTATTCCAAAATGGCTCATTTCCTACCTCCTGAGCACGTAAGACAAGTAAATAAATTGGAGTGGCCTTATATCGATGACTAGAATATAACACTAAATATATCCTCTGCAAAAAATATTGTTGAATGATGGCAAAACGAGAAATTCGAATAAATATCACACTCATACTAAATACCTTTGGTCCAACAATTACCAAGAGAATAGTGGCCTGGTAGGGCCAGTAGCCTTGAAAATCAACTAGCCTAACTCATACTTTTATTTACCACAAAATACACATAGCAAGTAGTCAAAAAACCAACCAATAAAATATATGTTACCAATGAAGAATCAAACTATCGAAATACCGGTAATTCAGTAAATTTATTAGTCTTATTTGGTTTATGAATTTAATGCATTTTATTTCGATATTTCTACCAGCCTGGTAGAAAAATATCATCGAAATAGCAAGCCGGTTTTGGGTGCTACAGGCATTAATTGGTAACAAAAATACATTAAGTAAGTAGTGAAATAACCAACCAATGAAGTATGTGACCGATGAAATAACAAAATATTAAAATAATTCGGTAACATTATTAGTCTTATTTGGTTTATGGCTTTAATACATTCTTTTTCATTTTTCTATCAGCCTGGTAGTACTTATACATGGGCAAATATTTTACTTGCCCCACTGGCCCTTTCTGCTCATGTAAAAGTAGAGCTATCATTTATGTTGGACCCAGCCATAGAAAGTCTTTAGTTATATCTGGCAATTTGATATTCAAATGAACCAACTTTCAACATCAATGTCCTCTCTCATTATAGCCAGTACCCTTAACCCATCAATGCTCACAGCAGCTAAAAACAATTGACTATTTAGGTCAAATATCTCTAATGTAAGGAATTTCCTGAAATTATTTGAAAGAGAAATGTTAATCAAAACCGAACTCACAACTCTGTTTCAAATATTTTGCAATTTTGTGATTAATTCCGTAGTTATTTCAATAAGTATCTTAGGTCCAGACGACTCTTGTTAAGGAGATCAGCAAGCATTAATGGGCTGGCATATTTCAACTATTATTGAACCCTGTAATCCACTGTTTGAGATTTACAGCAATACATTGTCCTGTACAGTACGTAGCACTTATACCTAAATGTATATAATATAATTCTCTAAATGAATTTAGCTCATTTCAAACCATCGCTGATTGGCACAGATATACATTTTTTTCACAAAGATTGCTGTAGAAATATGGTACTTATTTACCATTATAAATGTATTTATTCAATCTTTGACATATACATACCTTCTTACTATAATAATAATAGTCCAAGTTTGTAACATTCAAATTATCTCTTTAAGTTTTCTGCCTTGATTTGAAAATAAAGATTATGTTGTAAACACATTGATGATTCAGAAATCATGAAAACATGGTTCGGCTTAGTATCTTCTACGAGACATTTGGACCAGTCCATAGATATTTAGGTAATAACCATAAATAAGAAATCCATATGCAAGACTATAGGTCCCAGACCACTGTCCTTAGGATAAAATTTCCCGAATAAATACATATTAAATATGACCCCATATATTAAGATTAAATATGACCAATTACAATCAACTCTCTTCCCCATCACTGTTGCTTGGTTACCTGTTGCTAGGTTACCTATGAAATGAGGTAGATCAAAATCCCTTACAGATCTACTACAAATTATTCAGGTCTACAAACCTCTCCCTTAGGTTTCTAAAATAAAGGGAATAATGATTTATAATGAATGTGGTTGCCGAGTATACTCACCAAGTACTGGCAAATATTGCTCACGTTATAACTTCACCAGGAGCAGATCCAGGATTTATTTTAGTAACGGTTAGTTCTCAGGGGTGTCAAACTGTTGCCACAGAGGCTGCAACCCTTCCAATGTTGAGGCTACCTTCATTCAAAGTACAAGGATGAAAAGATTTTTGAAAACTGATCTTCTGTACTCCAGGACTTTTATACCAGGACACTCTGGTCCTGTGTGTTTTAACAGAGAGATAGATATATGACAATGGTTTGGAGGGGAAAGAACTAAAGAAAAGTGACACTTCATAGTGGCATTGGCACACATTGACCTATGATATCATTTTTTATATAAACCTATTACAATGGCATGTTTAACTTTAAAGCCTATCAGCCATTCTAGACATGTGCTCATGCAAACTGATGTTTGCTATAATATTCTAAATCTTAACCCTCAGACTCAGGCTCAGAGGTTCATACAGTAGAGGGAGATTAGTAGTGATCTAGTTCTATCTCTGCCCAATAGGTGGCGCCACTTGGTAAGAATTTCCCCATGCATGTAATAGTGGCCGTGTTTTGTTTAGTGAGTGCTCCAGTATTCTGCAGTTCTAGTTCGAAGTGTGTCCGATAGGTGGAACCACTTACAACAAAGTATCAATTCATGCGTTTACAAATGATGGGGGTGTTTGTTTTTATCTACAATGCTCGCTGGCATCTTCTCTTACAACATAACAACATTTCTACCACTGCAATGAGCATGCTTACCTAAAAAACCATAGAAAATAAAACAAATGAAGTCAGCCATTAGCCTTTGTAGACTCTGGAGCAACCGAACTTTGAAAAGAATGGCGGGAAAGATAACAAGATTTCTAAGCAGGTCAACTATAACATACTGTAGAATGGCTTATTTTTCCGTGTAAAAATTTTCCCTAATTTTTCATTTTTGGGTGTTTCCGGATCTATTATTTCCGAAAAGAGGGCCCTAAGTTTTTTTCCGTTTCTAATTTTCCTGTTTCATGTATATTTTTGATTTTAGTAAACCAAAGAGTATAACCTCTAAAACTAAGGTCTGGATCTCTCGTTTTTATTATGTCCAGACATGCACAGTATTGTTTTTTCCTGTGTTGTTTATTCTCGGGTGAAAGCATTTGGGAAAAAACGGCAAAAAAGAACTCACAGAAAAATTAGCCCTTCTACCGTAATTCTCAGACATGATTTAATTGCACTGGATTTCACACTCTCTAAAGTGTTTCAAATAAACTCCTCTACAATGGAATACTATATATGATTAATGATCTATGAAGGTGGGAATTTCTGCTATCTAAGATGACTAGTTTAGTTTATGCAATGACATGAATAACCCCATGGCCATTTTGAGAACCAATTTGCATGGGAAGCAAACACATGGTAGTAAAATGGATTTCAATCAGAATATTTATTTTGAAAAAAATATTTGAAAATGAATTGTGAAACCTAGCAAGAACAACAATTTGTAGCCAAATATTTCTTAAAATATTGCTTTATTTTTAAGATATTTCCAAAGTTGTCTGACCATGTGTATGCTACAGATGTAAATTGGTCAAGTTGAGGTGCATTTTTTGTACTTTAGTGTGTGTGAAATAGTTGTACTGCTCTACTTTCTGTAGGTGTGAATCCCATACGATCCTAGTCTCACGATGTCACACATTTTCATCCAATTACACTAGAATACTAAGCTTGGCTAGTACGTATCATACGCCCATTTCCTTTTGATGAAAACATCATGGTCATAGATGCACACCAATCCAGTGCACTCAACACACTTGTAATGTCCTTTCTGAAAGTAGACATCCATTCCAAACTACTCCTAAAAGGACAAAATGACACCCATTCCTAGCCATTCGTGTTAGAAGACGAAGCTCGGCAAGAGTATATTGCACCTTCATTTTTGCTTTTTAGGTGAACACCAAGTGTTTTAGTGCACACACACCACTGTTCTAAACACTAGTACTGCTCTTTCTTAAAGTGGGCATCCATCTGGACCTACTCTTAACCCTTCCAATGCTGAGGCTACTTTCGTCAAAAGCACAAGGACACAAACCTTTTTGAAAATCATCAAAACCTTGTCATGTTGGTAGTCATTAGAAAGTTATCACTGAGTACTCTCAGATGAGTACCCATTTGCCAGGGTTTCAATCATTTTTCAGATTTTTTGCATCATTTTGTATTGGCCAAATTAACCATCAGCAGCACAAGGGTGAACAATTTAACCACTTCTAGCCAATCAAGTTACAAGAGTAAGCTTGGCAAGATTATATTGTACGGCCATTTTGTCTATGAGGTGATTGTCATACCTACATGTGTATTAGGAAGAGATGCTCTCTACAGACTATTGCCGATCTTTCTAAAATAGCACATCTCAACCAATCCAGGGCTCGAAATAAGCTGGAGCCGGTAGCTCCCTTGAATTCTCCAGTGGATCCCTCATATTTCTGCAGGGAGCCTAAAGATGTACTGGTTTCTAAACATAGCGCCTCTTGTGAAGATGCAATCGCCTCCATGGAAAAAGCTTAATTTCGAGCCCTGCAATCCTAGTCTTACATTGCACACATTTTCGTCCAATCAGTTGCGGAGATTTAAATCAAGAAGGTTATCATCCCCGTTCTCTTCCTCCTCTTCGTCAGAATCATCGTCCGCATAATATGGGCGGCCCCGCTTTGCCGGAGGACTCGTGCTGGGGCTCATGTCCCACGAAGCTGACGGATCAAAATCATCTGAGAACTCGTGGGATGGGCTGGGGGCCGGCGAGATAGCTCTGGCTACGGCTGTTCGACCTTCGTTTACCCAGCGATTCTGCAACCGAACATGAAAAAATTTACTCTCAGTTTGTTACCTTTCTTTCACCAAAGTAATAGAGACAGAACAGATTTATAATTAACCCATTCATACTTAAAGAGTTTCTTTAGAAATTGTAGTCCTGATCCATGATACTTTTCTATAATAATGATAAGTTTCAAATGCTTTTAACAGTAGAAAATGGCATTATAATTTTCTGAAAGATATGATTTGTTTTCAAAATATCATTCCTTTCTACACAAGTCTTGCCAGTAGGGATAAGTACTGGTACTCGATATGATACCAAAAAGGCAAATACCAATATTGAATGAAAAAATTATGGCATCCAAAAAGTTCCAAAATATGTATAAAATTGACTTAATTGCTACCTGGAACTATCTGCTCAAAAATATTTCATTAACTGTTAGCAAAATTAAGGAAATATCAATATCCTATCATCATTCCGTGAATATTTTACAGGTGCCAATCTCTACTTACCAGTGTTCCTTCTCGCCCGAAGAGCTCCATAAAGTTGCCGATAAGCTCTCGTGATTTCTCCTCCCATTTCGTAATCATTTCCTGTCTGTTATCGTCCAACTTCTTGAACATTTCTTTCCCCTTTTCCTTCATGGAATCCACCTTTTCTTGGAACTTCAGTTTCTTTTCCTGGAATAAATATGCATTGCAATATATTATGGAAGACATCAAGCAGCGGGGCAATCATTAATTTCAAAATTTGTCTGATTTTTTAGATTTGCTTTAAGATGTCTCTCTTCATGTTTTATCGATCTAGTGGAACATCTATAATTTACCAAATTTTTGAGTATTTCCACTATAATTTTCTGTCTTTGTTTGATTGTATGAAACCTATCACTTTTCATTGAAAAAAGAAAGTTTTCACTCCAAGAAGAATTATACAAAATTACAGTAGCCTGATCTGGCTCGCTAAAATAGTGATAGCTAAATATCAAGATGACAATCATATATCAAAATGACAAAAAATCCTGGTAAAGGTCCAGTCATGTTTGTATTGTGTTTAATTTAATTCAATTTAATTGATTTAATTTAATTAATTCAATTTAATTTAATTCAATATTATTTTATTGATTTAATTTATAACTTTGCCCCTAAATTACTAGCTTACCTTCATATATCCAACATTAAGATCTTTGGCAGAATATCCCCTCGCTAAATTCCTTCTCACGTACATATCATAGTCCTTAATAATTCTGGCTATTACATCAGTTGTGGATATACCCTCAGTTCTCTGTGTGGCTACAAACCTAAAAGCAAACAAAGGCACACAACATAGCAATATCCTTGAAGACGTTTGATATATATAAATAGTACTTCCTTTATTTCAGTCAAGAGTTGAGTTGAATTGAAACACAAATAACACAGCAACATGGCAGCCGCTCAGGAAATCTTGATAGCACCAGGTAAGTCTTCTTTCTTAATTGCTTGTTCAATTCAAAAGCCTGGCAATTTTGGTGTGATCTTTCGGGTTAAGGCAAGACCTATGAAAATATTTGAAAGAAAATTGTTCATCAGAACTCTATCTACAACTATCCTTCAGATATTTCTTTCCAAATTTAATCTCACAAGTATGACAGGTCTAGACAACAATGGTCAAGTAGATCTCCAGGCATGAATTTAACTTTCTAGGCAATTTAGCTTATTTGTGGAAATTTGTCGCCAGATTTCACTTACATTCCTTTCTCCTTTAGGGGCTTGTAGATATCGTCATCCCCAGCAGCCGCATATGGAAGGTCGTCATGGGCAACGAAGTCAATCTGGAAAAACAAACAACAACAACATTTAACAAAGACAAACAAATAAACAAAAATAGAATAAACAAATAGAAATCTGGCTAATCCATAAAAAACAAAGTCAATCTGGAAAACAAACAACAACAACATCATTCAACAAAGATAAATACAAGAATAAACAGATACAAATCTGGCTAATCCATAAAAAAACAAAGTCAATCTGGAAAATAAACAACAACAACATTCAACAAAAATATTTACAAGAACAAACAAATAGAAACCTAGACAATCCATAAACACTATGGAAACTTTAACCCATTCATGTCTGAAGGAGCCAAAAATGCCCTGCCTATTTTAGTTATATATTTGTGACTAGAGCAGTAGAGCATTTTTTGTAGAATATTTGAAGGACCAATGTTCATCAGAACCCACGCCACATATCTCCTTGGAATATCTTGTGAATCTATGAATGATTCAAAAGTTATAAACAAAAGTATCAACAGTCTAAACAAAACCTATCAAAGAGATCTTCAGGCATGAAAAGATTAAGGTAAAAATTCTTTAGGACCAAGGCCTATTTATTGTTATCAAATATTGAATGTGATGTTACTAGAGCAATAAATGATTTCTCTGATATAACACATTCAAGTATCACATTTAGCTAGTATAAGGATTTAAAGTAGCTGAGAGCTAAATCTGGACAGGCAGAAATTTTGTAATTGCTGTTTCAGACAGGCATTTTAAAAATCTTTACCAGGACTTTGATACCTGTAGTAGCCAAAAGTGACCTCTCACTTTTTGTTATAACTTTCTCATGAAAAAAAAAATCAGAAAATATTTGGCAGAGAAATGTGAATCAGAACTCTACCCAAATCATTACTTTGAATAATTTCAAAGTTTTGGCCTGATAACCAAATAACATTATTTCTCAAAGACCCTGAGGCAATAAGACGACTGAATGAAATCTCAAACACCAGTAAATGTGTAAATACAGAGTAGCTAAATATGGACTTCTGGAATTTTGCAATGGGTGTTTCAGACAAGCATTTTTTAGAAATCCTGACCAGAAAAATACCTACTTTGTTTTTTTCTAGGTATTCGTCTGTAAGTGCCCAGGGGGCGTCAGTCACCACCTCATCCACGTATCGACAATGACGTACCGCCTCGTACCGCTCGGCCTCGTTCATCACTGTACGACCCTTCATCCTTAACGTTAAACGATCATTGCAAACTGTTGAAAAATAAAAAGAGATTGAAATATATTGGCAAATCCACCACATTTCTATTTTAACTAATTCACAGCTGGAGCATGCACAAGGTATGAGCCATATGAAATATGGGTTGCAAATATTTTTGCAAACCATCTAAACCCTGTCATGTTGGTATTCATTGGATAGCTCTTGCTGAGTACTCTCAGATGAGTACCCATGTACCAGAATTTCAGTCTTTAAAAAAAAAAATTTACATAATTTTTTATACTGTAATTTCGCGTGTCTAGACACACTTTTTTACACTCAAATCAAGGTTGCATCTTATACACAAAGCTATAGATCTAGGGTGCTGTACATCGAGTCCCCAGGCCAATCAGAGATACTGCGGCCAAGACAATGCCTATCAACTTATGCCTCAGCATTTACAAATCGTAATTACTGTACCACTCACCGTTAGAATTTATTGATTACAATCAATATAATGCCTAGGACAATGGGTATCGGACACTGACAAAGAGTGATAAACACTGATTTCACGTTGATGTCACATTTCACTCATTTTGATATGTGTTTTACTGGTTTTCTAGCATCATTCATGAGCAGTTGATTTTCCACGATATTTCAAAAAATGGGGTGCATACTATACAGAAAGCTAAGGCCTATACATCATTTAAAAGGCTTGAACAAGGGGTGCGTCTTATATACGGGTGTGTCTTATACACGCGAAATTACGGGTAAGCCAAATTAGCCACCAAGCAGCATAAGAGTTAACATAATCTGATCATACCATTACCAGGGGCCTGTTTCTCGTATCGTAAAGTACGAATCGTTCGTAATTTACGATTCATAAATTTAGGAACGTTTTTACGAAGATCAGTTATTGCGTTTCTCGAAGCTCTTCGTAAATGAATTCGAAATTTCGTAATTGATGACGTCATTTACGATAAAATATTGTTGTGACGTCCTTTTGTTGCGCATATAGTCCTATTGTTGCGTACATAGTCATATTGTTTCGTATGCCACTCATTATGGGAGTTGCATCAGTGACATGAACGTCAGGGATGGATGGGGCATTTATCCCGCCGTAGCGTATATTGAAGGATACAGCGATTACCTTTCCGCCCTGCGTACAAAGGCAACAAAATATTCCATAATAAAACATGGACATACTACCATATGTGTGCGTGAAAAGGGTAGATAAATTGCGTTTTTATGCAGTATTGTTCGTCGTTCAAATTAACTGCTTAAATGGTTAACGGTTTTTAATTATCGGGGAAAACCGAGGAAGTATAATTATTACTTTTTCTGAGAGGGGCTGTATTAGATAACCATTATTCAACAATAAACTCAAATCTAACATTAGCCCCCCCCCCCCCCCCCCCCCCTTTGTTCCTCTTTCTGGAATAGCCTAAGCAGAATTAGGGGTGTCCGAATATCTTAGTGGCGGAGCACAGTCAATATTTGCATGTATGTATCAATATTGTATCATGGTTGCACTACTATATTAGCCCTTAGAGCAATAGTTAAGACCATGACAAATCAATAGACATTATTTCTAAATTAAGTTTACTAGGGCTTTAAATACAATTTGTATCAAGAAAAGTGAAATATATAAAAGCGCACATTGGTCATGCGAAAAATTCCCGGGGTAGATAGTGCTTTTTGGCTTGTCTGCGATGGTCCAAGTGTGAAAGAGCATTTATTTTCATAACCTTTTTTTTTGGGGGGGGGGGAGGAGAGAGAAATTAAATAAAACACTTCTATTTTCATGACCGTTTTAAGGGGAGGGAAAATTTAAAATATATATATATATATTCACGACTGTTGTTTTGGGCGAGAAAATAAAGAATTTTTTATTTTCACTATCGTTTTTTGGGCGAGAAAATAAAGAATTTTTTTTTCACGACTTTTGGGGTGGAGAGAAAATTAAAAAAATACTTTTTATATTCACGTTCATTTTTTGGGGGGAGAGAAAATAAAACGATAGATAGATATACGTGTACAGACAGACAGACAGATACATACATACATACATACATACATACATACATACATACATATATATATATGCATACATAAATACATGCATACATACATGCATACATACATACAGATAGACAGATAGATAGATGTTAGATATTGATAGATATACATACGAATAAATACATGTTTCCATTATTGATATGGTCGTTTTACTTTGTATAAATGATATTCCATGATATACACATACGTGGTCTATATTGCGAATTTCGCAAATTATTAGGCTACCTTTACTACGAAAACGAGCCAAGCAAACAGTCATTTTTCACAGCCATTTTTTGAGGAGAAAAGTTAGAACTTTATTTCTCCTCTTTTTCTTCCCCCCCCCCCCCCCCCCAAGAAAAAAATGATCGTGAAAATAAAGTTTTTGTATTTTCTCTCCCCAAAATCGTTGTGAATATAAGTAGTTTTTGTATTTTATCCCCCCCCCCCGTCTTTAAAATATAAGTTTTTATTTGCTCATTCACACTTGATGATGCATCGTACTTGTCGCATGTTTTGATATTAATAAACGATATATAGATATAACGTATAGACATTTCAAAATCAAAAGTATCTATACATTATTTATGAATGATTGTATTTTTTTATTGATTCGTAAATAATTATGAGATCTAATAAATATTCAGAAACCATTTATTTCATTATATTAAAACAATTATCCATAAATAAATGATAAATATTTATGCACGAGTATATATTAATTAAACATATATTAACATACACAGGTTATTTATAAATATTGATAAATTATATGTAAAATTTTATAAATCACGGGCCTGCCCTGATGGTCGTGTGGTCAAGTGCCCGTGTAGGTGCGTGAGATTACCCCACGTTGCCATGCAACAATGGTCCAAAAACGTCATTCGTAAATTTACGATGACCTCTGAGGTCCTCGTAAATTTTACGCGATTTTCGTAAATATTTAAGAACGGTTCAGCTTCGAGAAACAGAAAAATCGTAAATTACGATTTTCAACAATGAAAATCGTAATTTACGATACGAGAAACTGGCCCCAGGTGAATAGATGACTCCGTTTGAAGATGATTACAAGCACTAGAGATAGGAGGACCATATGGTGCCATCTATCTGCCATTGCTGGTACTACAATACACAGGTTGGTCAACTCAGAAGGGAATGTTAAATTACATGAACTAGGAGCCTAGTCTAAAGACCAAGCTGTTCGGGGCAGCCCTGTTCATAACTTTTATATCTTCAAAAATATACTTTTTAATTTTCCTGCAAGTTGCCCTTAACAATTGCTTTGTACAAATATAAATATGACCAAATAATATGTAATACAAATGCAAGTTCCCTAGCTGTTTGTAACTTACCTCCAACTATTAGGTATACTTGGGCCTTTGGGAAGACACTTTTTGCTTGCATCAACTGTCGAGCATGCCCTGAGTGAAACATATCATAAATACCATCTGCATAAACACGCACTTTCCTTGTGGCTGAAAGAAAGAGAAAATACTATGAAAAGAAATGAGAAAGATAACATGAAGAGAAGTCATTATTATTATCATCAATATCATTAACATTATTGTGATGATAATGATGGTATTTATATCATTATCATTCTTCTTCTTCTAATCATATCTTTATCATTATTAAAACATTGGTTTGAAGCGATAGATAATATTACAAAAATGTGAAGAGACTTCTTGTTAAGGCTTAAAAGAAACTAAGTTTTGTTTGAATGAGAAATTTGTAGCACAGTATTTCCTAAAATAGTTTGTAAATCATTAACCCTTCCAATGCTGAGGCTACTTTCGTCCAAAGCACAAGGATGAAAAGATTTTTGAAAACCATCTAAACCCTGTCATGTTGGTATTCATTGGAAAGCTCTCTCTGAGTACTGTCAGATGAGTACCTATATGCACAGGGTTTCAGTCATTTTTCAGTTTATTTCATCATAATTTGTTGCCAAAATTAGCCACCAGCATCATAAGGGTTGATATTTATATATAAATGCGAGCTTACCAGTTCCATTTTCACACATTTCCTTTGTCATGCGTGTTGTGTAGTCTATGTTTTCTCGCTCGATCTCGCAGACATCCTCATGGCTCAGAGGAGCTGGAGCAAACGACCCCTGAAATACACAGGCAAATGAACATTCCAGGTGATTCCGCCTAAAACAATATCCCTGTTTTACGCTAAGTTGTCCATCCTCTCACCAGTAACAAACGGGGATGCTATGTATAAAACTTTGTACCGTATTCGCCTGATTAAGCGCACAGTGCGGGTAGAGGTTCGGCAAATTTTCTGTAGAAGGGGTGTTGTCAAGCATCCGTATAACCACACACCTCAATGATTGGCGCTTGCTGGTCCCCCATCTTCTGCGAAAAATAGAGGGGGTGCGCTTATTCGGGACCGTGCACTTAATCGTGCGAATACGGTATAAAACTTTGCCTAGGGCTTGCGATGTGCTTGTGGTCGCTGAGCTCTTATCTTCAGGCTCTTGCACTCTATCCATCTCTTCCGGCCTAGATCATCTGCCGATAGTGAAACTTTATAGCATAGCCAAAAGGACAGGTTTAAAAAGAAAAGGATTTAACCAAGAAAAATATATTTAGTACTTAATATATTCAATCATGAAGTTGAAACTCCCACAAACCAAATTTTAGTTAAAAAATAATGGGATTTTCAAACAGACTATCCTCTATAATAAATGGGGTAGAGCAGATTTCAAAAAATCATTAGCCTTAATCTTCATCAGTTTTAATTTTTGACCCATCTGTGTGTAACAAGATAACCTCCTAATCGTTATTACAAAAAGAGGTTTGTAGGATAAAAATCAAAAAATTCTTATTGAAAAGCAGAAACCCACATCACTAATTCAACAGCTATGCCTCACACCTGGTAAAAGATGCATGCATAAAACATGCTTAACCCATTAATTCTTAGGAAATCCAAATTAATTTTTTAACAATAACTTTTGAATTAAAAATTATTTTATAAAATATTAGTAGGAGAGATGTAGATAGTGTTCTGATTAAAATTTCTCTTTCAAATATCTTTACAATTTTGTTTTCACCTTCAAGATTCCATCACAATTGTCAGGCTACATTTTGCAGCACCGAGTAATAATGGGTTAATTATTGCCCAAAACCATGTTTCAGAAAATCTGTTAGTGACCCATGGACAACATGGTTCTGGACTTTTGCCAATTACAATTTGGCATCAGATATTTGTATGTAAAGTTACAATCCAGAATAGAAAGAGTTAAGATGCAAAAAAACATTGTTATGCATTTACAGAAAGTGCAAGAACAGTGAAGAACTGTAATAAGAAAATATGTTCAACAGGTAAAAATTTTCAAAGAAAGAATGAACCAAAAATTAAGCTTTATCTGAAAAGAACTATTTCCTGAAATTTAAGATTGGAACAGTAATAGATAAAGCATTTTCCTGCCAGTAAGATTAATAGAATCAAGGAAGAATCTCTTAGAAATAGATAAGACACCTGAAAATTTAAGAAATAAAGAAAGATATTGATGATAGTGTTTCTATTGAATTTTGTCAAAATATATGTATGTTTTCAGTTGGCGCTTTTTAATGGCAATGCTTCATTTTTCTTAAGTTATAGAACTCTAATCTAGAGACAAAATGCAAATAAGGCATTTAACTTAACATCTATTTGCATAAGAAATAATTGCTTGAGACAATTTTGCTAACACAACATACAAGTTTTAAAACTTAAACTAAATCAAGTCTCTTATGTACAAATGAATTGGGAAAGCCTATTTGGACACGGTTTTTCAAGTTGTATCCTGACTTGATAACTTGACAACAATACACGTTTTTAATTTGACACTGTTTAAGATGAACACCAATGTTTTATCTTTTAATAACTAAGCCCCGTTCCTGATACAATTAAATAAACATAAACATGCCTATTAAAAAGGTCTGAATCAAAATCCCAACTTACTTATACAAATTATCTGCAAACACTCCACCAAGTGAATGAATTTCAAATACTCACACCAATGTCAAAACCTAAGGCCCAAAATGAGGCTCATCACCATGGCAATGACCTACTTACATAACTTCTGGTTAGTAAAACCTACATGGCATAAAATAAGTCATGAAGTTCTAACAACATATCATGATATTATATCATCAAAAGGGAAAGGTCTTGTTGCTAGCTTTGTATCATGCAACACAATTTTGATTTCTAAAAAACAAAAAAAATATGTATATATTTTTTATAAGTTTGGAAATATTTTCATTTTTGAAAAAAGTTAACTATTTACCAATAATTCATGAATGTTTTTAGCATATGATGTCACTCTTACACAACTTTTGGCTGGTCAGAAAGATTTTGGGTTGGTAGGCTTCTTACTGATGCCAGGCTTTTAATTAAGGCCCAAAGTAAAATTGTTTCCCAAGATAACGGCCAAGTGGTCTAAGTTGTCATTTGAAACTGGAGTACACAACAACATGATCTCACAATCGTAATCAAATCCCATCAATGTGTACAACATTTTCAAAAAGTATTTATACGAGGAATTGTTAAATTCATCAAGAAATACAACTTTTATTCAAATAGTTCTCAAAGTATTACTTTGCCATCAACCCATTCATACCTGCAGCCCTTGACGTTCATGTACACATTTCTCAAAATAAAAAAGTAATTTTCAG
>OZ012698.1:28221086-28296086 GCA_963942565.1 Maea johnstoni
ACATTTGACAATAATTTTGGAATTGAGAATTATTCTACAAAATATTTGAAGGAGAGTTGTTTTTAAGGTCCAGGTGAACATTTCTCCATTTAATTGGATTTAAAATTAAGGCTATTGCATAATTTCAAAACATGAAAAATTCCTGTTATAGAGTATATTAACTCTTTTGAACCCAGAGAACCTGAGAGTTTAACCCAAATGTGCAGGCTAACAATTTTGGTAAAAAGACAAATTTGGAAAATATTAGACAGAATTTTTTTTTATCAGAACACTAACACTAACTCCCCTTTAAATATTTTGTAAAACCTTTCTTTATTTCTAAGTTATTGTCAAAAGTATCATGCGGACAACAAAGTATTTATGAAATTTAATAATTTTGACAATAATTTCAGAATTAATAATAATTTTTGATTTATAGCGTTTCACCTTCAGATATTTTCCTATTTTTGCGCTTAATTTCAAGCTTTCATCAAACTTGTCAGGCGCTTTTTGCCAGGATTTGGAAAATGCCTGTCTGAAACAGCAATCACAAAATTTCTGCTTGTCCAAAATTTGCTACTCAGTTTCTTCAAATACTTATAACAACTACATTTAATAGCTCATTGCGTCAAAAAACATTTGTAACAAAAGTCATAATTGAAAGTTTTTCAAAGAAACTTTTGCCTGTTCAAAAAGAAGGTTTTCAGGATACTACCTGTCCAAAAAACAGGCTGGGCGGGTCCTGGATAAGTCCCTGCCCACAATGTAATAACAGGGAGAATGAGATGGAGATAGAAAAGAATGCGTACCTTGTGTATTGAGGCTCTCAGGGGCTGTCAGGACCATCAGATAAGAACACACAAAAATACCATGCAAAAAAATAAACAAAATTAGCACATCAACAAACAATGTGTTACTACGACTACACATTGCTCGAGTACTATGGGAAGGTGTGCCAGAAAAATCTTAAAACAGAGGTCTAGGCTAGTAGTCTATCACAGTATGGTAAGAGATTATAAGAGGCTTTACCCTTATGCTGCTGGTGGCTAATTTGGCCAATGCATAAAAATGCAAAAAAAAACGAAAAATTACTGAAACCCTGGCAAATAGGTACTCATCTGAGAGTACTCAGCGAGAGCTTTCAAATGAATACCAGGATGATAGGGTTTCAATGGTTTTTCAAGAATCTTGCATTCTTGTGCTTTGGAAGAAAGTAGTGTCAGCATTGGAAGGGTTAAAGAGTGTGGGTGAGAAAAAGATTTTTATATAAAACTTAGCTTTGAAAATGGTAAAGAAATATGGTGGGTTTAAGATTAATTATTTTAGTTTAACTTCAGATGAAATCAATGGAAATGGTGATTTTGAATATAAATGTTTTTTGGCAAAATAAAAGCTTACAGTATAGTTAAAAATATATGAAAAGTATAAAATGGTTTACATGTTCATTATGTAGTACAGGAATCTTGGAATTCTCAGAATCTCACCCACTGTGCAAAACCAAAGGACCTTGAAACATCTAATTTAGTGCATGTATCCCAAATGCTGATTCAAATATTCCTAAAAAAATATTAATTTACAGAGAAAAGAAACTGGAAGAAAGTGGGTATGCAAAAATTGGAATCCAAAAACAAATAAGCTAAAATGTTAGCTTTGAATGAAGGTTTTTTTTTCTTAAAATTTTTCTAGCAAGACACCCCTGGTGCTTTGATTGACACCATGCAAAACTTTCTTTCTCTCAATTTTTCTTGACTCTCTTGCATTGACTTAGTTTTTAATCTGAAGAAATGATGTACATATTGATACTTACAAAGGATTCTGGGATAGAAGAGAGGAATATTTTAAGTATATCAGGAATTTGAGGAAGGGGGGGGGGGGGGGGGGGGGGTGGGGAGGGGGACCTCAGAAATGTTATGACGAGAATCCTCATAGAAATGAGTCAGTCATCTTGGGTCTTCCCCTCGAGACAACAAAATTCCCTTAGCGTTACTTTAACCCATTAATGCTCATAGCGGCTAAAACCAGCCTGACAATTTCGATGAAATCTTTCAGCCAAAAGCGCAATTGGTGAAATATTTGAAGGGGAAATGTTGATCAGAACGCTACCAACATCTCCCCTTCAAATATTTTGTAGAATCATTGTCAATTCCAAACTTATTGTCAAAAGTAGCATAGATCCAGACAACAATTGCTGAAAGAACTTTTAAGCATTAATGGGTTAAACCTATCACTGGTGTGGACTCAAGAGAGTGCATCCGCTGACACTAGAATCACCCCTGATCTGTGGTCAACTTATCGCTCAATCTCATGAGTAGCCTGCCTCCAAGGTCGTATTTAGATGTCATCCCTAGTGGATAGATCGCACTGCGGTATGCTAGGAGGGTCATTGGTAGTTACTGCAAGTACAACCCCCTTGTGTGGCATTTGTGTGAACTAAATGACTAACAGTAGGCCACACGCCTTTCTTAAGTATAGCGCAGGCATACATACATATATAAAACACAGTAATGCCTAGTAGCTAGGCTATGTCATGATCAACAGTGATCAAAAAGTGAGATATTTTATAATTTTTCTGGCAACCCTGATGCTCCAGGCCTAAAACAGTTAACCCATTCATGTTTAGATGTCTATAATAATAATAATAATAATAAAAATAATAATAATAATATTGACATTTGATATTGCGCCCTTTGCATATAAACATGCTCAAAGGCGCATTACATTCATTGTCAAAGGATAGATGTTGATATCCACATAGTTATTTGATAAATACATCATTGAACAGATGTGTTTGCAGTTGTCTTTTGAAGATTGCCACACTCCCAGCTGCCCGAATGTTATTTGGGAGCTGATTCCATAGTTTTGAGGCACAGGCACTAAAAGATCTGTCACCGTAGGTTTTCATGTCTATATAGTTATTCATCTGAATTTCTGATTCTTATGGGGAAGAAATTTAAGATAAAGCAATGATTTGTGAGAAATTTGAAAGAGATTTGTTGTTTGTGTTCTGAATATCATTTCAACCTAACGCATCTGTCAAAAGATGCTTTTGTGGGGAAAATATCACTGAACAGTCGCTGTAGACATGTATGGGTTAATACTGATCAATCAAAACCAGCTGTAAGAGAATTATTAAACTGACCCCTGGGAACTGCACTTATCTAGATCAATTTAACCCATTAGTGCTTAAACGTTCCTCTAGAAATTGTTGTCTGCTTCTAAAATGCTTTTGACAATAACTTAAGAATTGAGAATGATTTTACAAAATATTTGAAGAAGAGTTGTTGTTAATGTCCTGATTAACATTTCTCCATATAATATTTTCCTAATTATGCTTTTTCCTGCAAAATTTCATCAAAATTGCCAGGCAGCTTTTGGGCGCTGTGAGCATGGTGTTAGCCAGCAGGGCGTCTGGGTGTCTTTTTGGACACCCAAACCCTTGAAAAGCACCTCTCAGGACACCCCAATTTTTTTTGAGGAATTTCTTAAAATGTCAATCTCAAGCATATAATTTGACTTTTTTCATCTCCATGTAATTCCCATGACACTCTATAAGGATATCATGCCTTATTTTGATATATTTATACATGTTTATGGTTGAAATCTGAGAATATTGTGGTCCCCCTTAAAATTTAGACACCCAAAAATTTAACATTTGCCAATTTTAGGCACCCTGTTTCTAAATCCTGGCTAAGTCCCTGGCTGTGAGTATTAATGGGTTGACCCCTGCAGGCCCAGGTTAGCTAGGCAGGCTGTAAATAATACAGATATCTAAAATATCAAGGCTTTTTCAAAATAAATTCCATTGTTTTGGAAACTGAATGAAGGAAAAGTATTAATCTCAACCCAAACAGCAGATGATGCTTTTCAAGGAGAGCTCAGAAATGTTTGTAGCAGCCAAAACAATCTGACAATTTTGATGAAATCTTACTGACAAAAGCATACTTTAGAAAATATATGACAGAGAAATGTTAATCAGAAGATTACTAACAACTCTCCTTCAAACATTTCATAAGATCATTCCTAATTTATAATTTATTGTCAAACGTATCATAAATCCAGACGGGCTTCCCTAAGCATGAATGGGTTAAAAGCTGCACCAACTGATGCCTGAGAACCAGCAAAAGAGGCTAGCATATACTACCCTGTCAAGCATGGAAGTAGTCTTATAATCAAACCTCTGTTGTCATTTCAGAAAAGAACAATACTTGAAAATAATTAAGGACTACAATGCCATTTGAATCCTAATTCATGCATTTCCTGGAATTCAGAATATTTGAAATATTCACTGTGGTGCCATACCACCTCACACCTGCCTGATACAAACATGATTTGTTTCTAAATGCAAAAATGTAACTAAGTAATAACCCAAAAGCTTACCATGACATGTATAAAATCCATTGAAAACCAATCCGTTCCGCTCGCTAGCATGTCCTCCCGGAGAGTTCAGAGGAAATTAAATGGGTCGGCAGGGATCCTAAATTTATATACCTAAATTATGCATTGTTTTGACTGGAGTGGAACGTTGGCAGCCATTCAGGGTTGCAGGATGTAGATACGAGAACGAAACTGCTACAGAAATTGATATCTATTAACCCATTCACGCCTTATGTAAATGTGTATATATACATATATATATATATGCATATATATATATATGTATATATATATATATATATATATATATATATATATATATATATATATATATATATATATATATATATATATATATATATATATATATATATGTATATATATATATATATGTATATATATATATATATATATATATATATATATATATGTATATATATATATATATATATATATATATATATATATATATATATATATATATATATATAAATATACATATATATATATATATATATATATATATATATATATATATATATATATATATATATATATATATATATATACTGTAGAACACGAAATTTCCGCGTGTGTTTATATATAGCGTACTCTTAGCGTCTCGTGCTGCTTCGCTATATATAAAAACGCTGTACTTTTCTCTTTTTTTAAGCCACTGGTGGCGCTGACGTCAATTTTCGTTTAATGGTGGCCGCTAGATAGTGTCACTAGTAAATCTAATAGAAGATACGTAGCCCTGATCAAACACTAGCGCCACTAGTACAAACATGAAGCATACATAGCCCTTCTTGAACCATTCTTTTTTTGTGTTTTCCTGGCCGAAATTCATTTTGATAAAAGTGTTTAAAATCTAGCTTTAAATGATGTTAAACGTTACAGTATTCAACAGTCACAGTCCAGGTTGACAGAAGCCAGAATACTGAGTGAGTGTTGCACATAGCAATTAGAAGGATAGGTGTCCAGCTATTGTTCCGACGGCTCTGTTTACACACAAACAAAAGCCAAATTTAGAAGGTCCGTCTGGTTGCTTCACTCTGGCAGCATTAGATCAAGAGCTCAGTAGTGTGGCTTCTATCAACCTGTCAACCTCTTTTGAGAGAATGCTCAATCAAACTGCTGCCGATCAGCAAACATTCTCTGCTTCAATTAGTTCGTCTTTTCTTTGCGACAGATTGGCGCTGTCAGCGGCGGCTGCTACGGTACAGAGACGCTAATGTTAAGATACGCTATGACGCAAAACTCCCAAATTCGCTATACTTGGGACACGCGTGAATTTCGTGTTCTACAGTATATATATATATATATATACATATATATATATGTATATATATATGTATATATATATATATATATATATATATATATATATATATATATATATATATATATATATATATATATATATATATATATTAGATGCCCAAATAAGTTGAGGATGTTTGGGCATGGAATTAGCCATGAATAGGTTAATGTATGAAACTAGAAAAAATTTATTACTTTCGGTTGAAACCTAGATCGTGTACTATGATAATGATGTTTCACTTGGCAACCTGCTTATTCTTCTATTTTTGGCAACAAAACTTTTCCCTTTGTGGAATGTTCCCTGGACCCAATGACTTGAGTATAAGCCTTTACAATGCACTCCCTCCTTTAACCATGGGCAAGTCATATTATTAACAATAGACCCCAAGCAGATATGGCAAATTGTCAACCATGGGTCAGTTACCGACCTACCATGATGGTTAGTAGGTTGGTATATAGGGGAAGGGGACCAGAGGAAATTTCCCCCCCCCCCCCCCCCCCCCCCCCCCCCGCTCCAATCCAATTCTGAATACCCAGGAACTCTATCCACAAGGCCACTGACCACTCTTTCATACCCCAGTGCCATCTATCCATAAGAGATGACATCTGAATATGGCCTGGGGGACAGGCTAGGCTGCGGGCGGGCCGTTGTATCTAGGTTATATGTATATTCAGAGCCAGCAACCACAGACGTGTAGCGTAGTTTCATATTTCATAAAAACCTTTAATAGATACCAGCATCTGATTCTTTTAATGAATTTGATTGCAATTTACCAGGCTAAAAGGGGGCATTTAAGGGTGAAGGGTACATCAAAGGGGTTGTATCCCAGAATCCTTTGCATAGTGTAATTTTAAAGTTTAATCAAACTGATCAATACTTTACTGTGGATGTATATTTTTCTGCACAGTATTCTATACTAACCATGCATTAAGTAATGACCAATCTAACACTGACTTATCCAGAGAGATGCCTATGTGTATCTAGATTGTCTGTAATCAGCAAGAGATGTTCCATTCAAAAGGGAGAAAAGGGGGTGTGGCATCTGAAAGCACATGGATAAAAGGGGGAGAGGCAGACAAGGATAAAAAGGAATGGGAGATATTTCTGAATATTTTGAAAAGAGAGAATACATGTAATAAAGTGCATGTGACATTTCAAACCACATAAACCATAGAGGGTAGGGGGAGTTTTTTAGGGGAAGTGATTTCTGAAAGCAGGCAAACCCTTATGATATTAAGGGTGTGGCATTTGAAATATCATAAGAGATAAAAGGGAATGGCGAATTGGATACAGAAGTGGGATTATTTGAGGGAAGGGCTAAAATTATTTCAGATTCAATTTGCAACTGATGTCCCCCCTTTTAAATGGAATAACTCTTGGCATTTTGAGATACTACACTTCCAAGTAAGATCCTTAAATAACTTCATTTCATTTCCACCAAATTAAACAAGAAAAGTTATAGGTGCAATAAATAGGTGTTAGATCTTCTAAAAGCAGCAAAGTCACAAAGAACCGAAAAAAAGATATTTTATCTTACCGCTCTCTTGAGTGGAGGTTGAGAATTACTATCCTCGTCGGGATCCGGTTTTACCCCATTTCTCGCCCGTTTGCGGCTCTGTGCTGGCGCTTGTTGTGGCGGCGTGGTCTCCATAGTGATTTCTAAGACTGCCGGAATGTCTGTGTCTTTTGTGTTGTTTGTCTTCGGGGACGGCCCTCGTGGCGATCGTCGTCGTCTCCCCTTCTTTGTTTTCCCACCAGTAGGGGGCGTTGTTTCCCCAGCGCTTATCACAGGTGTCGTTGGAATATCCACCTCCGCTTTCACCGACCTGCGGAAAAGTTTGAAGAGTACAGACATACTGTGTGAGATAAATGACTCAAAATTGTAACTTTTTTTAAAACATTCTTCACCGCAACATTGCAGCTGGCTCACTCATTCCCCGCAGCCTCCGTTCCATTATCATATCTCGTAATCTCACTGACATTTCAGCTGCTCCTGTTCGCCTATGTATATTCGATGCCGGCAGACTTGGATGTTACACCGACTAGTATTGGACTAGAATGTTTCGGAGAAAGTCAAGCGTAGATCCAACATAGAAATAGACACAAATTCCTGAGTTGTTCATTGCAAGATGTTTTTATTAGGTTTTATTGGTAGTAAATGTACCACTCTATGTGTGTATAGGGGCCAGTTACTGCATCACTTATTAGTCCTGGATGACCTCAATAAATTAAGTTATGCATTCTTACACACACATACACAGAAAGCAATATTCTGTACAAGGTATCTGCCATATACACATGTAAAACTCCTCGATACTTAAGCTCTCTATGCTTCCAAACGCCACAAAATGACTTGTAGTAAGGTTTCACACTACGCTGTTGCAAAAAAACAAAACGTGCACTACTTTTCTATTGTAGTCCATCCTAAAAGTTATAAAATATGAATTATAACTTTTTGGGCTTGCAGCTGTTTCACATATGCTCTGTATTCAGATGATAGTCCAAACCATCATAAATCCATATTACACAACAAGAGTTCCTGATTGGACAATGATATCGTTTTGTAATCCGTCGTATATGTACAGTAATAATGTGTGAGATCACTTTTTGTTAAACTGCAGTACCTCTCACAGTTGCAAATGAACCACTAAATGCCAGAGAATGTATATAACACATGCACAGCTCCTGAATAAATACCATAATAAAAGTCAAGTATTGATCATCCGCAGTACTGTATCAATACTTCTAAACTGACGTGGTATGCTAATCAATAGCCTATATGTACCAGCTTTGTAGTTCATACAGCAAATATGATCTCTTTTCATAATAGTATATATGTGTATATATGTGTATATATGTATATATATATATATATATATATATATATATATATATATATATATATATATATAAAAATATATATATATATATATATATATATATATATATATATATATATATATATATATATATATTTATATATATATATATATATATATATATATATATATATATATATATATACAGGGCACGACGTTAACTTTTGCAGCAACTTGACCCGTAGGGCAAGTGAGATTCAATTTTCACTTGCCCTACTCCAACTTTCACTTGCCCGTGAAAAATTGTATATAATAATTTTATATTTCATTTAAAACCAAGTAGAACATGGTTCTGGCATGTGAAAGCATATTTTCTAGGACAAGCTTGGATGGCAGACCACAAAACTTGCACACATTCTCAAAAGTAAATCTGAAATATACAAAATGTTCTTTCCCAGTGGGGCAAGCAAGATGCAGTTTTCACTTGCCCCACAGCTATAATTTACAAATTCTACTTGCCCGGGGCAACGGGGCAAGCACCAATGTCGAGCCCTGATATATATGCATAGATACACACACACACACACATATATATATATATATATATATATATATATATATATATATATATATATATATATATATATATATATATATATATATATATATATATATATATATATATATATATATATACCCTAAAGTCTCGGAAATCTCGGCCGCCCTAGGAAACTCGGCCACTATAATTAATTCACAAAATAAATATTGGGAAAATTCGCCCACCCCCGATTCATCCAAGGACACATGTGTGTGTGTGTGTGTGTGTGTGTGTGTGTGTGTATCTATGCATATATATATATATATATATATATATATATATATATATATATATATATATATATATATATATATATATATATATATATATATATATATATATATATATATATATATATATACTAGTATATATATATATATATATATATATATATATACATATATATATATATATATATTTATATATATATATATATATATATATATATATATATATATATATATATATATATACATATATATATATATATATATACATATACATATATATGTATATATACACACACACATATGTATAACCAAAATAGACACACCTTTTTTGGGGATTAATTGCTGAATTAAATCACTAACGCTTAGTGGAAACAAGTGGTCTGACAACTTCGTTAATATCATGAAATAAAGGTAATAATAATTGTTATTTAGATATTGCCATGCGTGCAAGGTTTAATAGGAAGCATAATTAAAGGGGTTTGCAGTATTTCAAAGCTATGGCAAATTCAGTATTACAAAATAGTATTAACCTACATGAATGCCACCACCCGGGGCTATTAGCCATGCACCTGTGTCATACATAACACACCTGGTACCTCATTTTAACACATTTACAGGTAAATATTTTTCCTCTGCAGGGCTGTGCAAGAAAGACAAAGGTGGGGGGGGGGGGGCAATATCCAATCCAATGCATAGTTTCTTCCAACTCCCCTGAATATAATATAGAAATGAATATAAAACCAAACCTTAATTTGTAAAGTCAAAACAAATAAGATAACATAATACGTTTTCTTTTCAATTTTTAGAGTAACACAGCTCTGGGAAATTTAGTGAAATCACTTAAACCCATTCTTACACACTAATTTGACACATTTAGTTCCCTGCAAAATTATTGTGTTGATATCTGGTGCTTTTAAGATATTTTGAGAATGAAGCATTTAATTTCCAAAAGTATTTGAGAGTTGCTGGTTGGTATTACACAAAAGTTTCATAAACAATTTCTTGAGGATGTTCACACTAAAATTGGCAGTCCATCTTTGGCTACTACAGATATGGATGGATTAAGTATCAGAGTGAGAGCTAATTTTAGATATGTCAACATCATGCATTTCAATACTATAAGTGGCAGAACTATAATGAGCAGCCATCTATTGGCTATGAATGACACTAATAGGATATAAGTGTGATATGATATATATCACAGGGTTGTACTTTTTGTCATCATTTCATGTTGATTAAATCAGCCACCAGCAGATATTAAAAGGGTTAAGCGTTGATGGGTTAAAAGTTAAACAAAGAAGACTTTCAAAGGAAGCTCTCATGTAATACTATATTTTAAAAATTATTTGAAAGAGTACTGTCAATCAAAACTTAACTGAAAGCATTCCTTCAAATATTGTGCCCATGTTTGCTTAATTCCCAAGTTATTTAGAAAAAAGTATCAAAACATTGAGACAATAATAATATCTAGTCTTGAATGAGTTAACACACAACACACTGATATGCTGGTACCTGCAGGATAAGGTTAAGATGCAAGATTGGCAGTGTTTTTCATCATAAATTAAAGAAACAAAGGCAAATAAAGATATCAGAGAAAAAACATACACACAATAACTTTCAAATCTGACTCTAATCATGAACGTTATATGTAAGATAGGCTATAACATATAACACATGACTGCTAGGGTAAGACATGACTTTATGGTAACAGGCAAGGATCTCAAGCATGCGATCCCTCTTTAACCCATTCATACCTGTAACACCAAAAAACTCCAGACGTTTTTGGCGATATTTCTCTCATAAAAGCAATTTTCAAAAAATGCTTGAAAGAGGATTGTTGATAAAAATCCAACTCACAACTCTCCTTCAAATATTATGGGAATTTATGATTAATTACGAAGTATTTTCAAAAGTACCAAAGGTCCAGACGACACTTGTAAATGAGATCTCAGGGCATATATGGGTTAAGTTTCATTAGAAGGTTGTCTCAGTCTCTATATAAATGTCCAGTCTATTGAAGTACTATTTACAGTGCCATTTTTAACTGAAAGACACTCTGAACACTTTTTCTCAAGAGGATAGAATTCCTTCCCAGTTGTGGGATTCGGTCTGGATGCCATAGGAACAAGGCTTGTGACACGTAAGAAAAGCCCGAACAAACAAACAAAATAGAGACTCTTCCTTTGTGGACAATCCAAGCTCTGAGTGCTACCAGATCTGTTTATCCGATCTATATCATAGTGCATTTACCAGGCACGGCTAGGGGTTAGTAAATGGTACTAGGCAAAATACCAAGTATCAATATCAAATAAGCAATGTTGTATCATTGTATCATTTAAGATCTGTATAAACGTCTTGGCTTGTAGATATCCTATTGACTTTCCTGCTGTCCTGATGTCTCCATATAAAGACACGCCCCTACAAACTTTTTACTGTTATCAGAGCTAGATTTATCAACATTAGATCCCTAGGACATGCAGTATTGCTTAAAAATATCATTAAAGAAAGTGTATATATTTGTTGAGAGAATATCAATATTGTAACATATTATAACATTTTAAAGATACCAATCCTTTGACCTGACTTTGTTGCTAATATCATTCTGAACGAACCATCAAAGCATTATTTTTTACATTCAAATTTTCTACATTAACCCAGGATATTTTTGTTTTTGTTACATAATACAAATAATCTGCATGGTTACATTTTTGTTAGTTATTGTCAAGAACCTGTCCAGTAGCAGGGGACCCTGAAATAAGAATATTTATATTCTATTGGGTGTGATAATTTTCATTCAAATGTTCTTTAAATTTATTGTTGTTTTTGAGATATTTGCATGGGGCAATATCCCATGCACACTCTGAGATGGATGGGGTTAAGCAATGTTGCCATGGCAACAGGTCATAAATGATCAAACACACATATTAGATCCAATGCCTAAATATAGAGAAAGGGGGAAATAAGATGAAAGGAAATGCTGTGCTGGTAAATCCATTACGAAATCCCAGGAGAAAACAAATGGCTGTGCTTTTATTAAAGCTATAAATCACCAAGGCAGATATAGATCCCTAGACAGTTGTTAACCCTTCCAATGCTGAGGCTACTTTCATCCAAAGCACAAGGCCATAAAGATTTTTGAAAAACATCTAAACCCTGCCAAGTTGGTATTATTAGTTGGAAAGGTGAGTACCCATGTGCCAGGACTTTTTGAGGGTTTTTGCATCTTTGTGTATTGGCCAAATTAGCCACCGGCAGCATAAGGGATAACCCATTGTTACTGATTAAGAAAAGAAACTGACTCTTGACAGGGAACTAGGTGGACCCATCCAGCCTGTCTATTGGACAGGTAAATACATGAAAAACTCCTTTTTAAACAGGTAAAAAAATAAGAATGAATTTTGAATGACTAATAGCAAAATCTTTTCCTAATCTTCTAAGAGATGGCTAAAGTGTTAATTACTCCTTTTGACAGTATAGATTTTAAAATGTAGTTGGACTAAGGATTTAAAATAGCTGAGTACTTAGCTAAATCTGGGCAAACATAAATGTTGTGATTGCAGCTGTTTCAGACACATTTTTGAATTCCTGGCTAAGACGCTGTATCTGTAGCTATGTTACTTTTGAAAAAATCTATACTACATGTATATACTTAAAATTGGCATTTTTCAAGAAATTCCTCCCATAAGATTATGGGTATCCTGAAGGATGTTTTTTGAGAATTTGGTGTCCAAATGATGCCCAGATGCCCTGCTGGCAAATGAAAATGTGTTCACTATGGGAGTTACCCATTTTATAAGTACAATGTATGATAATCATAATCTGCACTAACAGAGCTATTTTTAAATGGAAATTACTTCCAGGTAATCCCCTATATCAGTAACGTACCAAACTTTAAGCTTAATTCTTTATCACATGCTGAAATGGATTAGTTGGTTTGTTACCAGGTTATCCCCCGATGTCATGTAATATACAGAACACTGCTCTGGAGCGTGACTCAATGCCATTTACTTGAAGGGGTAAGTTGTGCTGTTGGACTGAATAATGAATTTGCCATTATAACAATTATCCAATACAACCCTATGTATTTTACTTGTATTACAAACAATCTGTCATCATCTAAAATACTGGTATAAGTAGTGTCCATGATTCATGAATACAACCAACTCAGATATTTTACCAACCTTCCGCTTTGACTTGCTATCAAAACAATTATACAATATTACCCTGTTTATTCAGTTATGTTGCAACCACAAACACTCTTTCATTGTTTAAAATACTGGTATGAGTAGTATCTATTAATTATGTATATAACCAACTCAACTCACTTCCATTAGTATTACAAATAATTTGTCAATGTCTAAATTATTGGTATAAGTAGTGTCCATAATTCATGAATACAACCAATATTTTACAAACCTTCAGCTTTGACATGCTATAAAACAATTATCCAATACTACCCTGTTTATTCACTTATGTTACAACCACAAACAATCGTTCATTGTTTAAAATACTGGTATCAAAGTGGTATGAGTAATATCCATAATTCATGTATATAACCTACTCATGCAGACACTAACCTCACATGCCATAATTCTACATATTTCACTAGCTACCTCCATAAACAATCATAAACAGGGAGTCTAAAATTGCTGATAAGCAAAGTATCCATAGTAATCAATCTAACACAGGTACTAATCTTACGGTTGCCATAATCTTACATATTTCACTACTACCTACATAAACAATCATAAACAGGGAGTCTAAAATTTGCTCTATATAGTAACATAACCAACACAGGTACTCGTCTTACGTATGCCATAATCTTACATCTTTCACTACTGCCTCTATATACAAAAAATAAACTGGGAGTCTAATATTGCTGATAAATAGAGTATCGCTAGTGACATAACCAACACAGGTACTAACCTCACTTGCCATATTCTTACATCTTTTATTAGCTATACCTCTATATACAAACATAAACTGGGAGTCTAAATTTGCTGATACACAAGAATCCATAGTATCATAACCTTGTGCTTGCCATAATCTTGCATCTTTCACTACTACCTCCATATGAATCATAAACATTGCTGATAAACAAAGTAACCAAAGGATCATAACCAAAACAGGTACTAACCTTGCGCTTGCCATAATCCTGTGTTATTGATTAGATCCCCAGTACATCCACAAACAATCAGTTATCACTCAAACGTAGATTCTCAAAATGCCGATATGCGATATGCCTTTGTTATTTAACTGAGATATGAAGTAATTTATTGACATGGAAATCGGCAGTAGCTGGCATGTATTCACGCTATGCTTGACATTGGACTTCCCCTGGCCGCTTTTCGACCCTAGAGTCCAGATTCTTGACCAGCTCCCATTCATACTGATGATAAATGATATCAACATTATTGAACTATAACTTAACCCATTTAATTCACATACAACGCAACTAGCTCCCTCCAAGCAGGTCCTACTCATGAACTATTTTTTCTTTTGTTTTGATATCATTATTAAATACTCTTCCACATTATTAAAATAACAAAAATAGCAACCCTCCATCAAGAAAAATTATCTCATATAATTAATATACCAAAAAGTCAGCTCCCTTCAAGCCGGGTCTGCTCATAATTTTTTTTTCTGATATCAAATACTTTTTCAAATAAATTATATATGACACAATTAGCTTCCCTCCCCTTTGCTTCGAAATTGTTTTTTTTTTTTAGTTCTTTTTGGTTCTGTTCAAATGCCTTTTTGATCAATTTACCTTGAGTGGTTTGTAACGAAAAAGCAACTTTTCGATTTGAGGGTAAGATCTCCAAAAAATAGATAATCATCAAAAGAACAATATCAATTAAGAAGCCAAGGACTGGAAAAAATCTATGGACTTGTTCTAAGTACATCCACAGTTCAAGGTTCATACTTGATAGCTTCAACACTTCCCAATTTAGATGGCAGGTCACCAGTCACAAATTTATCTAAATGATTGCTTTGTGTGAAAGCATATTTTAAAAAATTCTATCATCAAAATTCTAGCATTTGACCACTGCTTTTTTCTATGCATGAGCACATGTAGGTAGTTTTTAAAATCTTATCCTTAACAAAAGGGCTTTTCCATTTTAAAAAGTTGTTGGGGGGGGGGGGGGGGGGTGTAGGGGGATGGGTGTGAACTCAATTTTTCTTCTTTTTTCACAAAAAACCCTCCTCCCCTCGAAATTCTGAATACCCAGGAACCCCTACCTCCCCCAAATTTTGGATTGTTTACTGGTTACCCACCACTTTTTAAAATGGAACACCCCTAAGAAGCCATGCAGGGAGGGTTTAAGAAGTTAAGCGTTGGACTCTGATACTATACACAAGGTGATTCATAATAGGTTTATTTATCTCTTTAATCGAAGTACGATGTTTCCTCCTACAATTCTGAACCATTGTGTTCATAGGTAACCTATTCCCATCATATAAGCTGTACACATGGTGTGATACTGAGGGAAATACTTTGATGCAAAAGCAATATTTTGAAAGATATCTCACTTCTGAACAATTGTGTTCATAGTTAACCTATTCCCATTATATAAGCTGTACACATGGTGCAACATTTAGGGAAATACTTTGATGTAAAAACAATATTTTGAAAAAATATCTCACTGAAGTCTCACTTTTGAACAATTGTGTTCATAGTTAACCTATTCCCATTATATAAGCTGTACATAGGGTGCGACACTTGGCGGAATACTTTGATGTAAAAACAATATTTTGAAAAATATCTCACTGAAATTTTTTTCCTGTTAATTTTGTGCATATAAAATACTGCTCTCTGCAGGCAGTTGCCTTTGATGTGCAATTCAATCATTACGTACAGATTTTGAATGACAAGCTATCATCATAGTATCATGTCAACGCATTGTACGATACTAGCATAGAGATTGGATGTCTAAATAATGGTGCACATTTTAATAGATGCAGACTCAAGGGGTGGGCAAATTACGCATTAATTAAAGGGGAACTAAAGGCTCACATGCATATTAGCTTATATGAAAGTAATACACTTCAAGAATAGGAGAGTTCTTGTGAAGAGCACTGCAGTCTATGATCAACTGCTCAGAGAGCGGGGGCAGGAAGTTGGCATTGCCACCCCTTAAATTACAGCTGAATACAATTGAAGAACATGGCCGCTACTGAGGGGCTGCTAGGGGCTGGGCAGGCTGATGGCAATACGCAAAATTCTCCCCTCATGGGATCACTGAGAGAAAAAGGAAGACAGCATCCTATTCTTGAAGTGTTTTACCGTCATATAAGCTAATATGTATGTGAGGCTTTAGTTCCCCTACAGTAGATAGCACTAGTCTGCTTTTTCTGGTCACTGTGGAGATGGAAAGGCAAACGATCTACCAGTTCAGTTCCCCTAGACACGTGTCATTGGGAACAATGATATTTCAAATAATAATCATACTTTTAAAAGTAAGCATGAACTCACAAAATATGAAGAATAGTTATGGATTAGAATCTGATCAAAACTTTTGGATTTATTTTCCAAAAAAAAATTCCGCAGACAAATATATAATCAAATCAGTCTTGAAAATTGTTTTGGGTGTTACAAGCACAAATAGGTTAGCACCTACTCTACTAGACCAATGGCTTTTGGTTCCCAGGATCATCAGATCAGTCATTGTTTTTAAGTCCATATATGTCAGTGTTCCTAGGTCAATATCCTAAGAAGTATCTCTGGCCAATATCTAAGAGGTCACACATACCATCTCGTCTTTTTAACCCATTCCTAATTTCTTATCTATAGCGGTCCAAAACGGTCTGGCTACTTTTTGTGATATTTTTCACACCTAAGCTTTTTTGGAGAATTTTTGGAGGGGAAATCTTCATCAGAGCCCAAACCTCCTTAAAATACTTATAAAACAAGTGCTTTTCTTCACTCTTATATATTGGAGAGAAGCAAAAGTACAGATGACACTGTCCAAGGGAAATTTAGGCATGAAAAGGGTTAGGTGACCATTCACCTGATATCTTTGGATAGATCTAGACAATATAGATATGTATGTGGGATGACAAGTTTTCATATACCTAGGGTCAGACTTGTTGACATTCTATAAACCTTATCACCAGAGTGAACAAGTATGAAAGATAATAGGTATGACCAGAGGTTTGTTTTTCTAGAGAAGAATATAATTTGAATGAAATGAAACAAAAAAAGGGGGAGAAAGGACCCCCATCCCCCCTCCCCTCAAATTCTGAATACCCAGCAGGAACCCCCCTACCCCTAATTTGAACTTAATTTCATTTTTTTACGACCCCTCCCCCAAAGTCTGAATTATTTTCCAGCTCCCCCCCCCCCCACCACTTTTTAAAAATGGAACTGACCTGAAAGGAACCAATAAAAATGCACAGTAGCATTTTCCACAACAAACACCCTTTCTCTCAGGGGCTTAGTTACATAGTTGCAACTTGATAGAGTGCCAAGAGCTTCTAGGATAAATCTATTACAACAATTAACAATTACCAGCATCATTTAGATTGAGTTTTTAAGTAGGTGATTAGGCTACCGGTAAGTAATCTTAATCCCAAGGTTGACCCATGCATGGCCCCCTCATTCTCAGGTATGAGTGGTCAAGCAACGGTCATTTGGTCAATGACATTAACTCTTTGAAAACCTGAGCACCAATAGGATCTGAAGAATGATAACATCTTTTTATATGTAGGCCAACTCCAATATTAAACTTAAAGGTATAGGGTTCTGGTAGGTCTAGATACCTCTGAAACGGAGACTTTAAGCCAGGACCGTCCTGACAGGCAGGATCCTGAAAACCTCCTTTTTGGACAGGAATTTTTTAAAAAGTTTTTTCAATTTTGACTTTTAGGGGTAATAACCAAATATTTTCCTAACAAACCATCTTCTAAGACAAAGCTGAAGTATAAATTGCCCTTCTTGACACAATAGGCTATTAAATGTTGTTTGTATAAGAATTTTGAGTAGATTAGTAGCTAAAATTTTGAAAAATTTTGACTGAATTTTTTTTTGGAATTGCTGTTTTGGACAGGTATTTTTGAAATCCTGGCTATGTCCCTGCTCTGAAATATGTTTGCTTCCTAGCCTAGGCTAGTCAGGCTAACGCTATTGCTGAAAACAGAAAAAGCAAAGAAAATTGAGGGAAATGAGCTCCAAGAAATGATGATAACTGCTTTATCAATCATTTTTTCAATGCTAAAATTCTACATCTGAAAAATATTCACATAAACATGTGACAAGTCATTAGGCTGCCCTGGCTATCAATGAGTTTACTCTCATCCAATCATCTTTATGTTTGTTTAGATAACATATAACAGGTACGAAATATGATAGCTGATAATAGTGATAACACATAAATAAACATACCAAGATAACACCTCCACATGTGGAAGAGTGAGGCAGTGAGGCCTGGAGCGTGCAACCAGCAGCGTGCAACATGACCACTTGCCCTGTTGCAAGTAAATTCGGCAAAAAATTGCAATCAGGTGCAATGCAATTCACCTTCGTTTATCAGAGTGGTGTAGCAAGTGGAAGTGGCAGCGGGGCAAGTAAACTTTAAGAGCAGCTTGCCCCACTCCTCCAGTAATGTTTTGGAACCTATGTTGCACCCTTACCAGTTAGTAAAACCTTGGATGAAGAATAGAATCATCTAAGGTAAAACAGGACATGTTTAACGCAAAATCAGGTTGCATGCTGCCATTCCATGTTGCCCAACCCATAAGAACTCAATCAATGCACTGAAAACAGTAAACATTTGTAACCAACGTAATAGCTACATTTGTGATTTAAAATTAACAATGTTGCTGAGGTTATTTTTATATTTGAGGTTGAGCTAGAAGGAAACTTAGAGAGGTTTGAGAGCCTTTTTAGGTAAAAGCAAGGAGTCAGTTACTTTTGAAAGTTATGTAAAATTACAAATATAACTTCTTTGTGATGTGGTACCATTACCATGACACATTACCTCTGATATTTACCTCTACTATAACAATTACTTTTACTTTTTAAATGTAACCAAGGAATTCAAACAAAAGACCAGCCATGTGGTTATTTGTAGACTCTGCAAATGAAAAAATGTAAATTTGCTAAACTGTTAATTTGAAACACCACCAAAACCAAAACTGAATTAAGCAGTGAATACAAATGCCACATAAAACTTAAAATGCTGAACACAATTATTCCCTTGTAGAAAAATGACACCACACTGTGACCACAGTGCAGATTTTTAGTTGAGAAATAAAACCAAACAAGTGAGAAATATATATATATATATATATATATATATATATATATATATATTGTTACAATATCATATAATGAACACTCCCTTAAACTTAAATAATAAAGCCTCCCTTATTATACTGTATCACCGAGCATGCGTATGCTCCCTCTCTCTGATCTGCTACAATAAAGCTAAGTCACACTACAAAGTGTCTGAGTGTATTATTCTACATGCTGAGGCCTAGAGAGCAGCCCAGAGCATGTAACATGGTGACAGCGGTGCACTAACACATATAGAACAAAATGTGTTAAAGGAGACCGTTAAGTCTAGAACATTAAGAAGAAATTGTAGCATGAACATTCCATCTTCCGTAGAAGTCAATGCAGCATTAGCGTAGCAGCACTAAGCGTGTATAGCAGAGCCAGTGATAAGGACATTCCATTGGGCAATAAAACGCTGGACTTTGTACCCAAGCCACTTGAGATGGCTGATGCAGGGGAAGTCGCGGCTGAGGCAGCCGGGGAACATCAAAATACCCTCCCACCAGGGATCACAATGCAAATGCAGGGTATTGCTCCTCCGAAGCCTTTAGAGCTATCAAGTGCTAGCACAATTGACAATTGGAAAACGTGGAAACAAATGTGGGAGAACTATTCAATTGTTGCAGGAATAAACAGACAACCTGAACATTACAAGATAGCTCTATTCCTACACTCTATTGGCCCAGACGCATTGAAGGTGTACAATACATTTGTATACACAGAAGCAGAAAACAGGGATGACATCAAAATCATCATAAAAAAATTTGATGATTTCATCATTGGTGAATCCAATGAAATCTACGAGAGATACCTGTTCAACAAGAGATCGCAGGAATCAACAGAATCCATTGAGAACTACACAACTGTGTTACGTACCATGGCGAAATCTTGTAACTTTTGCGACTGCCTACACAATCAATTAATCCGTGATCGAATGGTTCTGGGAGTCCGGGATCAGCAGACAAGAAAGAAGCTTCTCCAAGAGCGAAATCTCACTCTACAAAGATGCATTGATATATGCAAGAGTGCAGAAATTACTTCGTCACAACTAAAGTCTATGGGTGGCCAAGCTGAGGAAATCCACAAGGTCAACTTCTCGAAAAAGAAAACTGATGGAGGTTCAAGAGAAATTGACTGCAAATTTTGTGGTCTCAGACACCAGAAAATTAAGGAAAAATGCCCGGCATGGGGCAAAGTATGCCTTAAGTGCAAGAGGAAGAACCACTTTGCAAAGAAATGCACAAAGAAAGGGACCTCTCGCAAATCGGTCAATGCCGTGACCAATGATGATGAATACTCTGATGACAGTGAGGTAGAACTCATTCAAACAGTCGAAACTGTGGGACAGATCATCACATCTAAAAACAAGAAATCCATCTTTGCAGAAATGGAGATTGGCGCTAATCCTGTCCGATTCCAAGTTGATTGCGGAGCAACCGTAAACATACTGCCAAAAAAGTATGTAGGCTCCAACAAGATCGAGAAGACCTCTAAAGTCTTACAAATGTGGAACAGGGACAAGCTGAAGCCTGAAGGAACTTGCAGACTCATAGTGAAGAATCGCAAGACTAAGAAGAAATATTCAGTGGAATTCATAGTAGTGAAAGAATCACTAACTCCATTGATTGGTGCCAGTGCAGCCCAGCAGATGAAGTTGATAACAGTGAACACTGATCACTTCAAACAAGTAAATATTTTGACTGAAAGTCAAATGGAAGAAGACAAAAATGATATCTTCAAGAGTTATGCTGATGTGTTTGATGGTGGCCTAGGCAGGCTTCCAGGCAAAGCACATCTGCAGGTGGATCCTACTGTAGCACCTATGATAGCTCCACTACGTCGCACTGCAGTTTCCTTAAAACCGAAGTTGAAACAGGAACTTGAACGACTACAGAAAATGGAAGTTATCCAAGAGGTGGATGAGCCAACTGACTGGGTCAGCCAATTTGTCACAAGAACAAAGAAGTCTGGCGATCTCCGAATATGCATCGACCCAGGTCAATTGGACAAAGCTCTGAAGAGAGAACATTACCAACTACCGATCATCGAAGAAGTGCTTCCTGAACTAGCGCAGGCAAAAGTTTTCTCAAAACTTGACCTGGCATCAGGATATTGGCACATAGAGCTAGATGAAGAATCAAGCCTACTTACCACTTTCAACACACCGTTTGGAAGATACAAGTGGCGCCGCCTACCATTTGGTATTTGCGTTTCGTCTGAAATCTTTCAGAAACGTCTTCATCAAGCTTTAGAAGGTCTAGATGGTGTTCTGTGCATAGCTGATGACATAATAGTATATGGCAAGGGTGAGACCCTAGAAGATGCCAACAGAAACCATGACCAGAGCCTTCAAAATCTCTTACAGCGATGCAGAGATAAAGGAATCAAGCTGAATAAAGAGAAAACAGAACTTCGTAAATCGGAGATATGTTTCATAGGTCACCGTGCAACTAAAGATGGCCTAGGACCCGATCCGTCCAAAATAGAGGCAATCAAGAATCTTCCAAAGCCTACAGATGTAGCTGGAGTCAGAAGATTTAGTGGATTTGTCAACTACTTGGCAAAATTCTTGCCAAACTTATCCGATGTCATGGAACCAATTCGACAGCTCACACGAAGTGATGTAGAGTGGCATTGGGATGACCCCCAAGAAACAGCCTTTCAAAAGGTTAAAGAATTGGTCATGAAAGCACCAGTCCTAGCATACTACGACCCTAGCCAAGAACTGGATGTAGAATGTGATGCTAGTGAAAGAGGATTGGGTGCTGTTCTAACACAGAATGGAAAGCCAGTAGCATATGCCAGCCGAGCACTTACCGATACAGAAACTCGGTATGCACAAATCGAAAAAGAGATGTTGGCAATCGTCTACGCACTGGAGAAATTTCATCAATACACGTATGGTCGTCGAGTCACTGTGTACAGTGATCACCAGCCCCTTGAAACTATAATACAGAAGCCGCTATGTCGAGCTCCAAGGAGGCTACAGAGAATGCTGCTGCGTACACACAACTACGACATACAAGTGAGATACAAGAAAGGAACTAAGATGTTCACCTCAGATATGCTTTCTCGTGCATATCTACCACTCGAGTTGAATGGACAGACTGAGTTTGAGCGAGTGAATATGGTTAAATTTCTACCGATCAGGGAGGAAAGGCTTAATCAGATTCGAGAAGCAACTCAGCAAGATGAAACCATGCAACTCCTGAAAGATGTCATACTACATGGATGGCCAGAATCTAAAGTCAAAGTTCACACACTTTTGACACCTTACTTCAGCAGTAAAGACGAACTTTCACTACAAGATGGATTTATCTTTAAAGGTGAACGAGTCGTTATACCAGAGTCGCTGAGAAGTATCATGAAAGAGAAAATTCACAGTTCTCACCTGGGCATAGAAGGATGTCTACGAAGAGCTCGCGAATGCATCTATTGGCCAAACATGACAAGTGACATGAGGCAGTATATCTCCTCCTGCGAAACATGCAGAAAATATGAAACGAGTCAAGGCAAAGAAACCTTGATGAGCCATGAAGTCCCAGACAGGATGTGGCAAAAAGTTGGAACTGACCTGTTCCAAATGGATGACAAAGATTTCCTTCTGACTGTAGACTACTACAGCAACTTCTGGGAAATTGATCGACTAGAAGACACCAGATCAGCAACAGTGATCAGAAAACTGAAAAATCACTTTTCTAGATATGGCATTCCAGAACAATTGGTCAGTGACAACGGACCTCAATTCTCTTCAGAAAAATTCGAGAACTTTGCTAAAACCTATGATTTTGAACACCTGACCAGCAGTCCAGGTTACCCACAATCCAACGGCAAGGCAGAATCTGGCGTTAAAGTAGCAAAACAACTTTTGAAAAAAGCCAAGGATTCTGGAAGAGATCAATATCTGGCTATTCTTGACTACCGAAATACACCTACACAAGGAGTCAATAGCAGTCCTGCTCAACGCATGTTAAACCGACGCACCAGGACCCTACTACCAACTGCTGCTAGTCTACTGGAACCTCGTCACGTGGATATCAAATCTGAAAGATCCAAACTGAAAACCCGTCAGGATAAACAGGCTACCTACTACAACAGGTCAGCAAAGGATCTACCACCCCTCTGTGAAGGTGATGTGGTAAGAATGAAACCATTTAAGCTTGGAGAGAAAAAATGGAACAAAGGAGTCATTCAACATCGCCTTGACGAACGCTCCTATGAAGTAGAAACCGATGATGGTACTTACAGACGCAACAGAGTGCATTTGAAGAAATCTAATGAAGGCTCATCAACAACCGGTCGAGAAATCAGAATGCAACCTATGAATGTTGAGCCCACAAAACTCAACAATAAGCCTGAGGATACTACTTCAAATACCTCGGTCTTGCAGTCACCAAAGAAATCAGCGGTGAGCAACACTGAAGTGAAAATGGAAGCACCAGCTCCACGGAGATCTCAACGTGTGTCTAAACCACCTTCACGATTTGGTGATTTCATTGTTAACACAAAGAAGTGATTCACAAAATGAAGAAAGAACTTTTCATTTCGAGAAAAAAAAAGAAGAAAAGAAATGAATCACCAAATATAGTTAGAAAACACGACGCGAAGTCTGTGTTTATGGAGTGACGTGCTAGTAACCTCTCCTCCAATTGTTAGATTAGAAAAAATGACAAAACTGTGTTTCTACAAAGCTCCCCAAAGAACATTTCTGTATGTGACTACCAGAAGCTAGACAGAAAATCACACAAGAACTGTTTATGAACTCTAACAAGAACTTTATACATGAACTTATGATGACCATAAAGTTATTAGAATTTCTAACCTAACTGAACTGAATATCTAAGGAAAATGAACATTTATAATTTCCAATCAGAGTTAAAGAATCATTATTCATAGGAATAAGAATTCGAGGCTTATAAACTATATCACTGGTAAATGCAAGCAAAGTTTATTAATCATGTTACTGATGAACTACAGTAAATTCTATAAGGTAGACTACTTTCATAAAAGAGGAAGGATGTTACAATATCATATAATGAACACTCCCTTAAACTTAAATAATAAAGCCTCCCTTATTATACTGTATCACCGAGCATGCGTATGCTCCCTCTCTCTGATCTGCTACAATAAAGCTAAGTCACACTACAAAGTGTCTGAGTGTATTATTCTACATGCTGAGGCCTAGAGAGCAGCCCCGAGCATGTAACATATATATATATATATATATATATATATATATATATATATATATATATATATATATATATATATATATATATATATATATATATATATATATATATATATATATATATATATATATATATATGAATTGCTTGCATTAGATAAAAATTGACCAACACCACAAGCTTGCTCAAGGGTGATAGTATATTATGACAGTTAAATCCTACCTATTTCTTTGGCGTCTTTTTGCCATTTTTTATTTCTTCACACTAAAATTGAGACAGATGCATTCATACCAAAATCAAAATAGGACAGTGATCCCAAGTAAAGAGCAGGTTGGTGAAAGAAGAACAACTTAGAACATGACCAATATGTGTATAAATATATAAATATATAAATATATAAATATATATATATATATATATATATATATATATATATATAAATATATATATATATATATATATATATATATATATATATATATATATATATATATATAGAGAGAGAGAGAGAGAGAGAGAGAGAGAGAGAGAGAGAGAGAGAGATACATATATATTTATATATATATACAGATAGATAGATAGATATATTTGTGTGAAGGTGTGTGTGTGTGTAATGTGGCCTTTCTCTAATTTTAAGAGAAAAAGGCAGGGATTGACTTAGGAAAAATTTTCTGGTCAGTTTTCGGGCGATCTCATATGATATATGATAGTCAGTCTTGGGTCGGCCAGACAAATTTCAGGGCGTGAATACCGCCCAGACACCCTTCAGTCCTTCAAGGATGAGGTTCTATCCCAATGCAAGATGCTTTTCCAACCTACTATCCTGCTCTTACATGGGCCATAATACAATGATGTTGAAGTTGTAAATGCTATTTGTGATCTATCCCCTTTCCTGTTATCTACCAACTTTCAAACATGAACATATGTAATTTGTAAAGAAACTTTTCATATAAATGCCATATTGCACTCTCTCAGACCAATCTGGTGACAAAGAATGGCATGATCCATCATTGGATATTTCTGGCAAGGAAGTGACTCACTCCTGCGCCAAATTTCCAGTTCAAAAGATGTCAAAATTAATGACATCAAACCTCCATAGAAACAGATCTTGACACTCAACTACCATAAGACTCATTGCAGAGAGATGTAAAAATCTGTGAAATTCCACTTTTTTTCTTATTTTTTATGAGATAAGATAGGAGTTTTAAATTCAACAATCACAACAAATATATACACATATTGGGAATAGTGGAGTTTTTAGAAATACATGCCATCTTCACTTGGTCCCCACAACAGTACATGTAGCTGTGGGAAAAGCATGACAAATTGGGTGACTGACACTTGACAGTGTCACTGTCAGTGCCCACAGCACAGGCACAGATGTCGAGATGACAGATTTTACATTTACCTTTTTGGAATCTACTGCAAAGGCTGAATTCAGGAAAGCTAAATACTTCTGCAGAAAGTAAACTAAGCTAATTGGGAAGAGAAAAATCACATTAATGTTGAAATAGCATAGATGAAAATGAAGAAATTACCTCCAATGTCACGCCTACAGGGTCCTATGTTGATACCGGAAGTGATTGGCTTGTGGACTGATTTTACACGTCATCAATTTGTGTGTTGTTGTTTACAACATCATACGATTGCAATTTATCGATTTGAAATTAGAATTGCTGTTGATTAATGGCTTCTCTTTAATTGTAATTAAACTTGGGTTCAAGGAATCGATAATATAAAAAGAATGAAAATACCAATATCTTCGCTTCTTGTGTTCGGCAAGTACCGTAAAGTTTTCGCGCCGTTTTTGATTGCAAAATGGCGCCGACTCCTGTAGCAGAGGGACAAGATCAAGAAGCGAACGAAGGTATATTTTGAAGATATGCGATAACATAGATTTATGATTTAGATGTGTGAAGAAACATGTACGATTTCTCCCGCGATTGAAAACTAGTTTTAGGCTGTGCCCTTCTTTGATCGCGCCCTATCAGTAAAATATTTGATTCAACTTCAACATCTATTGTGGTTGTTTTCGCGGAATTTTTTGTCATGCTGTTTTGTTGATGTATGTTCCCTTTGAGAAAGTTGCACGCTGTGATCTACATGCAAGTTGAAACAGGTCCATTTGACAACATCATAGAGATGGTCATTTGTTAGCTGTTTCATGTATTGTCAAATCAGAACTGTCAACACAAACAATAACAATGGCCCAACCACTATTGTGTTGACAGTCCAGTCAGGTAATTCTATTATGTACAGTCAGCAAAGAAAAAATAGTTCTGAAAGTGAAAAATAAATCAAAATAGTATTTATGATTATAGGAACCAATTGGAGGTGTTTTCTTTATCACTCACTTAAGTTGATTGATTGTCTGCATATCCAAGATCAGAATATGTCTCTTAAGTCTGCCAGTCTATTAGGAACTTTCAACTTACAAAGTTTGTTTTCACTCAAAAATAACATTCAAATTTTAAAAAGGAAAGAAATTTCATAATGAGGACATTGGCATCTATCTGAAGCAACACTTTTGAAAATCAACTCCAAACCGGGATGTTATGAGTATTTCTTTGTATAAGAATCATTGATGATATCTACTGTCTTTAAATTAAAGAGTATTAGTGGTAAACAACCTCATCTTCAATATTTGTGTGGCAAGTATAGTCCAATAGTCATTCTTGGCTTTTCTTGCCACACAGACTCACCTAAGTGGAAACAAATGATCTGCCAAGGTTTTCTAAGACAGACCAGAGCAAGGTTCATAAAATCCTGCTCCTGAAATTATCTGAGCCACCAGACTTCATAAGCCCCATATAAGGTAAATGCCCTAAATGGGCAATATCTCTACACAGCCTCTGCTTACTGATGCTGCTTACATAATGAGGCGAAGGGAATGTTGACTATTGCTTTCAATCATCCTACCTATATAATTTTTAAATTTCCCGTAATAAATTCTTATCATTACCTAAAAATCATGTATTGATGACTCAGGGCTGTCATAAAAAGGATGTAGTGAGCTCCAGCTTGGGTAGTGTGCATCTAAGTGGATGCAGAATATTTTTCTTTCTTTCTTTCTTGTTTCCCTTCTCCAATTTCTGGAGGCTCACTGATTGGTCAGGAGCTGGGCTCGTATCTGCATACGATCCTTAATAGCTATAGTCGCTTTGAGTATATTCACTGTCTCACTGCTGAATAGGTCATCAGTATAGAAGCTGCTGTCTAGATGACTATACTTCTTACAACGAGTCATGTGACCTAGAGTGTCTTCATCCTCCTCACATAGGGGGCAGTCCAAATTGGCCCTTCCGTTCTTATAGTTAGTGGCGAGGTTGAGCATCATCAGCCTGCTTTTAATTGCAACTCTAGCATCCTCTGATTTTAGTTCAGTTAGGTACATGTTAGAATATGACACCCTTCAGTTTGCATCCACACCGCCTGGGAGTAGTAGACAGGGAGTGGGCACTGGTCTTGCATCATCAAATTTCGCTGCCTCTCACTATCTGACCCAGATAGGATGACATCCCCCAGCCAGCCAGTCAGCATGCTTACTGCACAGATCACGTGACCAATACAACCCCAGGCTACAGCGCGTAACCCGAGGCGCAGATGCCGTAGAGGCTAGCATGCAGTACCTATGGGGTTGCGGATCAAGGGGATGTATTTCTCTGACACCGCTTAACTACGCATCAATAGCTGCCATCGCTAACTGTGATTTAATTGTTTGCCAAAGTCATATGCTGAATTGGTTTTTATTTTTTTATCAGATGGGACAGATAACAGCCTTGCTAAGTCGAGGTCTCGCAGAGAGAAGAAGGATAAGGGCGGGAGGTTAGCCGCGCTGGCCAAGCTGAAGAAGGCCAAACAATCAGGCGAAAGACTCAAGTATGAGGTATACTAGATCGTGCAATATTGTTCAGCAGGGAGAAATTTTAAAATGTTTTATCAAATATTTTAATATCAACTTGTTTAATAGAGGTTGGATTACTAACTTATGTACATGTACACAGAACTGTTTCCAAAATCTGAACTAATGAATATATTGTCGCTTTCACAAGACCAATTTTTGGTTAAAACCAATTCATGCTTAGGAGTTCCTCTACTCTTGGTACTTTTGACAGTAGAGCTCTTTGGAATTTAGAAGTAGTGCAGTATGTTTGAAGTGTTCTAATCCACATCTCTTCTTCAAATATTTTCTTACTATGCTTCCACCAGCAAGATTTTATCAAAAATTTCAGGTTACTTTTGGCCACTGAGAATAAATAGATTAAGATTCTCTACAAACAAGGAATGAAGCTGGCATTGAATAGGTTATTTTACCAACTTTCTCTTGAGGTTGGATTACATACGTACCCTGAACCGTTTCTGAAATATGCAATAGTATTCAGCAAGGAGAAACTTTCTCAAATAGTTCATCAACTTTCTCTAGAGGTTGGATTATTTACTTAAAATAAACCTTTTCCAACATTTGAACTCATGAAAATATTGTCACTTATATGGGATTTATCAAACCTTTTATCTAAACCAATTATTTAACCCATTTATGCTTTTGAGTTCCTTTTGACACTTATAACAATAATTTTGGAATTTAGTATTAAAAAGTATTACAGAATACTTGAAGGGCAGTTGTTGGAAGTGTTATTATCACCATCTCTCCTTCAAATATTTTCTTACTATGCTTTCACCTACAGGATTTATAAAAACTATTTCAGGTCGCTTTTGGCCACTGTGAGAATAAATGTTTTAAAATTCCCATGTTTCCACAAAATAGGAATGTTACTGGTATTGAAAAGAGTTAAGATGATTATATGCAAAGCATCCCAAAAGTTTTGAAAAACAAAATGCTATATTTCATTATTGTTTGAGTGAAAATGAATTTCAGTGTATTTACCTTTTATTCCAGTTTCAAGAAGAAGAAAATGTTTATGAAGATGTGGATGAGAGTGAATACTCGAATATTGTACGAAAGAGGCAAGAGGATGATTGGATCGTAGATGATGGTAAGTACCCCCTAAAATGGGGATCATAGTCTTAGCCAGCAGGGCTTCTGGGTGGTTTTTGGACACCCAAACCCTCAAAAATCACCCCTCAGGACACCCAAACATTTTTGGAAGTAATTTCTTAAAATGTCAATTGAAAGCATATAATTGAAATTCTTTCACTTCAATATCATTCTAGGGCTCAAAATTTAGTTATTTTGCAGTGAGACCAATTGCATCTTCAAAAGTTACTTCAAGATGTTGTGTTTAGAAACTAGTACATCTGGCGGTAGGAGAGATCAAGGGAGCCCTGAGCTCCCGGCTCCAGGCATTTTCGAATTCTGCCTTCTTTAAATATGTACCTATCAATTTCCAAGATGGTGACTGCTTACAGAGTTCTGATATTGTGAACATTTGGTTAGCTATTAGCATTTTCAAAACACAACTTTAGAATTCAGATTACATCACATTTTTAAAAATCAGCAAAGCTGATGTTGAGATCTGTTATTTGTCATTGTTTTCTGATGTTTATTTTCCTTTTGTTTGCAGATGGGGGCGGCTATGTTGAAGATGGACGTGAAATATTTGATGATGAGGTTGGAGCAGAACCCGTTTCAAATAACAACAAAGGTATTTCAATATTGCTTCTAAAGATAGAACCCTATTTTATGTTTAAAAAATGTGTGTTTTTTTTGGGGGGGGGATGCTTTTTATTACTGTAAGAATAAAACATGATTTAAAGATAATTAAAAAAACAAAACACAATTGAAAAAAATGTTACCATAATTTCTCACAAATCTCCGCCACCCTAGGAAACTCTGCCACTATAATTATTTCACAAAATAATTACTGGGGAATCTTGTCCACCCTCGATCAACCAGAGGACACATTACACAAAATGTTGGCCACCCAGTAAATTTCCCCTTGCTAATTTTTAACATTTTAGTACACTTGCTCATTTTCAATCTCTTGTGTGTGTTTTAGAGAAGAAGGACAAACAATCCAAGAAGAAGAATGCCAACATCAGGGCACCAGGAGCCAAGCCAACCAACATCAAGGGCATGTTCATGGCTGCTAAGGCCAAGAAAGTGCCGGAGGTGAGATCATAGCTATAGTCAGCAAGGCATCTGGGCATCATTTGATCACCCAAACCCTCAAAAATCATCCCCACGATACCCACATCATTTGTGATGAATTTCTTAAAATTTCATGTATATAATTCATTTTCTTTCACTTTCATTAATATAATTCCCATGACATTGTTTAAGGATATTATGCCTTATTGAGGACAAGGATGAATTCAAAAAGCGATTTCATACCATCTTACAATAATAATTGATTGCACAAAGCTAAAAAAAACATTTTGTCAATGAAAACAATTAAACAAATTTATCTGACAAAAACGAAATGTAATAGTTCAAATGCCCGCTCTGTGGCTGAAATGTAACTTGCTTTATTTTCTCAAATGTAGTTGGTATATTTGGATTTGAAATAAGTGGGCAGCTGAATGTGCACAGATACAGATTTTGTGGTTGCTGTTTTTTCAAACCCCTGTCCTTTTCCTAAAAGTTATGTGAAATATTTTGGTTGCTCTGTATTTCAGAAGAAGAATGTGAAGCTGGACGATGATGACCTGTTAGGGGACATCATGGCAGAGCTGAAGAGCGAGCCATCCTCCGTTACCATGAAACCCGTTCCTGTCAAGGCCAAGAAACTAGCACCAGCAAAGTGAGTCTCCCCCCCCCTTAAAAAATAAACCTGTCTGTGAAAACATGTTGATAACTTCCCCAATATTTATAGAATATAAAATGTGTATATATTTAACCTGTTTGTGTCTGAATGTCTGGACAATCTTTGGCTTAAGGCATGGGTAAATTTGAATTCTTTTTAAAATTCTTATTGTCATAAAAATGCTTATAAAGAATTGTGATGTACTGCTTCAAAAGATGCAAAGGAAGTCCCATTGTAAAATGCTCATATTGTTTTATAAAAAAAAACTTGAAGTAGGAGAATTGTTGGATATATTCAGGGAATTTTTGGTTATTTTCACATAAGAGTAGCTAGATTTTTCAATGCATTTTTTTCCTTCCTTCCAGAGCACCCTATAACCCTTTTGCTGCCAAACCCGTACAGAAGACCACCATGGCACCCACTCGACGCCCCGCCCAGAAACGCCCTGAACCGGAACGGCGTTCAGCACCCCCTACCAAGGTCAAGCGAGCCCCAAAAGCTGCACCCAAAAAAGAGGTTTACGAAGAACCGGAAGAGGAGGAGTCTCCTGAAATCGAGGAGTATGCGACACAGATGGAGGTGGATGAAGAGGAGGATGATACAGAGATAGAAGATGCCTCACAAGCTGGTAAGAAAAACAATAGACCCAAAGAAATTTTGTCCTTGTGTACTTGTGGATGGTTGTACAAAAAGTTGCTGTTTACTTATTCTCAAAACTCATTATTTCAGTTAGTTTCATTAGTTTCAGTTCAGTTCTAGTAAATCAGCTTTAAGGATACATGCATGCAGAGTCGTAGCAGGGTGTCTGTGTGTCATTTCGACATCCCAACTCTCAAAATCGCCCTTAAGGACACCCACATTTACTTGTGAGGAATTTCTAAACATGGCAATTTCAAGCACATAATTGAATAATTTTCCCCTAAATATAATTCCTATGGCATTGTATATGTGGACAATATGCTTTATTTCATTAAGTGAATACGTGTTTAGGGTTGTAATCTGAGTATATTGTGGCCTCCCTTCATAAATTGGACACCCAAAAATTTAACAATTGCCAATTTTGAATACCCAGTTTATAAATTCTGGCTAACTCCCTGCATGTATGTGTACAACTCTCAAGACTTTCATGGTTCTCTATACATATGAAGGGAGAGTTTTTGGTTGATTTCTGATCTACATTTATTTGCTGTACTCCCAAATTATCATATGACCCTGACAACACTTGTGAAATTGAACATTAAGCATGAAAGGTTAAAGGAAGTACTAACATACTATTTTTATTTCTCTACTTTAAGGTCCAAGTCGCAGCAGCCAGGGTGCCACTAGTATGGATGTCACTGACATTGACTTTGACGATGATGATGATTTTGGCCAGAGTGAGGCTGAAAAGGTCAAGGTCAACGGTCATGTTAAGGAGGAGGTGAAGAAGGAGAATAAAGTACAGGAAAAGTGAGTTGTTACAAGCCTCAACGCTAACTCAAACTGTTACTGGCCCTGTAGGACCAGTAACACGTAGGATCTACTGGTTCTGCAAACTTTTTACTGGTCCTACAATTTTTTTTTTGATATAAAAAAAACATTACACAAAAATCCACAGACAACATTTATTTTTATTTATTTCATCTTCATTTATTTCAAAAACATTTGGCACATTCTTGAGGGGAAACTTGTTAACAAGAATGTCCCCAAATGTTTACTGGCCCTATAGAACCAGTTGAGGTTTTATTTTACTGGCCCGAAGTCATTTTGTGAAATTTTTACTGGCCTTGGGCCATATGACCACTGTTAAAGTCGAGCCTTGGGTTATATCGCACAATCAAGATACCTGTAAAATTTCAATGTGAGGTACCTTCTGTAAAACGAAAAAAGTTGTGATGGTGTGAAATGATCACATCTCAGATATTTTCAACAAAGTATTATACATTTGGTTAATTTCGCCCCCTAAATGTTTGTTTTTCTTCCCAGGAGAGTAGAATTCCAACGTGCTGGGTGGGATGTCGGTGAGAGTTCAGAGGTCGTCACCGATGTCCAGGTCGACTCGTCACAGCTGCCGTTGACAACCAACGAGGAGGGAGAACAGATTCTGAGGATGTTTTGGTTTGATACCTACGAGGATCCATATAAAATGCCTGGTAAGAAAACACTTTAACACTTGTTAATTCATTCACCATTACAATGCCATTATTAAGCTCACCTTTATACTAAATATTTTCTCAACATGTAAACAGGGATCTGCCGTGCAGTGGTTTTCATCAGGCTTTGGTTTCCCATTTTCAACTGGCTGGGTGCGTGTTAACCACAAAGGCAGAAAAAGTGAAGATAACTGAAATTCTCTCCCAGATGTAGTGTACTTAGGCCTAAAAAAGGTTGTTTGTTTCCTCTTACCCTACCTTAACAAGTTTTTACTCAAAGGAAATCCCTACCTTAAATATTTTTTCCCCCTCCGAATCAACATGAAACATGCATTTAAAAAAAATAATAATCCAAATGAAAAAGAATTGCCTACCTGTCTATCTTTATTGCACCATTACAGGAAACAAAATTTTTGTTTGGCCTCATCAATTATATCATTCAATTATGTTTTATTCTGTTCCAGGTGTGGTTTACCTGTTCGGCAAGGTCTGGATAGAATCTGCCAAGGTCTACGTTAGCTGCACCTTGGCCGTCAAAAACATTGACAAAAGAATGTATCTTTTACCTAGAGCTAATGTAAGTATATTGTTGAACATTTGGATAAGTTAATTAATTTCAGAGTTGTATTTGATAGGTTCTGGGTTCAAATCTGGCACGTATGAAAGAAGAAAGTTGTCAGTGACTTGGGGTTAGTTGGTGGTTTCCCCAGATACTGGGGCATGTAAGAAAGTTGCCAGTGACTTGGGGTTAGTTGGTGGTTTCCCCAGGTACTGGAGCATGTGAGAAAGTTGCCAGTGACTTGGGGTTAGTTGGTGGTTTCCCCAGATACTGGGGCATGTGAGAAAGTTGCCAGTGACTTGGGGTTAGTTGGTGGTTTCCCCAGATACTGGGGCATGTGAGAAAGTTGCCAGTGACTTGGGGTTAGTTGGTGGTTTTCCTCGGCTGCTCAGGTTTCCTGTACCACTCACAACTGTTTAACTACGATTCAGCCTTTGTATGGCAGAATAAGTGACACATTTTGAATCCATGTTACAAGGAAAGATATACATGCTTCATACAATGGCATAATGGCTGCTGATTAGGATAAGAATAATCTTCTTAATGAATTGATTGTTTGAAATATTTTTGCAAGTTCCCTGCTATGAGAGCAATACAATTTTTTCCCTTCAGGATTTAACTTTTTGTTCATTTGTAGTTTTGATGAAAGGACAGCACAACATTAAAATAATAAAAGTGTTTCTTTAATTCCAGTTCATTGATACTAGTATCATATAAACAGAGTAGATCTCTAGTAATTATAAAAGATATTTCGTAGATATGTATTTGCCTTATGTGTAATTTACTTATGAGCAACCAATTTTTCTTGTTACAGAAATTTGACCTCAAGACTGCCAGTGAAACAGATACCCCTGTCAGTATGGTGGATGTTTACCAAGAATTCAATGAAAACATCTGCAGCAAGTACAAAATCCCAAAGTTCAAATCAAGGGTAAGACTCACTTCCATGGTCTTAGCCAGCAGGGCGTCTGGGTGCCTTTTTGGACACCCAAACCCTTAAAAAGAACCCCTCAGGACACCCAAATTATTTTTGTGTGGAATTTCTAAAAACCTCAATCTCAAGCTTATAATTGAATTATTTCATCTCCTTATAATTCCAATGACATTGTTTAATGATATCATGCCTTATTCTGATGAATTTATGCATGTTTATGGTTGAAATATGAGTATATTGTGATCCCCCTTAACAATTTGGACGCCCAAAAATTTTACAACTGCCAATTTTAGGCACCCAGTTTCTAAATCCTGGCTAAGACACTGCTCACTTCTCTGGTCTCAACACTAACTCAAACTGTTACTGGCCCCGTAGGACCAGTAACACCTAGGATCTACTGGTCCTGCAAAATTTGTACTGGTCCTACAAATCTGCAAAAACATTGCTTAAAATCCATAGACAAAATTTATTCTTATATATTTTATCTTCATTTATTTCAAAAACATTTGCCACATTCTTGAAGGGAAACGTGTTAACAAGAATGTCCCCACATGTTTACTGGCCCTGTAGGACCAGTCGAGGTCTTTTTTTACTGGCCCTAAGCCATTTTGGGAATTATTTTACTGGCCTGGGGCCTTATGACCACTGTTAACGTCTAGCCTTGCTTCTTAACCAATTTATGCTTACAAGTTCCTCCAGAAATTGGTGTCTGGACCTATGTTACTTATAACAACAACTTTCAAATAGGAAATGAGTTCTGGAGGACTGTGTAATTGACACAATTTTAAGTATAGAGCTAATGATTACCATCTTCTTTGTGTAGTTTCAATGTGAAAATGTTGGTAAAATATACTCAATATTTATTATTTTGTATGGAAAATCTGTACTTGTAATGGGAAAACCTATTCTAGAAATTTTGATTTGAAGAGAGATTATTTCCTCCTATGTCAATGTACATGTAGTTATTGATTGATTGACTTTTTTCCTTCCAGAAAGTAACCAAGAAGTATGCCTTTGAGAAATCAGAAGTACCTGTTGAGTCAGACTACCTAGAAGTTAGATATGCGGTGAGTTGATCTTTAAAAACATCATTGAATGAGCATTCAGATACTAAATATAACGGCTTGATAAATTCTATTTTTGAAATTGAAAAATATCATATCAAGCAAAAAAATGACAGCGTAACCTCCAAGTTTGAAAACCTTTTGTATGTATTTGTAAATTTAAAATAAAAGATTTTATCTAAAGAGACTTTTTTGATTTTTCAAACAAAAAATTGATTTTTTAAATTTTTTATTGTATTTTTATTTTATTGTTTATTATTACTTAGCTATAGACATCATTGCTAGCAATTTCTTTCTTTCCTCCAGGCTGAATTACCTCAGTTACCTATTGACTTGAAAGGAGAAACATTTAGCCACGCGTTTGGCACAAATACCTCTAGGTAAGTTTTATCTAGAGCTGCACTCACGGAGGGAGATCAACTCATAGGCTCACCACCCGTTTGACTCATGAGCTCACGGACGTTCCAATTTTCCAAAGAAATACTTATTTTCCAGCCCAACTATTAAAAATTAAATAACTATTGGCGGAGATTTAACAACATTGCCATGTTTATTTAATTTTAAAACGTGCTGACGAGGTTCAAAGGTCAGTATAACACTCAACACCACTTGAATGTATACATTGGAGATTGTGAAGAAGATATGACAGCGATAAGCAGTTACGTATGTTAATAATGTGTGTTAGGTGCTCTGTGTTACGTTTGTGTTCCCAACATAGACAACTCACGATTTGAACATTTCAGCTCGAGCTCGGTGAGTTTGCCCCAGGGCTCGAGCCACTCGAGTTCGAGAGTGGTGAGTGCAGCTCTAGTTTTATCACCATCTTTCTACGACAAGAGGGAGATTATTCAGCCCGGACTTTGAAAGTTTGTGTCCAAAATATAGATAATTATATGATATAGGATTTCTTGATTGTATATGCACTGGTTCAACCCTGATATGTGGCATGTATTGTGACATGATTCCTGTGACATTCTTCGTAGGAACTGGTGCGCGTTCGGTACATAACGTAAGAAAGATGAGCACAACATTGTCGGGTTCATTGTGCATTGAGCCAGTAATAACGTTAGCTTTTAAATTGTGTAAGATTGTCACAGATTGACCAATCGTCAGAGCGAGTGATAATAATACAATACTATTTCCCAATCAATGGCGGTATTTAGTATGTATCGAGCACTGGTATGAAACCCTAGCTAAGAGTGGTTTCCTTTCTTTTTTAGCCTTGAGGTCCTCTTGATAGACAGGAAGATGAGGGGACCTGGATGGATAGACATCAAACTTCCACGTAAGTTAAGCAAGAAATTCTTTTTGATCAACCAACACTTCGACATTTCACCGTATTGCATTGTAAAAAGAATTGACCAATCGTCAGAGCGAGTGATAATAATACAATACTATTTCCCAATCAATGGCGGTATTTAGTATGTATCGAGCACTGGTATGAAACCCTAGCTATCCTTTAAGCTATCCTTAAATCTACTATTGTAGATTCATTCTATCAAATGAAAAAATGTTAATTGGTTTTAACCAAGTTATTTTTGTAATAGTCTAGATTTTCAAAGTTGGTTAAGCTGATGATATAATATGAGATTATTTTTTCTATAGTTTGAGCTCAGTTATTTATTGGAATGTCCTTTCAAATTATTCCAGAAATTCAGAACCCTGCTGTAAGCTGGTGTAAAGTGGAAGCCTTTGTGACCAACCCTAACCACATATCGGTGTCCAAATGTGGCGACGCCCCTCCACCTGTTATCATCATGACACTGAACATGAAGACAGTACCCAACCCAAAAACACATCAAAACGAGGTGAGTTAACAGAAACCTTTATGGTATCATATTGTCAATATCAAACATCACAACCGTGGAATATACATACAATAATAGAGGGTCATTTTAACTATATTGTTAAACCAGGGGAAATGAAAATGTGGTCTCTTAATAGAGGTGGTCACTCCAGCAGGTCTGACTCTCTATATATATATACATTGAATTCTTGAAAATTTAGACCACCCTAAGAAATAAGGCCACTATAATTATTGTGCAAAATAATTCAAAGGAAATCTGGGCTACCATTGATCTATCGCTGGTCGTCATCAAGGTAAATTTCAGGGAAATCTGTGCCACTATTACTCTGCTTTGTCTGTATTTTCAGAAAGCATAGGCCTCCCTCAACCCAGAATAGTCGTTATTATTAAAAAAGTGTCCCAAATGACCAAGAATTTGCGGTAGTAGTTCGCTAACGACTCACTATTTTTGCATTGCTTCTTCCAACACATTGGTACAACTAAGGGTCGATGACAGTGTTTTATAGTAGTATGCTCCAATTCAGATAGGTTCAGAACACCTGGTTTTCTTGCCATTACTCTTACATGTTTTCCTTTGTTTCAGATCATTGCAGTATCAAGTCTGGTCCACACCAAGTTCCACATAGATAAACCGGCCCCGAAAGACACACTTTTCCAGCAGCATTTCTGTGGTGAGTAGAGGGGATATTTTAACCTCTTCATGTTCTGCCCATTTAATTTCAAAAAATCAATTTCTCTTTTCATTGACTTAAGCAAAATAATTCAATTAATTTATTGATATTTTTTTTAGTAAAAGCTGCTTGAGAGATTACATGTCTAAAAAACATCACATTCTATTTCACCTTTTTTCCAAGACCACTAGCTTGTTGCCAAATTTGTACTTCCTTAACAATTGTTTGTGGCAAATATTTACGAAAATTTAATTTGAAATTTAAAAGATGTATGTAAAAAATATTCATTATTAATAATATATCATCTTTCAGCTGTGAGCAAGCCTAACGACTGTATCTTTCCCTATGACTTCAGGGACAAAGCTAACAAACAGGTGAGTTAATAATAACAACCATTTGCGCATTCACAGTCGCCTGACATTTTTATTGATTACTTAATCACCAAAGCCTCTTTGATGTGTACACAGGTAAAAGTTAACGGGCCTGTACATGCCCGTTCAAAACATGCCCGTTACATGCATAATGATGCACAGGTATAAACGGGCCCGTTAATATAATGGGCATGTTGCGACAGGCTTTTTGGGAGCCTGTTGATACATCATTTAATACACATATACATAAGTGTTGGTTTTGCACCATGTGGCATAATTGTGCTAATGGACCCTTTATTTAACACTTTGAAGACAATTTAACTGTACCGTCTAAATGGGGCCGTTACATGCCCGTTGTGAAACTTTAGGGCCTCTGTGGGTGCCGATAAGTTTCTGGTCCGTATCAGGACTGGAATGGTCCCATGCCCAGGGCCCACAGAGGATACGCCCATAATGGACAATAATAAGGCCAGAACTTTTATTTTTTAATTATGCCATAACGGGCCTGTAACGGGCCCGTTACAGGCCCGTTGGGCCTTCAGACATCTGGCAGCCATATTTTCATCATAAAAAGCAACATATTTTCAAATTCATATTTTTTCTCATTTTTTAAATGTTTTAGATATATTCAATACCTCAAATAATCAATTGAGCAGATTCTTGATATCCTGATTGCTGATTTGACTATCAAGTAAGATTTAATAACTGTAGTTGCATGGTGACCTCATCAAAACCAGCAGCATAACAAATAACTAAGCTAAACTGCCCTAAAAAAGATTGCCTGGGACCAATTGGCAGCAGAAGATGCTGGGAACATTCTTCTTGCGAAATGTAGATATCAAAAATAAAAATTTTCCATTTGTTTTCAGATTTTTGATATTTTGAATTTACAGGCACGTAACGGGCCTGTTTGAGCGGGCCTGTTACATTGCTGTGCATCATTATGCATGTAACGGGCATGTTTTGAACGGGCATGTACAGGCCCGTCAATTTTTACCTGTGTATCCAAACTCAACCAACCATTCTCCTATGAATATTTGTCAATTTTTGTTACATTTCAAATTTATTTTAAGGGAGTATCATTAGCATTTTGACATTTTAAAGGGAAAGACTGAATCGTGAATTGTCATATAAGCTTTTATCCTTCCATCTTTCAGAATATGAGGTGAACATACTGAAATAACGTACATTAAGTAATCTACTTGATTTGTGAGTGTAGGTGACATATTATATAAGAATATTGTGTACAAAAAAGTGGTTCAAATGAAATATTTGGCTGAGTATTGTTTTTCTAAGGTCTGTAACCTATATTTTTGCATCAATACATCTTGATACTAAATTGAACTCTTTATTAAATATCCTGTTTTGTTTTAATATTTTAGGCGCAGAATATGAAGATTGAGGTCATGGGAGGTGAGAGGGCCTTGCTTGGCTTTCTCCTGGCCAAAATCCACAAGGTCGATCCAGATGTAATTGTGGTATGTATAGTTATTCTGATTCTTTTGTTGTGATCTTCATATTGTTGTCAATAGGGCAAACAAAGCATAAGTGCAAACTTCAAATAATTGGTGAAGTTTTATTGTCTTTTGTTGTAAACAAGTTTACCTCCTGTTTTAGAGACATTCATCATGCTTTTGGCTATCCTCCATATCTTCGGTTATCCTCCCTCTCATCCTATTTCCAAGCCAACCAAAGTATTTCCATACACAACCGTGTAGGCTTTTACCTAGTAAGAGAAAGCAATGTATCTTAAAGTTCTGACCTAGCATTTATAAAATGCTTGCCAAGGCACAGTGTGAGACTTTTACTATTTCTTTATTATTGCAGCAAAAAGAAAATTCATAGTGTGATAGGATTAGGAGGATAGGATTTTAAGTGTTGTTTGTGCCAATGGTGTTTTATCACAACAAAGTTCTTAACCAATTAATGCTCACCGCGGCCAAAACAGGCTTGACAATTTTGATTAAAAAATTCTAACAAAAGTATTTTTTGAAAAATATCTGAAGGAGAAATGTTAATCAGAAGCCAAACAGCAACTCTCCTTCAAATATTTTGTTAACTTTTGCTTTATTATCAAGTTATTTTCAAAAGTATAAGAGTAGCAGACGATACTTTCTGGGGGAACTCTAAGTGTGAATGGGTTAAGGTCAAAATGCAATAAAGTTTCGTTAACAGTACAGTTAAAATGCTGTCCCGTTTCGTTGGTACTTATTCGTTCTTAAAGGTTTCCATCCCTAATTGTGAGTGTTTTTCTTCAGGGCCATGACATATACGGGTTTGACCTGGATGTGTTACTACACAGAGTCAGCATCAACAAAATACCTCACTGGTCCAGGATTGGACGCCTTCGACGAGCAAACATGCCAAAGCTCTCGGTAAGTGTTGCTACTTCACTTTACTCGTTTGCACCTGTACTGCATGCTTGGGTTGACAGCACTGCTATTGTTTGAATACCAGCCGGGGCATCATGTGAAAAAGTTGCCAGTGACTTGGGTTTAGGGGGGTGGTTTTTGCTTTGTACTCCAGTTTCCTCCACCACTGGATAGTCATGACTTGGCTGCAATATGGTAGAAAAACTGAAGATGATCGAAATTCCAAATTCCAAACTTGTCTAACAACTTTTTTAACGAAAAAAACATAACTCGTTGAATAAAGTGATTTCTGGAAAATATATTCGAAGAGGAAATAGAAACAGCAGATTTCAATGGAATTTTTCTCAAAATAATGTTTGTTATCAGCATGTCAGACCAAATGTCCACTTGAGTTGTCAATGGGTTAGTACATTTATTCCCATTAATTAAAGATAAAAGCAATTAATTTGTTTCTGAACATGAGAAAAACTGAGTGATGTATTTAAGTTTACTTAGTTTATAGGAATTTGCATTTTAGCTATTTTTTAGATTCTTTTTGAAACAGTTAAAATCAGTCAATCATCTCTTATGTTGTTTCCTGTAATTTAGGGGCCAGGAAAATCTAACGCTCACGGGGAGAAGAATGCCGCCTGCGGTCGCATGATCTGTGACGTCAAGATCTCGGCGCGTGAATTGATCCGCTGTCGGTCATATGACCTTACAGCTCTCACAGACCAATTACTGAAACAGAAACGACAGGAAATTGATCCAGATCAAATCAAACAAATGTATAAGTAAGTAAGGCCTCATTACTTATAGCAAGTATGTGTAGGCACCTAATAAATTGAACTAGTTATGATAAATGGAATTATGATATGGTATTATGGGAATGGAAAATGGGATTTTCCTCCTTTGCAAGTACTATGATGTATGAATAAATAGCAGGAATCCTCAACAAGGCTGAAACTGAATGTCCATATATGGGTCATCGTTAAATTCTAGGTGTCTACTCAGGAAAATGTATCGAAGTTGTATATACTTTCTTAGCATTTACATCAAATTCAAGTACATGCTTTTAATCAATATATTCAAAAATTCAAAAAAAAAGTTTTTTTTGTTAGATGTCAATTTATTACAATGTCCATAAGACCTAAGCTATTGTGAGAAGCAGTGAAAAGCAAAACAGAGAAGTTCTGTTTGGCAGTGGTCTATGCTCCCTCTCGTCAGTCCATCGGTACAGACTTATGAATATATGCCTCGAAAGGACACATTCTAATAAAAGCCCTTCCGAACAAGTGGAACAAGTATTGAACTATTTTCTATCAGAAAATTTCCATTTCTTTCCAGTTCATCCCAGAGTTTGCTGCATCTGAAAGGGTGCATTATTAGATATCAATATTATGCAATGTCCCTAAGACCTAAGCTATTGTGAGAAGCAATCAAAAGCTAAAAAGAGAAGTCCAGTATTGCACATGATTGGTAGAGAACAAGTGGAACAAGTAATAAACTATTTAATATCGGAAACTTTTTCATTTTCCTCCAGTTCGTCCCAGAGTTTGCTGCACCTTGTGGAGCTGTGTTTGGTGGACAGCCGCTATATCCTACAGATGATGTACGAGCTCAATGTGCTTCCCCTGGCTCTGCAGATCACAAATATCTGTGGAAACGTCATGGTAAGATTTCCTCTAGTTAATGATAAAACCTATCCTTTTATTTGATCTCTTTTTTTCTGATTTTAACCCATTAACGCTGAGAGCAGCCAAAACAGGCCTGACAAATTTGGAAATATATTACTCACAAAAGCATTTTCTGGAAAACATTTGAAGGAGAAATGTTTATCAGAAGCCAATCTACAACTCTCCTTCAAATATTTAGTGAACTTTCGCTTTGTTCTCAAGTTATTTTCAAAACTATAAAAAGTAGTAGACGTTAGGTTCTAGTGGAGCTCTAAGTGTGAATGGGTTAACCATGGTCATTCTCTTCTTTGTGAAACAATTGATCAGTGGCATGTTCAATGACAAGAAGTGGTGAAAACAAGTGTATCATTTGTTATGATCATAACAAACAAACCCGCACACCCTGTTGAATATATACACTTGATAGCAGTATGTGTTAATAAGTGTATTGATGTTTTTCAGTCTCGTACCCTGATGGGTGGACGATCAGAGAGAAATGAGTACCTGCTGCTCCACGCATTCCAGGATAAAGATTTCATCGTCCCCGACAAGGAGTATAAAAAGAAACAGGCACAGGTAAGGATAGTGATCATTATATTTGATTTGATTCTGAGTAAAGTTGTCTAATGTGTTCCTGACATTTTATCATTGTTCCTCGAAATCACAAGGATACCTTCATTAACCCATTAACGCTCATAGCAGCCAAAAGTAGCCTGACAATTTTGATGTAATCTTGCAGCCAAAAGCAAAGTTGAGAAAATATTGAAGGAGAAATGTAGTTCAGAATATTAACAACAACTCTCCTTCAAATATATTATAAAATCCTTCTTGATTCCTAAGTTATCATCAAAAGTATTGTAGATCCAGACGACAATTTCTAGAGGGACTCTTAAGCATTAATGGTTTAAGATTTCTAAAAAATGACATTGTTTTCTGGCCCTGAATTGTTTGCATTTAGAGTGCGCACATGTTCTTAAAACTTAAGATATAACTCATTAGATGAATATTTGAAAAATATTTGTAGAGGGATTGATATACCTAGCTTGAACTAAATTTCAATCATTTTTTACACAAGTATTGTTTGATTACAAGATTGGGTCATGGTCTTAGCCAGCAGGGCGTCTGGGTGTCCTTTTGGACACCCAAACCCTTAAAAAGCACCCCTCAGGACACCCAGATTTTTTTGTGAAGAATTTCTTAAAATGTCAATCTCAAGCATATAATTGAATTTTTTCATCTCCATATAATTCCCATGATATTGTATAAGGATATCATGCCTTATTTCAATAAATTTATACATGTTTATGGTTGAAATCTGAGTATAGTGTTGTCCCCCTTAAAAATTTGGACGCCCAAAAATTTTACAACTGCCAATTTTGGGCACCCAGTTTCTTAATCCTTACTAAGACCCTGGATTGGGCTATTGTTAACAATGAGCCCTGCAGCAAGTTTTGTGCTTTGCCGTTCCAGGCCAGCCCTGATGGGGATGAGGATGAAGATAGGGAGGAGGGGAAAAGCAAGAAGGCATCAGGAAGGAGAAAACCCGCCTACGCTGGTGGATTAGTTCTGGAGCCTAAAAAAGGTGAGCAAGAGAGAAATACTTAACCTGTTCATGCCGGTAAAAATAATCTCTCCAACAGAAGCATTTTTCAAAAACTATTTGAAGGAGAAATATTGATCAGAAACTAACCAAGATGTTCTTTCTTGCAAGAGAAAAAAAGTAGCGCTGGGAAGATAAATCATATAATCATTTAATCAATCGTCGATTTCCGATCTGTTTGATCATCGAAGCAAAAATCAATCATTTTCGATTCGATTATTATTCTGTACATACATAGTCAAAAATCCCATTCATGGCCTTATTTACCATGAAAACCATGCATTAAAGTAAAAGGTTAGTGTAATACACATGAACTAATGAGTTCCTGACCATTTGTCATTCAAAATTTATGGGCAATCAGACATATATTTTACATTTCCAAGTGGACATATTAACATTAATAACAATTAATTAATCATTCAAATATTTGGTTAGAATTTGTCTTGAACATCGACAAAATTGGTTATTGGATATCATGCACAATTGAAGTATTGATACCCTTTAAAATTGTGTTCCTAACAGTTTCTCTACGATTTGGGGCAAATCTTTATCCCTGCTTTAATTTTAATATTTTTCATGCTTTATTTCAATAAGATTCTTAAAGTTCAAGCGTTATTTGTTTTTCCTTTGTTCATTTCAGGTTTCTATGATAAGTACATTCTGCTGTTGGATTTCAACAGTCTCTATCCGTCCATTATCCAGGAGTACAATATATGCTTCACAACAATCGCTCGCAGTGCAGAAAAGAAAACAGAACAGGTAAGACATCGTCTTATATGTACAGATGTGTAATATGTGTTAAATGTGTAATATGGATCTTTGATAAATAACAATTTTCCTTACCTTGTGTTTGAATTCAATTTTAATTTCCAACATATTTATCATTGACCCATATGAAGAATCCCCCCCCCCCCAAAAAAAAAAAAATGATGATGATAGATAAATGAATAATAAGAATAATCAAAAATTATGGTATTTAAATGAAATAAAGTGCTACTGTATACCGTGTTAATATTGCAGCAGTTTGGATGCACACTTCTTACCCCCCCCCCCCCAGACCATGTTATCAGGGTTTGACTTTCCCAGGGGCCCATGGGCATATTCCCCTAGATTTGGCTATGGGCCCCTAGATTTTTTAGGCTAGGGGCCCAAAATTGTATGTATAATTAACAGAAATCCTGTTTTTGACCACTTATTTTTATCAAAAGACCTTTTTAGGGCCCCTAGCCTGAAAACTAAGTGTCAGACCCTGTGTAATGTTTTATAACTATATTTTTCCAGGGAGAAGAGGAGGAGGATATGAATGTCCTGCTCCCGGAACCCGACCTGGAGGCTGGCATCCTCCCTACGGAGATCAGGAAACTCGTCCAGAGTAATGTGTAATGTTTTATAACTATATTTTTCCAGGGAGAAGAGGAGGAGGATATGAATGTCCTGCTCCCGGAGCCCGACCTGGAGGCTGGCATCCTCCCTACGGAGATCAGGAAACTCGTCCAGAGTAATGTGTAATGTTTTATAATTGTATTTTCCCAGGGAGAAGAGGAGGAGGATATGAATGTCCTGCTCCCGGAGCCCGACCTTGAGGCTGGCATCCTCCCTACGGAGATCAGGAAACTTGTCCAGAGTAATGTGTAATGTTTTATAATTGTATTTTCCCAGGGGGAAGAGGAGGAGGATATGAATGTCCTGCTCCCGGAACCCGACCTGGAGGCTGGCATCCTCCCTACGGAGATCAGGAAACTCGTCCAGAGTAATGTGTAATGTTTTATAATTGTATTTTCCCAGGGAGAAGAGGAGGAGGATATGAATGTCCTGCTCCCGGAACCGGACCTGGAGGCTGGCATCCTCCCTACGGAGATCAGGAAACTCGTCCAGAGTAATGTGTAATGTTTTATAATTGTATTTTCCCAGGGAGAAGAGGAGGAGGATATGAATGTCCTGCTCCCGGAGCCCGACCTTGAGGCTGGCATCCTCCCTACGGAGATCAGGAAACTTGTCCAGAGTAATGTGTAATGTTTTATAATTGTATTTTCCCAGGGAGAAGAGGAGGAGGATATGAATGTCCTGCTCCCAGAACCCGACCTGGAGGCTGGCATCCTCCCTACGGAGATCAGGAAACTCGTCCAGAGTAATGTGTAATGTTTTATAATTGTATTTTCCCAGGGAGAAGAGGAGGAGGATATGAATGTCCTGCTCCCAGAACCCGACCTGGAGGCTGGCATCCTCCCTACGGAGATCAGGAAACTCGTCCAGAGTAATGTGTAATGTTTTATAATTGTATTTTCCCAGGGAGAAGAGGAGGAGGATATGAATGTCCTGCTCCCAGAACCCGACCTGGAGGCTGGCATCCTCCCTACGGAGATCAGGAAACTCGTCCAGAGTCGTCAGCAAGTCAAGTCGCTCATGAAGAACACGGACAACACTCCCGAAATGAACATGCAGGTAAATAATAGCAGGTGGAAATTCATACCTGTTCTTAGTGTGATTTAGAAAGAATTGGTCATCTCATATAACATTGATATAGACAGCTGAAATAGACTAAATTAATTTCACTTTGTAATAAATGCATCTAATTTCATTTTTCTTTGTGTTCTGTGGCTATTAATAGTACATTATGGAAACCTTCCTCTTCCTTCATCTACCTCTTAGCTGAGGGGAGGGGATGGGTCATGGCCCATCTATTATCATGCATGATCTTGATGTAAACCATACCAGGGATAGGCACCAGTACTTGATACCATACAAAATACCGATATTGAATAGGAAATAGTATTGCATCAAAAAAGTTAAGAAGCCTATCTTTAAGATTTAAAATATTCATGATATTTACTTAATTGCTACCGGGACGTCTACGTACCTGGCAGTTTTCTTCTTACTAGTGAAATTTCCGAAGCTAATTGCTAAATTTAACATAATTATGTCCCTGGGAGTCAGGCAGTAGTGTTAGAATATTGTATCACAAAAGTTTAAAGGTGTCAATATCTAGTCAATAAGTAGACTTCTTGTTTTAACTCAAAAAGTCTGGTCAGTTTTGCAAATTTAAAATAGCATTTATGCACTTTCTTATGAACAAAACTTTTTCTTTAGGTAACTAACCTATAGAAAAACTAGTTGGTATTTTGCCTGTGACTGATCATCATGTTTTGCTTTTCTTTCAGTATGACATTCGTCAGAAAGCCCTCAAGTTGACAGCTAACAGTATGTACGGCTGCCTGGGATTCTCCTTTTCCAGGTTTTACGCTAAGCCGCTGGCAGCTCTCGTCACAGGGAAAGGCAGAGAGGTAGGAACAATCGCCTTATTTTTTTATATTGGAGATCTCCTTGACAAGTGTCTTCTGGACCTATGATACTTTTGAAAATAATTTTAGAATAAATCATAAATTCACAAAGTATTTGAGGGAGAATTGTGGCTTGAGTGCTGAATAACAGTTCTCCTTCAAATATTTTCCTAATTATGCCTTTGTTAGAAAGATATCAAAAACGCCAGGTGGTTTTAGCTCCTACACGTTATTGCTGTTCTATTTGGAGCATTTGTGGCAGACTCGTGCCTGTACTTACCAAAACCTTCCTAGCTATTTTCAGCATATCTTCCTACCACAAGTATATTTAGGAAAATATGTGCAGGAGAAAAATTATCAGAATAGGCTGCGACTCTCCTTGATATTTTGCAAAGATAAGTTTGAAATGCAAGTTATTTTGAAAGTGTCATTGCATTCAGTTGGAGTTCCGGTAAGAAAGGGGTTAAATGAAATATAAACACAATTTGTTGCAAGTCTTTCACAGTTAACCCATTCATACCTGTAGCAGCAAAAATCACCTGACAAATTTGGTGATCTCTCTCTAACAAAAGCAATATTTAAAAAAATATTTGAAAGAAAATTGTTCATCTGAACTGCATCTACAAGTCTCTTTCAAATATCTTGAAAATTAATGCTTCATTCTGCATTGATTTTTAAATGTGTGACAAGTCCAGACAACACTGGTCAAGTGGATCTCCAGGCATGAATGGGTTAAAAAGACCAGAAGTTTTGTTTGCTCTTAATTTTTAAAACAGACGACCCCTTCTTTTGGGTAACTTGTAAGCTATATGTAGCATCAGTCTACCTGGCTATAAAAAATCTGCGTGCACAGAATCATATAGTATAGCCTGAGGCTACTTGGCTATCGCTAAAAGCAAAAAAGACCAAAACATTCAATAGGTGTTAACTCCCCTGTATGATAATGTTTGGTTAGTTTATTAACCAACATATAGATGGCAGCACATGTGATTTAGGTTTAACTTTCACACCAGTAACTATACCTTAGATGAATAGACACATTGATTGGTCGCCAGAGACCAATTGCCATGGAACCCATTACAGAGCCCTGGACATGCCTAATCTTGCCAAATCTAGTGTCAGTGTGACGTCACTAGTAGACGAAGACCATTCAATAAGGGCTCTCATATTGTTAACATTATAGAATAAGTTGCGCACCAACAGCAAGACCTGCTGGTTGCCTATCGGGTGATCGACATTCGTGACTAAACGTAGTTCTTTGGAGTCTATTATATTGGTGGAGGCCAGAATAGATAATAAAAGTATACTCGGCTAGTCGGCGAGCCAGGTTAGCATAGGCACAGTATTACAAGCCATGTCTTGTTGCTGGCTAGTGAAAGGAAATTAGATGGCAAAGCTTTGGCTTCCTAGGCGTCTGAGCTCTGGATCTCCTCAGTTTGGAGGCCCTACAGCCAGGGACTTAGCCAGGGCCTGTCCTGCCTGTCTTTCGGTCAGGCTGTTTCCTGAAAAGTTCCTTTTTGGACAGGCAGAAATTTCTATGAAGAATTTTCAATTTTGACTTTTTGGAGGTAATAACCAAATATTTTACTAACAAATAATCTTCTAGGACATATCTGAAATGTAAATTGCCCTTTATGACACAATAGATTATCAAATTTAGTTGGTATGAGGATTTAAAGTAGGTTAGTATCTAAATCTCGATGGGCAGAACTTTTGGAATTGCTGTTTTGGACAGGCATTTTTGAAATCCTGGTTATAGACCCTGCCTGCAGCTGTGTCAAAAAAATGGCCCATTATGAGAAAGTTTGATTTTCCCTGAAAAGTGGCAATCAAAAAATCATATTTGGAAACTTATATACGTCTGGAAAAGTGCTTTTACCACACTTCAGTGTCTTAGCCAGAATTTAGAAACTGGGTACCCAAAATTGGCAATTATGAAATCTTGGGGCGTCCTTCTTTTCAAGGGAAACAACAATAAACTCAAATAACAACCAAAAACGTATATATTTACATATGGAAATAAGGCAAAATGTCCATATGCAATGCCAAGGGAATTGTATTGAACTGAAAATATTTCAATTATATGCTTGAATGTGACAGTCACATATCAAGAAATTCTTCTCAAATCAATTTGGGTGTCCTGAGAGGTAGGGCTGTCATCACTAACAAATTTTTAGCGATTCGATAATCGAAAAGATTTTTACCGATACGGCGATTCGATTCGCTATCGATTCACACTAGAAATTGCTGCACGCTTGGTTTTCGGTTAATATATACGCAATTAGCCCACCAAGCATTATATTTTCATTACCCGTCAATCCCCGCCCCTTACAATAACTAAAAAGTACCTACAATTTGCGATCTCGCCATTAGCGCCAATGATGTCTTCACCTGTCATCGCATTGACAGGACCCCACAATGCAATGCGCTGACCTGCGCAGTAGCGCGCCAGAGATCGTCCGTCCTCAATTCAACTTCCGTTTTTGAATTGGGGCAAGTTTTCGCTGATTTGGACTTTTTAAAAAAGGTTTTCTGGTTGGTAACGGCAGTTTTGGCGTGTTGCAACGTATCCAACCTGTTTTTTGTTATTTTTTATAACGAATCGATACCCCAGCATTTCTGGCGTATCGATTATCGCTAGGGCTTCGCCAGCGATCCATCGATACCGCCGGTATCGATGACAGCCCTACTGAGAGGTCATTTTTGATTACACCCTGATGCCCTGCTGGCTAAGACTATGCCTCACCTTTTATGGAAGATAGGTGGAATAACCAACTTAGCTTTGTTGGTGGCAGAGATGGGTCTTACCATAGTTAGTTCAGTAATTGACATATAGAGGGCATTGCAGTGGTATTGGTTCATGCTTGGCAACTAGCTCTTACACTTGCCCCAGCCATAGCGTATAGAGCAAAATCGTACAACTCTTATTGAATCAGAGGACATATCAAATACAACTGTAGCTTTTGGTGCATGTTGACCAATTGTTTATAAGTTTAAATTATATTGAATCCATCAATGCTCAAGTATCTATGATACTTTAGGCAATATTGTTGGAAGTGAGAGTGATTCTAGAAAGTATTCGATGGAGAGTTGTCAGTAATGTTTTGATTAACATTTCTCAATTATGAAATATCATAAAAATTGTTAGGCTGTTCTTGGCTGCTGTAAGTATTAATGGGTTAAACACCGAGAGAATTTTCATTTATAAGTCCAAAGGGCTACAGGAGTGGACATTGTACTAGTTTGTTAGCAGGGATGTATATGCCATTTCCAGCTGGCTATTCCATATGCAAAACTGATTGCTTCACTTATATTTCCTATGGAAAATTAATGCCAGTCTGTTTTTGTGAAGATTATCTGGATATTCCAATTTTGTTGTTTTTGTGGTATAACACTTCATCATTTGAACACCTAGGGCCGAAAGGAAATGTTTGTTCAGATAGATAGGACTTGGCAGCCTGTATTGTTATCTTCCATATAGATATTCCTGTTCCATGAATAAAGCAACCATTGTCATTAGCGTATCACAAATACATAAGTTGCAAATACAAAAAACATGTTTGATGCAGTAACAGCCTGAACCTACTGCATAGTGTGATGGAGTTCTTAAATATGAAGTGAAAGTAATAATAATTATAATAATAATAATAATAATAATAATAATAATAATAATAATAATAATAATAATAATAAAAATAATAATAATAATATTAATAATAATGGTAATAATGGTAATGATAATGATTATTATAATAATATTAATGATAATAATGATGATGTAATGATAATGACAAAAATAATGAAAATAAGTGGTTTTGGTAAAAATAAAATGCTGATAATAGTAGCAAAGATGATAATAATAATGATAATAATAATAATGATAATAGATAAATATTAATAATGATAATAGTAATAGTTGAAATGATAACAATACAAATAATAATCATAATAATAATGATAATAATAATAATGATTATGATAATGATAGAAATAATAATAGCAATAATGATGATAATGATATTGATAGAAATAATTATAATGATCACAGATAATGATAACATTAATAATGATATGGCTATGATGATGAACAAATGTATAAATACATATATTAGCTCAACAAACCCTGGTGTACGTTGGAGAGATACCCTGATTCTGTGCCAAACTTGGTTGTAATTGTAATAATGATAGTAATAATAATGATGATGTTAATTATAATGAAGGTGTTAATGATAATTATAATAAGAATACTATAATAATATTAATGATGATAATATTTATGATAATGATAGTAATGATAATAGTAATAATGATAATAATAATAATAATAATAATAATAATAATAATAATAATTATAATAATAATAATAACAATATCAATGATAATGATAATAACATTCATACTAATAAAAACAATGATATGATGATAATGATGTAAAAATAAATGTATAACAGATAAATACATATATTAGAATAAATACATATATGAGTTCCATTAGAGTTCTACTTACTAGCTTCATTTGCCAACAACACCCTGGTGAGGGATGGAGAGCTACCCTGATTCTGTGCCCAACTTGTTCGGGTATAGCCATAGATTAACCCGTACCCCTAGGGCAGCATTTAATGCCCAAGAACCCAGCCCAGTGTAAACACCAATAAGCTTTTGAAATTTATTTAACAAACATTGAAATCGACTTAGTCGCAGTGTCATGTGGAGGGCGGAGGGGATTTTCCGGTTAAATGTTGAAGATTTCCGGGTCTTTGTTGATAGTAAAGATCAGTGATAATGCACCATCTTGTTGTGGAAATGTCACCGGCTGTTTGGGTTTTATTTTTACCAGAGCCGCTGGACTGGAACCAGAATCCCCACTGCAGGTGTTTGTCGGTAGCCGCAAACTGCAGGGCCTCAGCCAGGATTTTGAAACTGGGTGTCTAAAATTGACAATTGTAAAATATTTTGGCTTCCTATTTTTCAAGGGAGGCCATAATACACTAAGACTACAATTGTAAATAGGTATTTGCTTATTGATTAGGGCATAATGTCCATATAAAAATAAATCAATTAAATGCTTATAATTGACTTTTTAAGAAATTTCTCTCAAAAAATGTGGGTGTCCTGAAAAGTGATTTTTGAGGGTTTGGGTTTCTAAATGAGACTTACCTAGAACCTGTCTTGCCTGTCATTTGGAGAGGTAGTTTCCTGAAAACCTCTTTTTCGGAGAGGGGCAAACATGTCTATGAAGAATTTTTCAATTTAGACTTTTTGGGGTAATAACCATTTCATAGCAAACCATCTTCTAGGAGAGAGAGAGAGAGAGAGAGAGAGAGAGAGAGAGAGAGAGAGAGAGAGAGGGGGAGAGGGAGGGAGAGAGAGGGGGGTGGGCGAGAGAGATAGAGAGAGAGAGAGGGGGAGAGGGAGGGGGGTGGGCGAGAGAGAGAGAGAGATATGGATGAATGAGTGCATGTGGTGCGTGGTGTTCAAATATGTTTTCACAAATAATTAGGGTACTGTGAATGCATCATTCTCCATCAGTATACATCACAAGGACATCTCCGAAACTGCAATACTACAGTATTGTACATGGGACGTAATTTCGCCGACAAAAGCCATATGGTTCTAGTCATGTGATCATTGTTATCGTAGGAGTTAATCCCGCCGTAATCTGATTGTGCTCATTTTGGGCTAATAGGATGACAGCGCCCCCTGGGTGACCTCAATTGTTCTCCGATCCCCGCATGGGTACCCGGACAGGTGCTGGCTATTAGAAAGGCAGCTTTGGGCTCTTGTAGGGGAAGTAGGGGATTACCTATGTGTGGCGAAAGTATTATGGCATTCAGGATTCACTGTTGAATTTAGGGAGATTTGGGTTTTTCTGAAAGAAGAGATTTGGGATGTCTGCAGGAAATATTTGTTTTCGTGGAAATATATAACAAGCAAAGAGCATTTTATCATCAAGTTGTCTTCATCTTACTTAACCCATTCATGCCTTGGGATCTACTTGACCAGTGTCATCTGGGCCTTTCAAACTTATCAAAATAACTTTCCGATGAAGCATATATTTACAAAATATTTGAAGGAAGGTTGTAGATAGAGTTCTGATGAACAATCCTCCTTCAAATAATTCCTGAATATTGCTTTTGTTAGAGAGATATCACCAAAATAGTCAGGTGTTTTTTGTCTGCTGCAGGCATGAATGGGTTAAAAGCCAGACAGTTGTCTGTACTATTGATACTTTTAAGCATAACTTTGGGATGAATAATCAACTCATAAGGTTAGAGGGAGAGTTGCTGATTTTGTCATTGTAAACATTTTTCAATCAAATGTTTTTCAAAAAATATATCTGGAAAGAAATTAGCATCAATGTCAATAGCATAGATAGAGACTATTGTAACAACTCTTGTAACTTAAAAATATTTAAGGAAAGTCACTGGTGATTTTCCAGGTTATATATACTAGGTCAATTACTTGAATGTTCTTCAGTTTGACTGTTATTATTTTTTGTTTTTTGCTGTCATAAGACTTATGGGGGAGTCATGGATGACATGGAGGATAGCCTTCATGGATAGCCTGACCACCCATGCAACAGCATGGGATGGAAACTATTATAGTACTGGCTGTCGGCCATGTCACGTGACTCTTGCCTGGAGAATTCTGATTGTGATCTGACAGGTCAGATTAGGGACCAATGACTATAATGTGAGAGTATTGAAGGACCTTATAATTGTTTCTTAATGACATGGTATGTGTTTTACAAATATTAGCATAAGCACGTTGTTGTTACAACGGGATTGTAACAAGTTTTTGGAAAATATATAACAAAGAGCTTATATATCTCAAACATTATGTGTTTGTTATATTTAACAATAGTCGTGGCCTGTGGTGTGTGGGTGGGTGGATGCCAGACTTTTCTAGGAAAGACTGACAGGTACTACTCACATCCTTCAGGTTATGTAATCTCCTTCGTGGATTGGAGTCATTTCTTATTATTATTTTTTTGTTTATATCAAAAACATTTTCCTGTTGTCCTAGCACCTTGGTCTATAATGAATCTCTGCACATATGGTGGGGGATAGTTTAAGAATAGTATCTGCAAACGTAAGAGGAATCCGACAGACCCTGAAGAGGATAGATATTTGGAACAAATTAAAGGAATTAAATGCCAATATTGTTCTACTACAAGAAACTCACTTAATGAAAAAAGATTTAAATGATGTCAGAAAGGAATGGAACATAGAGTTCATTTTGTCAGATTATAATACTAACAGCAGGGGAGTGGCTATACTGATACAACCTAATTTTGAATACAAAATAACACATATATATTCTGACAAAACTGGTCGATATCTAATAATAACGATGGATATTGCAAATAAATTCTCTATCACCTTAACAAATATATACGGACCTAATCAAGATGACCCTGAACTCTTAAAGGAAGTTTTCCACAAGTCCAATGAATTACAATCTGATTTTGTAATCTATGCTGGAGATTGGAATGTAGCGTTGGATGATATTGATAGATACAACTATAAGAGCGAAAGAAACAGCAAGAACATCGCTCAAATAAAAGAACAAATGAGGACTAATAATCTCATAGACATTTGGAGATTACAAAATCCTGATGGAAAGAGGTTCACTTGGGGAACAAAAAAACCCTATAAAAGGGCGAGGCTGGATTTCTTCTTATTAAGTGGTGAAACTCTGAGTATGGTACCAGAAGCAAAAATACACGCAAATTATAAGAGTGATCACAATATGATATCACTTGAGTTAAAACTAAACGACAATCGAAAAGGGAAAGGAAGCTGGAAGTTCAATAACAATCTCTTAAAAAATAAAGATTTTGTTAAAATAATCAAGGAGGAAATACGGCTAACAAAACACATATATGCATTGCCGATATACAGCCATAAAACAGTTGATACTTTGAATGAGCTCCAGTTAGAATTAATGATTTCTGATTCTCTTTTCCTGGATACTTTACTTTGTCAACTGAGAGGTACCATAATTTCTTTCTCAAAGAAAATCTCGAGAGAAAGAAGAATAAATGAAAAAGCTCTTGAGACTGGAATACAAGAGACAATTCTAGAAATAGAGGCAAGTGATCATCTACCTCTAATAAATGAGCTCAACAATAAACTCTCGAATTTACAAGAACAATATGAAGAAATAAGAGAGAATAGGATGAGGGGTCATCTGATTAGGTCAAGATCCGAGATCATGGCTGATTGGGAAAAACCATCAAAATATTTTCTTAATCTACAAAAAAGGAACTATGTAAACAAGACAATTTTGGAATTAAAAACAGAAAACGGCAACAAAATCAATGATCCAACTGAAATTCTGAAACTTCAAAAGGAATTTTATCAGGATCTTTTTTCTACAAAAAAACCCATTAATATTGAGAATTCATATTTTGAACCATATTTAATAAATCTCCCAACACTATCAGAAGAATTGCAAAACAAACTAGATGAACCTTTTACAATGGAAGAACTTGATGAATCTATTAAAAAAAGTAAATTAAATAAAGCACCCGGTCCAGATGGCTATACTAATGAATTTTTTAAATTTTTCAAAGACGAATTAATAGTATGGCTGTATCGTGTTTACTTGGAATCCTTTCAATATGGTGAATTAAGCCCAAACATTATTAATGGTACAATAACTTGTATACCAAAAGGTGGAAAGCTAAGAACTTCATTAAAAAACTGGCGACCACTTACACTATTAAACGGCACTTATAAATTTCTGTCAGCCATGATCTCTGAGAGATTAAAGACAGTACTACAAACACTGATCAATAATGACCAAACTGGTTTTATAACGAACCGTTTTATTGGAGAAAACACCAGATTACTTTTTGACATCATTAATTATACTGAAATAGAACAAATCCCTGGTTTATTAATTATAGTCGATTACGCGAAAGCTTTCGACACAATAGAATGGAATTTTATCAACAAAAGTCTCAAACTCTTTAATTTTGGAACAGAACTAATAAAATGGATCGCTCTACTTAGAGAAAATAGTTTTTCTAGGGTAGAACAGAATGGCAATTTCTCCGAAAATATTTTCCTCTCTAGGGGATGTCGGCAAGGAGATCCGATATCTCCTTACCTCTTCGTTTTATGTGCAGAGATTCTTTCACATGTTATACGAGAATATCCAGGTATAAAAGGTATAGAAACGTATGGTGTAGAAAATAAACTATCACAATATGCTGATGACACCACTTTATTTATAAAAGCAGATTTGGAAAGTCTTACTGGTGTCATCAGAGTATTGGATTGGTTTAAGAAAATTTCTGGTCTTGAAGTGAATAAAGACAAAACCAAGGTAATTAAAATTGGGGCAATAAGGGACAGAAGTATAAGTTTAGAAGGTAAATTTGGATTAGATTGGACTACTGATTTTGAAGTTCTTGGGATAAAATACAGAATAAAACATATGGCAACTATCACAGATGATAACGTATCATCTAAAATTGTAGAAATGAAAAAATTAATAGCTTTATGGAACACTAGAAGCTTAGCTCCTTACGGAAAAGTGACTATCTTAAAGTCCTTAATTTATTCAAAAATTACTCATATACTTCTGTCCCTCCCTAATCCTTCAGATCAAATGTTTAAAGAATTACAATCAATGGTTGACTCTTTCTTATGGAATAAAAAACCACCTAAATTCCGAAAGGAAATATTAGAAGCTGATACCTCAGATGGTGGGCTTAAATTACACAACTTAAAAACATTTTGCATGGCTTTAAAATTAGGATGGATAAAAAGATACCTATCATCTAAGGCAAAATGGACTAATTTCCCAGACTATTTTGAATTTAGAGAAATATGCTCTTATGGAAAAAATTACATTGACAGAATATATGACATTACTGACAACCCATTTTGGAAAAATGTCTTAGATGCTATAATTTATTTATGGGATACTAACAGAATGATTACCCCTGAGAATACACTATTGTCACCAATCTGGTTAAACCATATTTTACAAATACCAATCAAACGAAGCTGGAAAGAAAAAGGTATAAATATAGTTAATGATGTCCTTGATAATAACAGACAAAATATGTCTCTTGAGGATTTCCAGACTACTTATAATATACCAACAAATTTCCTAGAATATGGTGCCTTCTGTTGGAAAATATGTAACTATATGAGACGGAGTGTTTTTATTGATGGAACAACTGTATATCCTTGTAACTCCTATCTCAATGTAATCCTATCAAAAGATAAGAAAGGGGTATCAAGTATCTACAAACAACTACTAGGGAAAAATGACAATATCATTACAAATGCGTGTACAAAATGGTCTGACAAATTATCATCCAGAATAGAGTTTTTCTCAATGAGAAAATCATTTAACAAAATACAAATGGTAGAAGATGTATATCTCAGATATATACAGTTTAGAACTCTTCACAGAAGATTCTATACAAATGACAAGTTGTTTAAAATGAAAATTAAAGAATCATCACTTTGTGATATGTGTAAAATTGATGAAGATTCAGTTGAACACATGTTAATCAAATGTTCCAAATCAAGAAATCTGTGGAGAGATGTTGAAATATGGTTGTCTGAAGTTGGTTTGGCAGATTATATAATTGATGAACAAACTATCATACTTGGTGAAACTAAAAAATCCTTTTGGATCAATGCTATTATTCTAATCACAAAAAAGGTGATCTTTAATGCAAAACTAAACTGTAAAACTCCAAGTATATTTTCTGTCAAATTCCAAACAAGAGCCTTATTCAATCATGAAGAACTGAAGTACAATATATTACAAAGAAATGAAAATTTTGTTAAAAGATGGGGTCTACTGATTGAGTATTTTGAGGAAACAGAATTATAACAGAAACTGTTTTGCATGTTGCAATCCATTTATTATATCATGTCAATATATACACTTATCTGTCTACACCGACAAAACTTCCTTGTATAACATAAATCCATATAAAAATATGGTAACCATGCGTATCATTTGTAACAAATATGTCTGATGCATAGCCGTGGTGCTCGGCGAGCAGGAAAATAAACAAAAAAGGCCTGTTCCTTTTTTTAGGCTTTCAAAAATAAAAAAAAATCAATGTCAGACCTTTCTGGCCACCACTAGCATGAATCGATCATGGAAAACATCGACCAGTTTCAATGAACTGTCCTAGCACTAAAGTCTCAAATGATGCTAATTCTCAGATATAACAGCTTCAATATGTGCATTCTTAAAGCCACCTGTGCATATGGAGTATGATTTAATTGGGAATAAAAATCAGTAATCAGGAACCACTTAAGGACCTCCCACCCTCTTTAGGAACGCAGTATAATTCCCATTATACCCAATTATAGCCTTTTAAGATGAAATAAACCCTTTTTTCCACATTTAAATCTAGAGGATTGGCAAGCGCCCCTGGAATTGTGAAGAATTTAATCAAATTTTCCTGTGTATTTTATCAACACACGATGGGCCATTCTTCTATCACTTAGTATGTCTATAGAACGCCCCTCTTGAAATACCAAGCCACTTCATGCTAATTCGGCCCTCCATTAAGTATGTGTGTGGTGTGTTGATTTTTCGCCGTAGTATTTGCTCAACCAATCAGGTAGCAGCAAGCTGCATTCAGCGGTAACAGGCTTAAAGAGTCGTAAGGGCCGGGTTAATGGTGCTTGCAAAATGCCAGGCGCTACGGCCCCCATTCGTCCAATCCGATCTTTTTTGTTGTCGGCCATTTTCTCTGGAAACACAGGTGTCTCGGAGCCTCTGTTCGGATCTGTCACCGCTATTTGCACACACTTCACGACGGGCGAAAAAATAATGTTTAAATTCTCCGAGAGCGCTGCCCCATTCACACTGCTGCAGGATTTTCAAATTGAAATAATTGGTTGTTTAAACACCGCCCTTAAGTTTCAAAAGGACTTAATAGAATTCCAAACTGAGCAGCCCAAGTGGTTCTTAAGGGTAGGTCTGTGTATGCCTGGCCCCTCGGGGCGAGGGTGAAGTGGGATTAAATGGTGTGTAACTTACGCATGCCAGGGCGCCGTAAATAAGAGTGACAGCCTTAAGTGCTATTGCATCTTCCTGCTCTAAAGGAGCTTCACTTATTCCTCATCTTATATACACCTTCAGTCTTATAGGCAACCAAAAACAGGGTTTGAAATCAACTTAGAGACCCAAGAATTATCTCATCGACCTGTTGTAAAGGAGCTTCACTTATTCCTCATCTTATATACTCCTTCAGTCTTATAGGCAACCAAAAACAGGGTTTGAAATCAACTTAGAGACCCAAGAATTATCACATCGACCTGTTCTATAGGAGCTCTACATATTCCTCATCTTGTATACTCCTTCAATCTTATAGCAATCAAAAGCGGGGTTTGAAATTGACCTACAGACCCAAGAATTATCACATCGACCTGTTCTAAAGGAGCTTCACTTATTCCTCATCTTGTATACTCCTTCAATCTTATAGCAATCAAAAGCGGGGTTTGAAATTGACCTAGAGACCAAAGAATTATCACGTCGACCTGTTCTAAAGGAGCTTCACTTATTCCTCATCTTATATACTCCTTCAGTCTTATAGGCAACCAAAAACAGGGTTTGAAATTGACCTAGAGACCAAAGAATTATCATGTCGACCTGTTCTAAAGGAGCTTCACTTATTCCCCATCTTATATACTCCTTCAGTCTTATAGGCAACCAAAAACAGGGTTTGAAATCAACTTAGAGACCCAGGAGTTATTGCATCTAGGAGCTTCTGATATTTCTCATCTTATATACTCCCTAAGTCTTATAGGCAACCAAAAGGCAGGGTTTGAAATTGACCTAGAGACTGTTTTACTATTGCATCTACCAGTTAGGTGCTTCAGATATTCTTATAGGTATCCAAAAGAAGGTTCAACATTAAACCAAGTGTTTTAGATATTCCTATTGTATCTTAGGTATGCTGAAGATAAGAGTGACAACCATAAATGCTTTTGCGTCTTTCTGTTTGGAGTTTGCAATATTGCTTTCCTCTTAATCCGTATGCTGCTGGTTGCTAATTTGGCAAAAAAAAACAAAATGATGCAAAAAAAACTGAAAAACGATTGAAACCCTGACGCATGTGTACTCATCTGAGAGTACTCAGTGAGAGCTTTCCAATGAATACCAACATGACAGGGTTTAGATAGCTTTCTAAAATCTTTGCATGCTTGTGCTTTGGACCAAAGTAGGCTCCACATAGGAAGGGTTAAACAAATCCAACAAGGGTTGAAATTAAAACAATGTTATATATTCCATAATAAAGGTGTGTATCTTACGCATTTTGAAATAAATATGAATGACTGCCGTAAGTGGTATTGAATCTATGTTTTAGTAGTCTCAGATTTTGGTCATCTCCTAGAGGCAACCAAAAACAGAGGTTGAAATTAAGACAAATTTTATATACTGTATACCGTGTTAATATTGCGGCAGTTTAATTAATGCGTACTTTGCGCACCCATGGAGTACGCATTTATTAAACTGCGCATTAGTATCTGGATATTACATGATTTACATCCCTATTCTTTAATCGTTCAACACACTGATGTGAGAGCTTGTCATTCGACATGAAGACCCTTCGCGGCTTCTCCTGGTACTGAGTTCAATTACGATGAAGACAACTCGCACACCCGAGTGTGATCAAACATGCCAGTAACCACTAATCAGGGTTACTGATTGCAACCAGGATAACACTGATCGTGGCTGGTGACAAAATAATGATTGCACTTCCCTATAATACTGGCAGCATTTGGCATCCCTAAGGGGCTGGCCGGCTTGAATATAGCAACACCACCCTACCCAAAAGCCGGTTAGGTTGCATACCCTTGGCTCCCTCACACAACTTGATCTTGAGGTTATCAATGCGCAATGATTAAACTGCGCATCAAAGACAGTTATCTGCTGGGCGCATTATTTTATATGCGCAATATTAACACGGTATACAGTATTTCATAAGGACTGTGTGTATCTTACACATGCCAGTTCACTTTAACCCATTCATGCCCATAGCAGGCAAAACCATCTTATAATTTTGGTAATATCTCTCAAACAGAAACAATATTTAGAAAATGTTTGAAGGAAAATAGTTCCTCAGAACCTTTTTTACAACTCTTCAAATATTTTGTGAATTTATTCTTCATTCCTAAGTTATTTTCAAAAGTTTGGCAAGTTCAGACGACACTGGTCTTGAAGTAGACCTCAAGGCATGGTGGGTTATATAAGAGGGACTGCCTTCAGTGCTTTGACACCGATTAGTAGTCTTGGATAATAATTTACTCCTATAGGCAAAAAAGAAATGCAAAATACTTGAAGTGTTATAGGTTTACATCTGATTGTTCAACTTTTTCTAAAGGTAATTTCTGAATATGCTTAGATCGGACAGATGTTACCAAAGTTTATAAGCTGTTTTAGTGTTTCACCTTGACTGACTTGTTTGAAAGCCTACTTTTATTTATTGTTATTTTCAGATTTTGATGAAAACAAAAGATCTCGTTGAAGCTGTAAGTTGAATTGCTTTATACACACTCTGCTAGGGTCACTTAGAAAATTTTGTTTGCTGACGCTTAAATAAAAGATGAAGTAGCAGTAGTAGTAGTAGGAGTAGTGGTAGTTGTAGTGGTAGTAGTAGTAGTAGTAGTAGTAGTAGTAGTAGTAGTAGTAGTAGTAGTAGTAGTAGTAGTAGTAGTAGTGTTACCTCAATAAGTAGCTCACAAATATTAAAGTTAGAAAATATATGTATGGTGTTTGATGCAATAGTGATAATAGTTGAGACATCTGGACATATAAAGAGATAGTTGGCCATATTTTATGTAGAGTCCTATGGTATTTCAGATGAATCTGGATGTGATATATGGTGACACTGACTCTATCATGATCAACACAAACTCCACAGATCTGGAACAGGTCTACAAACTAGGAAACAAGGTAAGATTTTTTCACAGGATGTATTATTTAACTTAATTCTAAATTCTTTATCTAGGTATAAATGGGTTGAGATAAATCCTGTATTCTTTACCTTGGCATGAATGGTCAAACAAATCCTGAATTCATTATCTAGTCATGAATAGATTAAAACCAATCCCTTATTTTTTATCTATGCGTGAATGTGTTAAAATAAATCCTAAAATCTTTATCTGCCCCCAAAGTTCTAGAATAAAATAGAAAAATTCTTAAATTATTCATGATGTAATTGAGTTATTCATCATAATTACTACATATCTGAATGATATTAATTTGTAGGTTAACTATTTATTGAAAAAATACTATATCCTGCTAATTTATTTTCCTAGGTGTTAACAATTTATTCGAAAAATTAACTATTTCCTGTTTGTTTATTTCGCTAGGTGAAGAATGAGGTAAACAAGCTGTACCGCCTGCTGGAGATTGACATTGATGGCGTCTTCAAGTCCATGCTGCTGCTGAAGAAGAAGAAGTATGCGGCGCTGAACATGACGAAGGTTGGCGACAAGTACGTGTGTAACCAGGAACTGAAGGGGCTCGATATCGTCAGGCGAGACTGGTGCATGCTCGCCAAGGAGGCCGGAAAGTAAGTATCTGATTGCCAAACTAAAAAAAATGTTTTTGTTGTCGTTTAGTATATTGTCATTGTTGTTGTTGTTGTTGTTATTATAATTACTATATTAATATTATTATTATTATTATTATTATTATTATTATTATTTATATTATTATCATTAATTTATTATTATCATTATTAATAATATAATCATTATTATTATTATTATTATAATTTATATTATCATTAACATTATTATTATTATTATCATTATAATTATTATTATCATTATTATTATTATTATTTATATCTTTATCATTATTATTATTATATTATTGTTAATGAATACAATTGAAAAGTTTAAAAACCGTGTAAATATTTACTATTCAAATTAGTATCCATTGTATTCTTTTTTAATCGGTTATATTTTATAGTTGAACATATTTTTATAGTTAACTTTTAATTGAAATTATAAATTATATATTATATATTATAAATAATACGATGTATATTATATGAAATTTTTGAATTAGATATATGTTTTCTTATACAATGAATCTGATGAATACTAAGTCTCTATTGTGATGTTGTTTCAGCTATGTGATCAGCCAGATCCTGTCAGGCGATGCTCGCGAGAGCATCGTAGAGAACATCCACACCAAGCTACAGGAGGTCGGAGAACAGGTGCGCAATGGCGAAATACCGGAGGAACTCTACCATATAACAAAGGTACGATTTGTTTTTATAGATACACTTATTCTCTAGTGAATATTTTGGTAATTTATACAATGCAGCCTGAGAGCAAGGACAGCATCAAAAGCCAAGATATCTAAGGCCTAAAAAAATTGTTTCCTGTAACACAACCAGCCCTTAAGTTTTTTCTGTCCTCCAAATTCCCTAACTCCCAAATTATCATTATTACAGAATTGGAACACTGCATTGCAACTACAGCTGCAATGAAACTCTCATTGTTAGAAGTATATGTCAGACTGCCCTTCATGTCATGAAACTGCGATTTCAAACCACTGGAAAGTCTATAACCTCTTGTCTATAGAAATTCATATAATATCTACATGTATTTCCACTTGTAGCAATTGACAAAGAATCCGGAGGACTACCCCGACAAGAAGAACCAATCACACGTGCAGGTGGCTCTCAGGATCAACTCTAAAGGAGGCAGGAAAATGAGGGCGGGAGATACTGTCTACTACATCATCTGCCAGGTAGGGGGCGCCACTTATTATATGATTATATCAATGGGATCTTATCAGTATTATCGTATTTATACTTGAAAGTATGTCAATAAAGATACAAATACAAATGCAATCCTATTGTTTTCATGCCAATTGTTTTAGCAACCAGTGTTATCGTAGGTTTTCCACAATTCTGAAGGATATTGTATAACTGGTATTTTTCACAGACATTTAATTTTCCCTATTTTTGCGCTCCCCAAAATAGCACCAAAATAACATTCTTCAAATAGATATCCTTTAATGGTTTAGCTTGGGTGCTTGAATGCGCAAATTAAAAGTGGCACAAAATAACCTCCAGCAAGGCTGTAAAGCGAAATTTTTAGCACTCCAAATTAAAGCTGTATAGAGTAATTGGACAGAGACTGTTAACAATAGAATGTATTAACATCCTAGGGGTCTTTCATATTGTACTTGATCCAAAATGGGGCTATAGTGGCCAAAAATGGTCTTTTATCTTGATAATATCTTTGCAACTAGAGCACTTTAAGGAAATATTTCAAGGAAAAATATTGAACAATTCCAAAGATTTTTACGAAATGTATCATATGTCCAGTTATCACTTGTTGAGGATTTTTTGATAATTATTTGTTTGTGTCATGTTTTCAGGATGGCTCCACCATGTCTGCCAGCCAGAGAGCGTACTCTCCTGAGGAGCTGCAAAAGGCGGATAATCTCACGGTCGACGTCCATTACTACCTAGCCAATCAGATTCATCCTGTAGTGTCGCGATTGTGCGACCCCATAGATGGCACCGATACTGCACATATAGCAGAATGTCTGGGTAAGTCAAATTCTTCACCACCGACACAGTTTTAGGCAGTGTTAATGATTAGATGAAGAGGGAAAAGATGAGGTGATATTAGAAAAATAAGATAATGAAGATATTATGCAATATGCAAATAGCATTGCTGGTATTGGCCAATAATAAAGAAATAATGTTGAATAAAGATGATGGTGATAAGAATGAAAATGATAATGATCATGATAAAAATAATAACGATAGTTTAAGTAATAAAGACTATTGATAATAATGATAATGATGATGATAATAATAATGATAATAATAATGATGATAATAACAATAACAATAATAATGATAGTAATAATGGGGACTTAAGTCATAAAGGTAATGATTTTGATAATGGTAATAATACCAATAATGTTGACCATAGAACAAAATACATGGAAATATGCTGGAGATAAATGAGTTTTTTATCTTATTTCGCGCAGGTCTGGATCCCAGTGGTTACCGCCACGCGATGCGGCAGAACCAAGACGATGACGAGGAAGCCATGTTGGGAGCGGGACAGGTCTCCGACGAGGAAAAATACAGAAACTGCGACCGCCTCAAGTACATCTGCCCAAATCAAAACTGTCGGAAAGAGATTATATTTGATAGTGCCTTCACTGGAACGGTAGGTGTTTTCTCTTAGTGTAACCTGTTTTTTACCGAACCCTTCCAATGCTTAGGCTACTTTCGTTCAAAGCACAAGGATGCAAAGATTTTTATAAACCATCTAAACCCTGTCATGTTGGTACTGATTGGATAGCTCTCGCTGAGTGCTCTCAGATGAGTAACTATGTGCCAGGGTTTCAGTCATTTCTCAACGTTTTTGCATCATTTTGTATCGGCAAAATTAGCCACCTGCTGCAGAAGGGTCAATTAAAATTAACCCTTTCATGCTAGTTGCCAAAAACTGCTCAATTATTCTAGGGTCTATTTAAGAAAGTATATTTTGGAAAATCTTTGAATTAGAAAATATCAAATTATTTGCTTGAAATTTGCTTTTAAAAAATTCTTGATCAGTTTATTTAGGTGTCTCTATAGTGTGATTTTCAAGGGTTGGGGTGTCCAAATGAAACGTAGACACCCTGCTTGCTATGATCCTGCTCATAATTGATTTTCTTGTTCTAGTAGTAAGAGATTGTTGCGGAATGCTTCAGAAAAGAAAGAGCCTAACTTTCCCACAATTGTTGTTTTCAGGGTAATTACATACAGTGTACCCTAGCGCAGTGTACCAACCCACAATGCACCACTATACCACATGACCACGTTGCCAAGGTGATGAACAGACTCGCTCAAGCAATTAGGAAAGACATCAAGAAATATTATGAGGTAAGCAAAGCAGTTTCCTTATAGTCTAGTTCTAAGCCTTAATAGTATTAAAAGATAATGCCGCACAAGTTTATTTCATGAATTTAATATTTTAAAGATTATACTTTTATTTGATACTGTTTTCATAGTTTTAAGTTTGGACTAAAAAATATGAGTTATATCTTGTATATGTATGAGCTTTGATTATATGTAATTTATATCTGAAGGAATGGTTGCACTATAATTCCCTGAAAGGAAATTCAAGTTTTAGAAATATGGTGAGGAATCTGCAGGGTCTTAGCCAGGATTTAGAAACTGGGTGCCCAAAATGGGCAATTGTGAAATTTTTGGGCGTCCAAATTTTAAGGGGGACCCCACAATATACTCAGATTTCAACCATAAACATGTATAAATTTATCAAAATAAGGCATGATATCCTCATACAATGTCATGGGAATCACATGGAGATGAAAAAAAGATTCAATTATATGCTTCAGATTGACATTTTAAGAAATTCCTCTAAAATATTTTTGGGTGTCCTGATGGGTGGTTTTCGAGGGTTTGGGTGTCCAAAAAGACACCCAGGGGCCCTGCTGGCTAAGACCATGGGAATCTGGTTTTTGAACCCTGATTGAAATATGTACTAAAAGAGTTGTGTGATGTCTGGCTCCAAACTTCCGCTGAGTGGATCACTCAAGTCTTTAGATTGTTCTGATTCAAGGGTTTGAAATGTTAATATTCTACATGTTTTAAGTGCTTGGTAGAGTGTGTTTATCAAAATAAATGATATGCACCATAATCAGTGCAGAAAATCTAACAAGTGTTTGTATGACCCAGCTCATCAACATAATACATATATCTCAAAACGGGGCTTCCCTGAGGACGAAACGTTTACAGCCACCTTAAACGAGTTGGGAAATGCAAGGGCAAGGCTCTTGTAATTTCAAACTTTGATGGAATTATGAATAATGAGAAATATCTGGCATCACGGTTCAAGAAATCTCACATGTTGTTTTTGACGTATGATTTTAGGGTTGGATGAAATGTGAAGATTCAGCTTGTAACGCACGGACGAGAAAAATGCCCCTTATGTTTCACCGAGGACATCCTATCTGCCAGGCTTGTACCAGAGGAATACTGCATCCTGAGGTTAGTACATCTTTTTACCACCAGGGGGAAGGGGAGAAAAATGCCATTTTCATGTGATGGAGCAGCCAAAATCAGCCTGACAGTTTTGATGAAACTTTGAAGGCAAAAGCAGAGGCAGGAAAATTTTTGAAGAAGAAATGTCACTAGTATTCAGAGATCTACCAACAACTCTCCTTGAAATATTTTGTAAAACATTTCTTAATTTCCAAAGCTATGATCAAAAGTATCTTGGATTCAGACAACAATTTCTGTAACCCATTGCCTGATTATCCAAGCAGCCTGCGATCTATGCTTATCATGCTATGAACAAGCCTGGCTGGACTACCCAATTCTTAGGGCATGTGGACATTATTTTTTGAAAAGTTCTTTTTTTTTTTAGCCAGATTGGTTGGGGCAACCAAAGTTTCTAGATGGGCAACCTTATTTTAGGCCCAACTTGCCCCCCTGGACTACCTGATATTTGTGGTGCCTGTCGCCCTCCTTTCACATCTTTTGGCTGTCTAACCTTGCAACTTCACACAGCGAATACTTCCCCCCCTCCCTTGCACACCTGTTTCCAGGAAAAACTACCTGTTTCCCTCATTAGTCACTGCTAATTAATACCTGTCTCTCTCTGCCAACTATGCAGCGCGAGGTGTGGACAGCAGCGGTCAAGGGTGGCTGACCGCTAGACGCCCATGTCACAGCTGGACCACCGCGGAATGCTGCTCTTTACTGCTGTATTGTAGCTGTTAGTGCAGTGTATGATGAGAGAGAGAGAGAGAGAGAGAGAGAGAGAGAGAGAGAGAGAGAGAGAGAGAGAGAGAGAGAGAGAGAGAGAGAGAGAGAGAGAGACAGAGACAGACAGAGAGACAGAGAGACAGAGAGAGAGAGAGAGAGAGAGAGAGACAGACAGAGACAGAGACAGAGAGACAGAGAGAGAGACAGAGAGAGAGAGAGAGACAGAGAGAGAGAGAGAGAGAGGAGAGAAGAGAGAGGAGGAGAGAGAGAGAGAGAGAGAGAGAGAGAGAGAGAGACAGAGACAGAGACAGAGAGAGAGACAGAGAGAGAGAGACAGAGAGAGAGAGAGAGAGAGAGAGGAGAGAGAGAGAGAGGGAGGGAGGGACAGAGAGAGAGAGAGAGAGAGACAGACAGAGAGAGAGACAGAGAGAGAGAGAGAGAGAGAGAGAGAGAGAGAGAGAGAGAGAGAGAGAGAGAGAGAGAGAGAGAGACAGACAGAGAGAGAGAGACAGAGAGACAGAAAGAGAGACAGAAAGAGAGACAGAAAGAGAGACAGGCAGAGAGAAGTGATGTATGATGAGAGAGAGAAAGAAGTTATATATAATGAGAGAGTGAAAGAGAGAGCATAAATGAGCATATTAAGTTTCAAACATCAGCAAATTTTAATCAATAAAATATTTAAAAAAACAACATAGGCATTGAATAGAAAGTTTTGCCAAATGATTTCAACTCTTCCCTATCATGTACGTTATTGTTGTACAAATGAACTGTAGAGTACTTATACTGGTCCTTTATCACAATGACATTGGAGATGACTCCGCCTCCTCCCCTTCCTGTTTAGAGAGCGACCATGCGGCAAAGAGGCGGGATAAGTCAATTATAGGGTGGGGCGGTCGAGCGTATAAACAGAACAAAGCGGACCCTCGGCTGAGCTGTAAAGATGGGCGCTTGAGTGAACAGATAACCCTTCCATGCAGGAGGCGACCTTGACAAGTGTCGTCAGGATCTATGATACTTTTGAAAATAACTTTGGAATTAAGGTTAAATTCACAAAATATTTGAAGGAGAGTTGTTGTTAAGGAAGTGCTTAATATTTCGTTTTAGAGTAGTTTCCAAATAAGACATTGGTTAGAAAGATATTGCCAAAAATAGGTTGTGAGGGCTACAGGTGTGAAAGGGTTAATAGCCAGTTAGTGTACCAGGTGATTATAGTAATGTGACACCCTGGGGAGGGGCTGTTTAAATGGTAATAAAATCTGCTGACAAAAGGAAAATGGAGAGGAAGTAAAAAAGCAATCATAGCTTGAAAAGTTTAAATTTGAGGTTTTCTGATCAATATGTGACAATATACTTGAGGTGTTAGGGTTTAACTCATTATAGTTGTTTGCTGAAGAAGTCAATATGCATGTTATTTTGTTCGACTGCTATATAGGGTTAAGGCACCCACACAAATAGTAGCTATTCTGAAAAAAAAATAAAATCAAAAATAGAGAACTTGTTATCATGCAAAGATGAACATTTGCTTTCTCTCCCTCCTAAATCCTTCCTCATTGCTACACATGTTAACCCTTCCACACTTAATTGTTGTATGGATCTTTATTACGTTTGACAATAGTTTTTGAATTGTAATGATCACAAAATATTGAAAGGAGGGTTGTTGGTAATGTCCCGAGTTGCATTTCTCTATCAAATATTTTCTTATCTCTGCTTTTGCCTGCGAGATTTTATCAAACCTGTCAGGATGATTTTTGCAGCTGTGAGCATTAATAGGTTAAGTTGAATGATGGCCGTTTATGTAGAAATGATTATATTCCTCATTACACCTAATGCTGCTCCACAATAACGTGTCTGCCCGAACCTCGGGTTCTTATCGTAGCTTATCTATACCAGAGTGCCACCTGGTGGCTGGTCTGCACAACAGGTGGCAAAGATAACATGCGCAGTATTCATAAAATAGCGGTTTATGAACAGGTTGTTAAAACTGTCAGGAGGTAGCCTTGTAATTAAGCCAATCATGCTTGTAGGGTCCGAAAACGTCCTGACAATTTTAGCAATAACTTTCCAATGAAGTCAAATTTTGGAAAAGATAATGATGAAAAATCATCTTGAGGGTACAGTCAGTAATTCTCCTTCAAATATTTTATGAATTTAAGTTTAATTCTAAAGTTATTCACAAAAATATCATAGTTGCAGACGACACTCAAAGTCTCGATGAAATACCAAGGCTTGAATAAGCCATTCATGCTTGAAGCAGCACAAAACGGTCAGATTATTCTAAAGATCGTTGATGGAGAGCTGCTGGTCCAAACTAACTAACTCACTTTCCTGTAAATCTTTCAAACTGTAAAAAAGTATAGAATGAGCCAGTCAACCTCTGCTCCATTACCATGAAAAATAAGTAATGTCTTTGATGAATATATAGTAAATAAACTAAATATACATGTATATACATATATTTATATATATATATATATATATATATATATATATATATATATATATATATATATATATATGTATATATATATATATATACATATATATATATATACAAAGATATTTTCACACTTTCATGATATTTAAATATATTTACTCAAAAAGAACTTGTTGAAACATTTCAAATGCAGGCTGTATCATCCATGACACCGTTATGTTGCTAGGTAAATGTTATTGGCTGCGGCAATTTTATTTAGTTGAACTCTGTGCTCTTGCGTGACCCTGCCGGCCCCTCTTCTCAACAGGAAATACGATAATTGGTCGAGTATTAGCATAATCGTCAATGGAGCAAGCCAACTACGATAAACCGTAGAAATTGATACGATTATGTTTTGACAGCTCTCTGGGGGCAGGCTGCGGCAAATTGAAGAGTTGTTTAAATGAGGAATATGCTAATTGCATTTCCAGCTGTTGAACCTGTCGATTTCATATCTACGACCCCCCTATGAAATCTACACATTTTTACGCCTATCTCGCACACTCCTATCTTGAGTAGGGTAATTTAGGGGGAGATTAAACGTCTCGTTTGTCTTCGCTGGGGGTATCACAGCAGGTTCGTGTGGTTGTGGACCGAATCTCGTCACGGTGTCATGCACACCTCTGATTGGTCCATTGTGTTCCCGCAGGACGTCCTTGCATGTTTCGGCACCATGTGGTCGGCAAACTCTTGCCCGCAGCAGAATTAAGAAAGGGCATAGATAGCCACTAGATGTATTGTAGTACTGTACTGATACATCTCCAGAATAGACAGCCACTAGTACGGTTCAGAATAGTTCTTATCTATAGAAAAAAGAACACTGATCATATCATTCGTGCCTGTAGCGTCCAAAAACGTTTTGCGATGTATTTTTGACCTGAGTACCCAACAACTTTATCTCTTCACTCATTCATTAACAATGCTGTCATTGATAAAAGCTCTGTTATTCATCATACTATTTTTCTGGTCATCATCATTGACAATTGCATATTTCCTCTAGAAAGTAATGTCTGCTACTCTCATACTTATGAAACTAATTTGGGAATAAAGCAAAAAGGTCACAAAGTATTAGAAATGGAGTTGTTGTTTGGCTTCAGATTAACATCTCTCCAAATATTTCCCCCCAAAATGTATGTATGTCTTTTATTGGCTACGACAAATTGTCATAAAAAGTATACAACATAATATAAGAGAAAAGAACAGAAATTATAATAACAATCAACTGAAATTAACTTATAAAGTAAACGAATTTGTACAACATATCATAATTCATATTATATCATATTGGTCAGTTTTCCGTGTTTGGTGTATAGCGTTTTCGCTATTGGATTAATTAACCAACTCCCTCCTTTAGCCTTTTTCTATACATTAGAGGGATGTATTTCGCAGCTACCAACCATAGATCCAGCATACTGATAATAGATGCATTTTCGGGTAATTTTTCCAGGAGCATGTGCAAGATATTCGCACCAGAATTCAGCAACATATCTCCTTGCCCTTCATGTAGATTACTTATTTCGTTCATCATCACATTCCTGATGTCCTGTAGAGTCGGGCATTGCATAACTAGATGTGTGACGTCATCAAGGGCACCAAGCTCACATAGAGGGCAAAACCTAGATGCAGCTGATGCTCTTTTAAGTGTCACATCGTCGGATCTCAGTTTGCTCGATCTAGAGAGTAATCTGACCATTGTCTCACAATTGTACATCTGGGAGAGTTGGGCGTCGGCAATCTGCCACCATATACTATACCCGACAGTTTGGCTGACATTTGTTATCATTGTTAGGCTCTCATGACATCTAGACTGAATGCACCAGAATACCTCGTCTAGGTGCCAAGCTCTGGCCCACACCATTTCACTCCAAGCTTTCTTACTCCAGATATGTCCCCTGCGTACCATACCCTCTACTTCTCTACTAAGTCTGAAGGACTCTGCAATACTCAACATATCATATACAGGGCTCTGGTGGGTATTCTCTTTACCAAGTACAGGGTTTGTATAATACTCGGTAGCGCATCTACAAAATATATCTTTGATAGTTTCACCTTCTAGGCACATAATTGATCTGATGAATAGCAGTTTTTTGACCTCAATGAATCTTTCGAGTCTTAGCCAACCAAGGCAGAAGTAGGAGCAAGCATTTGGCGCCTTGCTGTGTAGTCGCTGGATTTTCTTTCCCACAAAATTCTGAAAGTTCTCCAGTACCTTAACGCTTTTGTTATTTAAAATCCAAAGTTCGGCTCCAAAAGTGGCGATTGGCACAATAATTGTCCAAAATATAATACTACAGGAAGCTATGTTTAAACCGTTCTTCCTGATTCCGATACCTGCCACAGCGTTTAATGCCCTTCTCGCCTTGGCTAACCTTTCTTCGATTCCTGAGCAGTCGTTGGCATTGGTACAAAGTCTGACACCCACGTGGTCATAATTTGATTTAATGGGGACTCTCTCATCGCCGAGCTTAAACGGCGCAACAGGTAGTAAATGTCTATTGTGAGTTAAGTCATTATCGAATATAAGGACCCCGCTCTTTTTGGCATTGAAATCATACCTCCAGGTTCGCCCGTGGGTACAGACGAGACTCATGGACCTCTCCAATTTCCTGCGGTCGCGGCAGCACGTGGCTAGATCGTCCGCGTACCCCACGGGCGAACCCGGCATGCGGTAGATTTCACTGCACAGGCCAGAATTCTTAAGTGTGATTATCAATGAGTTAATGAATGCTGTGTACTTTATCAGAGACATGTATCCGCCCTGATGAATTCCGCAGTGGAGATGGTACCACCCGGACACATGTCCCTGAATCCGTACACAGCACCGGAAATTGATGTAACACCTATACAACAGTCTCCAAGACTTTCCTTGGATACCCATTTCCCAAAGCTGATAGAACAGACCGTCTATCCACACCGTATCAAAGGCCTTGGCCACATCGTAGAAGGCCACAAAGCACTTGCCGTGGTCCCTCAACGATGCAGCCACGGCCTCTCTCAATAGATACGCGGTGTGGACACACGATCTGCGACTTTTGCAGGCAAATTGGAGATCAGATATGATATTATTTGTCACCCACCAATGCTCCAGCCTATGCCATAACAAAACTTCGAATACCTTGTTGAATACAGAGAGTAAAGTAATCCCCCTATAGTTGTTCGGGTCCAGTGTACAGGTGTCCTTGCCTTTATATAAGGGCACCTGCACACCAGTCCGACAACACAGGGGGATATACTCTGAGGCCACTATAGCATTATACAAAAGGGACAGGAGCTCGATGACTCCACTGCCCCCATAGCGTAGGTGTTCGGCAGTGACGTCATCGAAGCCTGGGGCTTTCCCGGAGTTAAGGGCCTCTACCGCATGTTTGACTTCGTCGGTAGTGAAGGGTTGAGCAAGAAAGGGGTCTATTCCTTCCTGTCCTCCATTGTACCGGTGGACAGTTCTACTAACGTTTAAGAGATGGTCGTTATCAAACTTCGGAGAGTGTTTGGGCGTACCGAGTCTGGTGAAATGACCACTCCATACATTCAGTACTCCATCCACATCTTGTACCACCCGGTCATTAGGATCTTTGATAGCTATAGGCGACATGTGTGCGGAGTTACGGGCCCGTTTAACGAGCTTCCAAAAACAATTTCGGTCGACTTCGGCGAGTCTGGCTGCTTTAATTATTTCCTCGTTCTCGTATTCTCGACTGAGCGCACTTAACTTCTTGCGGAATGCATACTTCGTACGTTTGTATTGTATACGGAGTGGGTCCGCATTGTCCCTAGATCTCCCCGCATTTACCCACTCTCTATAAGCGGAGACTTTAGCTTTCTTTAAG
>OZ012698.1:28301086-28303586 GCA_963942565.1 Maea johnstoni
ATGCTGCTGCACGCGAGCCATCACCACACTAAGAACGAGACTTGGCAAACAGATGCAATTAGGAACTGGACATGTCGAACAAAAGGCTTCAAACAATGCAAACGTTTCACCACCAGGAAATAAGAGTAACAATAAACGAAATACAATTTGCAAATTTTGGGGAGATTTGCACAAGTCTTTAAAAGGGTTATTATTCCAAAAAATATTTCTGAAAGAGACTCGACTGTAGGTTAGTTAGAAGCACAAAACGGCGTTCCCTACCCTTCTCTCCATTGCTAAAATCTTCATAACAACAATATGAATTGAGTGCGTTAAGGCAAACATCTACAATAAACGAAACTCCACATCCAAACATTAAGGGGATTTGCACAAAAGACTCTTTAAAGGGGTCAATATTCCAATTACAAATACAATTCCCGAAAGTGACCCGACTGTAATAAGAAGCACAAAACAATGTTCCCTACCCTTACCTCCATTGCTGAAATCTTCCTAACAACGCTGTGAGTTGAGTGAGTTATAAGTCGAACATCTACAATAAACGAAATTCCAACTCCAAATTTTGGGGAGATTTGCACAATAGAGTCTTGCAAATTCCAAATAAATACAATTCCTGTAAGAGACTTAACTGTAATAGGAAGCACAGAACGGTGTTCCCTACCCGTACCTCCATTGCTGAAATCTCCATGGCAACGCTATGAGTTGAGTGAGTTGGTCGGTTAGATGGTGGTGGTAGTGGTCTGGTAGCGGGGTGTTGGTACCAGGTGGGTTAGGGCGGATTACCGCAGACCCAATTGAACTAATTAAGTTAATGCCAAACTTCATTTGTTCCTGGCACTCGCGAGCAGTGCAGAACAGGGAGAATGCAGAAATATATATTGGGACCGCAACTACGAAAGCACTGAAGAGCATACGTCACAATTTTTACGCACGTTTTCCATAAAAGTGTTTGAAAATGAATTGATTTTTTTCTGCCGGTCACGCATGCTCTTTCGTACGAAAGCATCATAAGGGTTTTATTGGCTAAAACGTGATAAATCAAACTTTCAAATCTTTTTAATATCTCAAAAGACAATATCCTCATGTTAACTTCAATGGATTTAACCCTTCCAATGCTAAGGTTAATTGCGTCCAAGCACAAGGCTGCAAAGAATTTTGAAAACCATCCAGACCCTGTCAAGTTGGTATTCATTAGATACTATTAGTTCTCGCTGAGCACTCTCAGATGAGTACCCATGTGCCAGGGTTTCAGTCATTTTCCATCCTTTTTGCATTATTTTGTATTGTAAAATTAGCAACCAGCAGCATAACGGTTAAAAGGATATTGATAGTTTCAATGGAAGCCACAAACCATTTTTCAAAGACATTTCCTACGACATTATTCATTTTCCAAATTTTCAGAGACAGATATTTTTCTTCTTATTTTCTGAGACGTTATTTCTTCTTATTTTTCCAGGCGAGGGAGAATGAAAAATACAGAGTTTTTAATGAAAGAATGTTCGTATATTGTACTATACTTTACCATGGCCTTTGCAAAGGTATGCAATAGACCACTCAGCCATGGAGGCTCTCTCGACTAATATCCGGATATATAGCTCTCTGAATTCACTAATAAATCTTCAAGCCAATCAGTGAAATATTACATCTAAAATTAAATCTTTCGTTTGCCTTGAAAATCAAACCAGAAAGCTCTATCGATACACAGGTATTATACACCCAAGAACGAGTAACACATCCAGATAAAAACAAATGACCCTAGCCAAAGGCCACCAAGAACATTGCATTATATCCCTATTCCCTAGTAAGGTGGTAGTTAACCCATTGTGCTCATTGGAATTGCGAGAGGTAGAATTTTGAATTAATTAACCTATTACAAAGCAGTCTGACAATTTTGGTGAAATCTTTCAGGCAAAAACATAAATGGGAAAACAATTGAAGGAGAAATGTTATTAAGAGTGCGACCAACAACTCTCCTTCAAATATTTTGTAAGGCCATATTTTATTTCAAAGTTGTTATCAAAAGTATTAAAGATACAGGCGACAGTGTCTAGGTAAAACTCTTACTAAGCCTTAATGGGTTTGATATACATTGAGCATTGTCAAGAAGTTGTGAGTATTTGATAGAAGTGGGACGTTAAACTGTTGAAGATCTCTGCACCCTGGTATTCAGATTGGCCCACGTGAACAATTTCCTGACAATTTTGATGAAATCTCTCAGGCAAAAACAAAGATGGAAAACAATTGAAGGAGAAATGTTATAAAGACAGCCACCAACAACTCTCCTTCAATAATTTTGTAAGGACACTCTTTATTTCGAAGTTGTTATCAAAAGTATTAAAGATACAGACGACAGTTTCTAGGGAAACTCTTATTAAGCCTTAATGGGTTTGATATACATTGAGCATTGTCAAGAAGTTGTGAGTATTTGATAGAAATGTGACGTTGAACTGTTGAAGATCTCTGCACCCTGGTATTCAGATTGGCCCACGTGAACAATTTCCTT
>OZ012698.1:28308586-28311086 GCA_963942565.1 Maea johnstoni
TTCCCCAAAGGACTGCCTTTTCTTGGGACAACGGTTTCCTCCACCCTTTGAATAATGTAAGATTGATATGACGAAGGAAGCAATGAAAAACAACGTTTCACTTAAATTCGTGTCAAAGACCAGTGTCTTAAAGAGTCAGGGGTTGCGTGGGTGTATGGGCAAGTCTGGGCTTCCGTGGGTGTACGGGCAAGTCTGGGCTTCCGTGGGTTGTACGGGCGAGTCAGGGCTTCCGTGGGTGTACGGGGCGAGTCAGGGCTTCCGTGGGTGTACGGGCGAGTCAGGGGTTCCGTGGGTGTACGGGCGAGTCAGGGCTTCCGTGGGTGTACGGGGCGAGTCAGGGCTTCGTGGGTGTACGGGCGAGTCAGGGCTTCCGTGGGTGTACGGGCGGAGTCAGGGCTTCCGTGGGTGTACGGGCGAGTCAGGGCTTCCGTGGGTGTACGGGCGAGTCAGGGCTTCCGTGGGTGTACGGGCGAGTCAGGGGTTCCGTGGGTGTACGGGCATGATATGCGAAACAGGATGCATTTATGTAGTTTCTTCAATAATCTGCTTTTGAGCTATCGCTTTAGAAATACACACTTCATTATTGATGTTATACAAGTATACTACTACTACTACTACTACTACTACTACTACTACTACTACTTATAATAATAATAATAATAATAATAATAATAATAATAATAATAATAATAATAATAAAAAAAAACATATAATAATACTTATAATAATAATAATAATAATAATAATAATAATAATAATAATAATAATAATTAAAAGTAAGCTTTGACTCATAACGCATCTTAAAGGAGTTGTCTGTTATCTTCTTATTGATATTCCTCTTTCGAATATGTGTTGATAAATGTCCTGGTTCAAATACATTACCAAGCATGCCATGTTGTTTTGGGCGCTCCACACTTGGTTGTGTTAACAAATTCGCATCTGGAGCATACGCATGGTCTGATAAATAAGGTAATATCTTTCTAACAAAGTTTTACTTTCGGGGAATACTTTGATCGAAAGTTGTGTTTTGTTGGGTTCAACATTACCTCTTCAAATATTTTCCAAATACCACACTATTTGATGAGTCAGATGAAAAATTCTCAGACTGTTCGTCTCATTACCATGTCCTTTGGGAGTAGTAAGCTTAAGACGATATTTACAAGATTCTTTTGTTCGACTAACCAAACCTGAAACAACCAAGACCACTATAGTACTATCGCCAATCGAAGATTGCAGCCGAAAAAAACAACAATTACAACAGTGCTATCAAAAAACAAGCAGCAGCTTTTTACGTTTTTATTTGATATGGATTTAATAATCGTATCAAAGAGGAGCTGTTTTCTCTCGAGCGAGAATAAATTCATTGAAAACACCACCAAGAGTACCACAAATTAGTATAATGCATTTGTTCAATAATTGCCAATTACCATTCATTGATTTTTACACGTGGCGAACTGGCAACGCATCAGACTCATCACAACCCTAACATTCCTATTGTTTTCTTTCATAATCCGCCGGCAGGTGTTTTTGGTTCCATCTCTGTCTGGTAGTGCTGTTTTAAAGATAGGACTGAGAAATAAGTGGTAGCTACATGTATCCAGGATCAGGTTCTGGATTTTTCTGTGTATGGGGTTCGCTCTTTATGAGGGGGTCATTTTTTAAAGATTGTTAATGTTAGTCCATCTCATTGGTTTCAAGCAAAACAAAGCTTAAAGGAAAAGCGAGTGTTCTTATTAACACTTATGCTGCTGATGGATAATGTTGCCAATACAAACTGATGCAAAGAAACTGAAAAGGGTACTCAGCGAGAGCTATCCAATGAATACCAACATGACAGAGTTTAGTTGGTTTTCGAAAATGTTTGTGTCCTTGTGCTTGGGACGAAAGTAGCCTCGGCATCAAAGGGTTATGCAAATCAAAATTTCGAATTGTAATAGGGCTTGTCGAAACTGTCTCTTTCTGCATTCTTTCTATCCTCCTTTTCACAGTGTTGTCCTTATCCTGGCATTCTTCGTCGCTCCATTTCCCTTTCCATGTTCATCTACTCTGTTTTGTCCTTGATTTTCTTCGTCTTTTTTACTCTTCGTGTGTCTTATTTGCAATCCCTTTCCTTCCCTTACTCCCTCCGCTAGATCGTTTTCTCAGTATCTTTTCCTCCTTTCCATCTTCTAGTCTTCCCTTCTTTTCCTTTCACTCTCCATACTATTCCTCTTCTTCGTCTTCTTCTGTTTCCTCTTCTTCTTCTTCACTACCATCTCTTATCCCAGTTAACCATTACTAGTATTCGTTATTATCGTTCTGCGTGTATGAGTTATTTCCTTTGTCGCTTTGATATCTGTATTATTTCATTATTCCCTATTTGTATCTTGTATGAACTTATGCAATGAGAGTTGCAGTCAATAACGATACATACATGCATAAAATTCACAATCATCATGGATTTCTCATTCATCTTCGTATTATTTGCTTTCTTTGGTGACGCACTCAAAATGACACATCT
>OZ012698.1:28316086-28318586 GCA_963942565.1 Maea johnstoni
ATTTATATATATATATATATACACGCACACACACACATATATATATATATATATATATATATATATATATATATATATATATATATATATATATATATATATATATATATACACATGTGTGTATGTGTGTGCCAATTTGGCAATAGTGGTATGTACCGCTGCTCTTAAGTCAATATTTTATTTCTCAGTCATTATGTGAGAAAGCGATTGCAGATATTTGTGCGCTCATATCTGTAATTCCAACGTCAAAGGTCAACTTACTTCATGTCAACATAATGCATTCACATACTTAATATCCACCCGTTCCATGGGAAATACCCAAACTTATATTTTGTATATAAAAAGTGATCACATGTATGATTTATTTGCAAGATACACAAAAAGAAAATGAACGCTATCGAAGAACAGTATGACCAACCAGTTAGAAAACGTGCAAAATAGAAAAGATAGTCTCCACCTAGTCCGATTCGCTCATCGCTACATATCCTATTCCTTAAAAGAAAATCTCAACTAAATAACAATAAATATATCAAATATGTACACATACAAAATATCATAGAAGAAAATATACAGCCCTTAAATCGCACTATAAAGAATACAGACCATGTTCGCCTCCATTGCATACAGTTTCAGAATACATGATTTTACATGGCGCATCGTGTTTTTTTCATATCTGAAAGTCGTCTACCTTTGGTGTTTAAGCCTGGGTCCCACATGGGATTCGACATGTTCGACCGTATTCAACATATATGCGAAAAAGTCGAATACGACCGAATTCGACCCCTAATTCGACTAAATTCGACCTGTAAAAAAGTCACTGGGTTAGGCAAAAAAGGTGTTAATTGGTTTGTGTCGAATGCGATGTGAGATCGCTTTAAGTCGCATTCGACAGCCAAAATGTCGAAAGGTCGAAAACACTTTGCGCGTAAGAAATCGCATTCGAAGTTTAAAAAAACGCATTCGACAAATATTAAATCGAATGCGAATATTGAAAAAATAAAAGTCTGCATAAACGTGTTGTGGCATTCGACTTATTAAACTACGAATGCGACAAATAACACGTCGCATTCAGTATTACTTGGTCTAATCGGACATTTTAAACACAATAAATTGTCGAATGCGACACAGTTTGCAAAAATAAATTGTCGCATTCGACTTTTAAGATGTCGAATGCTGAATGTAATGTCGCATTGGACATTTGGTAAGTCGAATACGACATTATCAATGTGCAAGGCTACTTTTCTAGCCTGCAAATAGCGATAAAACTATTTTAGTCGAATTCGCATATGTAATATACGCATTCGACTTCGTTAAAATCGAATGCGTCATCGCAAAATCGCATTCGACGTACTTCTGTCGAATGCGACATTATGCAAATGAGACTAGTCATTATGTTAATGAGTAACTGCAAACCCGATCGCATTCGACGACGTAGCGATGTGAGGACTCTGTGAAGTGAAGTTACTTTTTTTCCGACGCATTCGACACGTTCACTAATTGATTTTCGACTTTAAATTTCGCGCCAAAAAAAACCTCGTTTTCGAATTGCCAAACTCTGGACAAACATCGAATGCGAGCTTTTCCTAAAACTCGCATTCGACTCAAAATTTGGGGGTTTTCCTCATTTACATATCATTTACATAAAGTCGAATTCAGTCGCATTCATGTGGGACCCTGGCTTTACTCACCACAATTGCAGAAAAGAATATTTTTTCAAAAATCTTCTTTGAAGATTTAGATTTTTAGACGTCACATAGGTCAAGAGTTTAAGGCAAGTGTGTGCATAATTTACAAAAATCTCGATTTCTGCCATAATTTAGAAGACGATACCATTGTTTCGTAGGGTCTCTATCCTAATCTCGTGCTCGCGAGCTTTCATTCGTAATGCCGCGATACTTGTTGATCGCCGATCGGGATCTTGCGAAGATGAGTCCAACTCCTGTCTAGAAACGCCTGTAATATTTGTCTGAATTGGAAATTCCTCGCTCTCTTTTAACTTGGCATTCGTCGATGACGTCATACTGGCCAGAAGATGCTGGAACGAGCCCGGCGGCGGCATTGCGTGCGGAAGCGGCACGAACGGCGCGCGCAGAGCCGTCAGGTTGAGCGCGGGAGGCGTTGCGAGAGCGAGTCCGTTTTGGGAGTATAGGCTCGGCGCCAACCCGGGTATCGTCGAGGGTATGGTGAGGCCCTGAGTGAGGTGACTTTGGTAGGATTTCATGAGGAGGTCGTTGTAGGCCTGTTGCTGCTGCATGAGGTTTCTAGCCGCCATGCTGAGAGAGGCAGAGTAGGGGCTGAACGGATGCGCCTGGGGACCGACTTTCTCCTTCTTTCTCCACTTGGCGCGACGATTTTGAAACCAAACCTGTTAAAAGAAGAAAAAACATATAACTTCTCTGTTAACAATAAAAAGTGAACTCATTCATGCCTAGAGTTCTCCCTGAAAATGTCGTCGGTATAAAACGAAAAATCACTCGAAAAAGTTGCCATTTACTCTGGG
>OZ012698.1:28323586-28332543 GCA_963942565.1 Maea johnstoni
CATTTGGCAGAAGAAGAAGAAGAAGAAAAAGAAGAAGAAAGATAAGAAGATGCATAAGAAGATGAAGAAATAAAAAAAGAAATCCGACAGTAAGTAATTTGCTTTACTAGCAATTATCTCAATTCAATTTTCTGTTTGATCTTCATATTACTTAGATATGCTTTAGTTGTACTTTTTTCTCTGTTCCACCCTTAATGGGACATACATAACGTTTTTGTATATCGTTTGACTTTGTACTTATGTGCGGTCAATACATACGCAATGCAATACAATGAGAATTTCCACTAGCTGTAATATATCTTACAAGACCCTGAAAGAGGGTATAAAATCACGTCCTCCAGGCACCCTAATGTGGGTATTGCCGAGGGGTGGCGTCCGTGGCAGGTGGGTATCCCTGCGACCTTGCCAGGTGTTAAGCATCACCAAGGCAACCGCATCACGAATGCTAACTAGCTAACAAAACTCTGATCAAAGTAAGTAACAGTTTCTTGTACGCAATTGTTCTCTTTTATTGCGTACGTATTGTTCCATAATGAACCAATGTTGACTTTCCAGTGTGTACTTGCAACACTTTTACACACACGTGGCTGGTGTTTGCCAGAGAGACTTCTTAGAGGTTTTTATGTGTTCTATGCATATGGATGTTACATGCCCAGTTAATTAAGAATTAGCTTTTGAAATGGATACGTTGGTTTTTCAGCTGTCAGAGGACGCTGCCAAATCGTTACATACACCATGATATAGCCTCAGGCGACTTCTGACGTTCGATACCAAGTTGTGGTATACAAGTATGTACTTGTGTCTACTTTTTGAGCGATCGAAAGAAAGCTTTGCATTATATAATAACTTGATATGTATGTACCACCACAATATTTCGTTCGATGGGGTTTTAATCAAGATAAACATCGTTGTCTAACAAAAACAATACATTATCTTCTAAACATGCTTACTAAGCTACATACGGCATAGGCATTACCATATCAAATTAGATTCAATGCGTCGTCAAAACCGAATCTCTACTCTTGGAATTTAATTCGTTGATCACCTAAATCGTCTAACTTTGATATCATTAGTATCATCTTCATTAACAACACTATGATCGCCATGACCCTCGGTGTCCACAACAACAGTATCATCATCATCCTCAAAGAACCACTGTCGTCATACCCATTATTATCATCTACTATCATCAGCATCGGGAACAGCCTATATCATCATTACCCATTCCTTTAACTATTATCGTGTTCATCATAGTTAGCACACTCTTTCATCTTGAGTCTTGACAATGCTGTAATCATACGTGGAAGTTGCAAGTATAGAAAAAATCGCCTCGCTAACGTTTTTTTTTCAAAACGAAATACACATTCGATTTTAGAGATATTATTTAACTGTTTGACATATACAAGGGTTGAGAATTCAGTTGTATTATCAACGAATCGTATCGAAAATTCGACGTATCACGACATTTTTCTTCAATAAATATATCGAAATATTTTTGGATACCTTCAATTTACACCAATGATGTCGTACCGAGTGAAGTGTTACTTCAGTACCCAGATCAATGTTTAACTGCACCCTAATCATCTAAATAATTGTCTCAGTCAGCATAATTACAGCTTCTATTGGATGGTGGGAACAAATAAAGGCAAATCTCTTGAATCAATACCACTAATTATATATTTCCTGGCACGGAAATTAGATGATAGAAATATCTATTGGCTTCATTTGGACACCTCGGGTCAAACTCATGCTCGTCCCTAACATCACGAAGTAGAAGTAGTAGTAGTAGTAGTAGTAGTAGTAGTAGTAGTAGTAGTAGTAGTAGTAGTAGTAGTAGTAGTAGTATAGGAGGAGGAGGAGGAGAAGGAGTAGTGGTGGTTGCAGCAGTAGTAGTAGTAGTAGTAGTAGTAGTAGTAGTAGTAGTAGTAGTAGTAGTAGTAGACTAGTAGTAGCATGATTTGAACTTTAATAGCTACTAATATGTCTTAACGTGTAAGACATTCTCAATGATCGAAAAGTACATTGTAGTAGTAGTAGTAATAGTAGTAGTAGTAGTAGTAGTAGTAGTAGTAGTAGTAGTAGTAGTAGTAGTAGTACAACAAATCACTAGAAATATTTCAAGCATGAGATTTGAAAAGTTGTATTAGCTTCGAAAAATATTCACCCAGCATTTTAGTGTCGCGTGAAGAACCTGTTATTAGTTTTATAGCCATTTAACCGTGACCAAGCCATACAGACAGATCTCGAGGTCTGCTGACGGATCAAAGCATTACTAGCTGCAGCTTAAGGTAGTTTATGGGTTAATCATTTTTACTCGATTTTACCTCTTCCCTTGTATTTGACTTATAAGTCAATGCAAAGTATATATTGCCTAGAACCCCTTTAGCGAGTACTACACCAATCATGATTTTATCACAAATGTACCCTCCCAGCAGGGTGTAAAACTTAAGATATATGCTGACATGTGTTAGCTGAAAATAAACTGGCTGCACATATTTTCTCTAGGAGGACCCTATCCTTTTATAAATATGAGGCGCATTGATGTTCTATGCCTCTTTTGATTCTTTATTTTTTCAACAGTTTAACAATTATTTCCTTATTCTATTTGTATTTTGTCATTTCATGTGAATGCATGATGCGCTCAATAAAGAATGCGATGCAGTATGGACGGTATTTCTTTTAAAATATGGTTACCATGACAATTTTGCAAGTATAGTAACCTAGATTATCTGCGGCTTCCGGCTAACTACCCCGAGCTATCATTTAAAACAATTTGGTTAAAAAAAGTTATTAGCCTTCGGCGAACATTCACATATCAAACTCTGCGTTTCACATCTATTTCGAGTAATATATACTTAACAGATGTGACATAATAAACGTGTTTAGTTGTGAACTGAAAATAAAATCACACTAATTATTCAAAGCGCATCACATTTCTAATTATGATACCTTCCCCATTCCTAGATAAAAAATTGAATGTTTAAATATCCTTATAGATAAATAATCCGGGGTAATTATTCTTGATTACAGACGAATGGATATCAAATCTTACTGATATTTCAAGATCAATATTTTTCAGTGTATCACGTGCACGTCACGATCTGCATATTTCAACAAAAGTATTTAAAATGACGTGCATAAATTCTTATCTAAATTCTTATTCCCCCACCGTAGATAACCACCATTAATCGAATTTGCTTTATGTCATCATAGATACAACAGTACAATCGTGTCTATTTCCATTATTTTGCATCAAACATCAGAAAAGTTAAATAGACTCGGCCAGGGTAGAATGTATATCTATTTCATATCATTCGTCTTGCTCTCCGGATCGTCACTCCATTGGTATGGTAGATCCACTAGGAGTATCATCTGTTGCAAATCTTTAAAAGCTTTCCACCAAATCATATTATAAAAGATTGGAGAGAAAAATAAGAAATACAAACGAGCCAAAAAATCTAAAAAGGGTGGAGAGATTTTCATCAAAGAGCAACGATAAATGAAATACAAATATTCAATATGAGAAAATAATATGTAAATCAAAAATGTTAGAAAGCCGTTTATATTACATATGGCGATATCATAATCTAACGTCAAGAGCCTGACTCCTTTAGAAAATATATCAGGTTTTCGATGTAAAAAAGAAGTAAGCATGCCATTACATGAACATATTGTTGTGTTCACATTCTCTGCATATCTTACAAAGGTTTCAATTCATGTGCATTTATTCTCCCACAGATTTGTAAAATAAAACATACACGTGATTTGAAGAATGGTGTAATAACCCTTAATGGAACTAGCATTAAATGTGTTGACTATTTAATAATGATTCAAAATGGCATATCAGGCGTTAATTTGTTAAAATCAGCACACATAAGTACTCAATTTGTCATATAATCAGAGAAATTACGATATATCAAAGGACATTTAATACACAACCAAGGTCCATTTCCTCTTAATCGACCCTTTAGAAAGCATAGTGACGTTTATCATTATCACTTTGTTTGACATAAAACCACATAGTCAACAGAAATCGGCATTTCACCAATACTGCCCTCTCGGACCGAAGTGAGAAAGTATTTTTCTGGTTTTCCCAGGCTTAGTAAGAGAATAGCCCGAAGTGTCGCGTTGGTCTCCAGCAAACAGTGCGAGCATTGACCATTTCAAGCGAATTGTGTTCCCCGCTCTACCTCTAACACTGCGAAACAATCGCACAAAACACAATCGTATTAATACACACAACAAGCATAATACATAATAATACATAACCCCAAACAAAAGGGGGCGACGAATTCTTACATCTGCCATTTCGATACCAAAGGGGGCTGTGTGTTTACCAACCACTGGGCACACGTATTGCACGTTATTCATGTAATCTGAGGGGGTAAATATTTGTTAACATGCCCCCATAAAAAGGGGTTTTCCAAAGCAAACCTGGCGTTGCGTTGGTGTTGACAGACTTCGCAATAGTTTTGAGTAATTTTTCAATAAACGTTTTTGGCCACAGTGTTCCAGGCCGCATCTGGTGTCGCTGCCTCGGGGGCCAACGCTTGGAGGCCTCTTTAACCTCACTTAGAAACAAGTGCTGCCATGTTTATCGCCCCCAATTGACTTTCTCACGAGAACTGTGCCAGTTCACCCCTATATAAAACCACTGTTTGCATAACTATCATAATAGTCCCACGGTATTCAATTAATTAGGATAATGTTCATTTGAACCGCACATAAATGGCTTTTTGAATAGTTTCGTATAACGTCAGTAGTATGCCATTCGTTCTATACAGTCTTGATGTAGAAACTAAATCTAGATAATGCTTTAACTATTAAAGTTATAAATGGTAATTATATAGTCCCAGTTTTGTTGTGTTAGAAATGTGATGATGAAACCAGTGATTAGGTATCATAATAACTTAAGATTATGAAATACTGGTATTTCTATCTTCACACCTAGAACCTTTCCTTATCCATATGAATCAACTCTGATATGACATTTTATCATGACCACAGACATTTTGAAATTAATAGGATAGCATATATATATATATATATATATATATATATATATATATATATATATATATATATATATATATATGTATATATATATATATAATATATATGTTCCATTCTAGTGATATGGTTCAGATTTCTGTAATGATGAGATTTAAATCAAGATATATGTAAATCCATGATGTCAATTTTGGGGAAAGTAATACCTGCAAGTCACTTTCAAGCCATGTTACCCTTTTACTTCTCATTCTTTAAGTCGTGATCAACCATGATAGATTCGATTTAGCCAGCCAACTTTGAAGAACAAGAACACTCAAAATATCAATTTGCTAACAAGTTGTTTCCATTGTGTTATGAATGAATCCTTTTAGAAAGGACAACTGATCATTGCCGGATGCAGTTAATGGATGGATATCTACAGCTTTTTATCTTTACCAAGGCGGAATGTAATTCCATAGCATAGCAGGGACCCAAAAATCTCGTCATAGTAACAAGCATGGATATTGTCATTTTTTCGTTTATGCAGAACATAAATCTACAGTATTATAGTATCCATTACAGATACGGTCATCATGGCACGAACTCCCCTAAGTGGTCTAATTGCCCCAGAATGTCAACATAACCCCACACAATGTGGAACAACGAATTAGATTATTACCTTATCAACAAATTAAGCAGCGAATTAGTTGTGAATGAATTCCACGCCAACACATGTCTAAATAAGTAGCGTACGATCGCTTCCACTGTTTGCAATAGATATCGTAGATCAACGTTCAGTAATAACGGCGGATGTTGCGGGGGCACTTTGCTATAGAACTTCGGTGTTAGGAATGAGGCGGGGGTCCTGAACCCATATATACCTAAACACCCCGAACAAATGGCTATTGTGCTATCATACATTTAAACCATGCTATCATTTGTAAACTATTCGAGGAAGAAAGTTTATCAATGTTAAACTTCAACACTCCTCAAAGATTTTGCAAACTTATGCTTAATTCAAAAGAACTATATAAAAGTTACTTAAGAATTCTTCAGAAATACTTAGGAATTACTTAAGAATTCTTAAAAGTATCTTAGCATTCGTGTCTCATTTCAAGAGGAACTCTAGGCATGACAAAATGCATATCTATACATGAACAAAACATCAACCATTTAAAAAATAGCCAAAAGTAGCCTGACAAGTTTGATGATAAATCTCAAGCAAAGGCATATTTGGGAAAATGTTTGATGGAGTAATGTTAATCAGAACATTACCAACAACTCCTCTTCAAATGTTTTGCAATATCATTCTTACTATCCGAGTTGTTATCAAAAGTATCAAATACCCAGACGGTAATCTCAAAAGCTTAACTGTGTCTATTTCTAGTGTATCTAGTGCTTCCAAACATACAGGCACAAGAACTTACTATCGTCTTAGAATGACGACAGTATGGGTATTAGTGGGTAAAGGTGTTAGTAACTTAGTAAGTGTATCCTGAAATGTGAAACACCAGTACTATTCATGACCACTGTGGTGAAAAGGATAACCGCTAAATAAGTACCGAGTTATACACATTAATGAACCAATTTCTTACGTCATGAAGTGCATACCTGGTCTTATAACTTCTGGATGAACTCTGTACTGAGGGGTTCAGAATAAGAGTTGCCTAGTGAGTAAAGTATTCGCATTAATTAATATAGCTAATAAGCTGATGATTATGGCTAATATCATAGTTATGTAATTGCGCGGTATGTGGACATCCGGCTATATCGCTTGCCAATCATGAGAGAGAGAGAGAGAGAGAGAGAGAGAGAGAGAGAGAGAGAGAGAGAGAGAGAGAGAGAGAGAATAGAAACAATTTTGAACATTTTGTGAACCTGATTAGAAGCATGTTTACAAAAATATCATCCACATTCAAATAGAAAAAGAACTTGACGAATGTGAGGAAATTGTCTAGTTTGCCCACCCGGAAACTTTTTTTTGGATCAACTTACCTGCCACTTTCATAGTTTGCCATTTTGATTCTTTATTGAATCTTATTGAGTATCTGATCTATTGAAGATTTAGAAAAAATCAAACTAACACATGTCAAATGCATTTACTATAAGATAAACATGAGATAAACTGCTTACCTTGTAAATACGTCTGGGTAGTGCGTTCTTTGGAATGCTTTTTCTAACTCTTCCAGTTGAAAGCTTGTAAATGTGGTTCTATATCGTCGCTGCTTTCTTTTGCCATAGTCTTCATATTCACCGTCTCCGTTCTCTGACACGCTCAAACAGTCCTCATTTCTCTCCTTCTCCTCCACGTCGTCGCCTATGCGAGCGCCCTCTGGCGACGGAATCGGTAACTCTGCTGAACCCTGATTTTGCACGAGCTGCTGCTTCTCCCGATGAAGATTAAAGTCATTCTCTTTATCGTGCACGCTGCCGACGTCTATCTCTTCTTCGATTTTCGTCTGCCCTTCGACCAAGTCGCTCGTTTGCTCGTGCGTTTGGATCTCCGGTGAAGGAGATCGACTTCCGGTTTTGATTATTTCGCGCTGCTCGCTCTGAGCTGTGAAGTGTCGATAGAGATTTTCAAAGTTGGCTCGATCCGTGTTGATTTCATGAAATCGATCCATGTTGCGGATCATGATGCTGTTCATTTCTATCGTGTTCATTTCGTGTGATGCTAGTCGACCGGGCGACTGGACCACTGGACCCTGGGCGATGATCCTAGGAGCACTATCTTCGGCGCCGCTGCTACTGGACCCCGCGTCTCTTCCCGGCTGTGGCGACTCTGGAAATAGAGGAGTAATTCACGAATGTAATTACCTGCGGACTATATATTGACGGGGTGCTAGGGCTCGCTGCTCGTTCACGGCTAATTGGTTATTATTTCAAGTGATATGGAAGAGGGCACGTGCCGCGCATGCGCACATGCTACCCGCTTTGTTAATTGCACACTGTGCCAATGAAGTTATGATGCCATGACGATGACAAATACAACGATTAAAAAGATACGTGCAATTAAACTTACGAGCCTTTTCGATCTTCATTTACATACATAAATATAAATCTTTACTACATAATTCCAGCGTTGCATATACATATATATATATATATATATATATATATATATATATATATATATATATATATATATATATATATATATATATATATATATATAAATATATATATATATATAGTATATATATATATATATATATATATATATATATATATATATATATATTATATATATATATATATATATATATATATATATATATATATATAAATATATACATGGCATGGATAGAACTGTTCTAATAGATATTCACCCATGTTCACATGTGTACGCACTCATTGACCTGTATCACCTGGTTATCCTACTGGTCGTTCTAAGGCAAAGTGAGAACCCATCAGCATTTGGAGTTTTCATGCAAGGTATGCTTATTTTTAAACATACTTTTAATATAGTGATATTTGAAAATTATTCGAGGTATTATAAGAGGGTTTGTCAAATCCTACAAAGACAACAATTTTCAGTCAAATATTTCTCATGATATTCTTATATAATCAAGTTCTATCCGTATGGGTCAGGTCATCTTTATGTTAATGATAGGTTAACCCATGCGGATATGGAACCGGCACATGGTCCATCACGTATGAACATATCTTGATAAAAATGCATTATTAGAAAAAAACCCTCCCTTAAAATATTTTCCAAATGTCACTTTTTTCTAAATGTTACTTCCACAGTTGTAAGATCACGTGCGCACTGCATATACAAATGCGTTTCTATCATGTAACTGGTGTTATACATATTTCATCTTAATGAATGCAAATTACCAAAAACTACCTCAATTTAAATTTAAAATGGCATAGTGCACCTCTAATTGTTCACAAATCTCGTATTCGCGAGATCTCGCAATTTGACGAGGTTCCCCGTACGGTGCAGGCCCTGGGGGACTCGGCAG
>OZ012698.1:28332743-28340243 GCA_963942565.1 Maea johnstoni
GTGGATGATTTTTGAAAGTTGGCAAATCAGTAGCTAATCTGAAGATTTCTGACCAAGTTATATAATTCATACCTGTTAACATTCAACCATCCAAAAATCAGGAGATTTTATGCGGTTCCAATCCTGGCCACCAGGGGTCAGATTAGTTTATTAGTTTAGGAGTGGGCTATCATATTTTACAGGTGTTGGCAAATTGATAACCATACAAGTATGATTATGAAATAACTTTAATTTTATGTAGCAGATCACACTTGCAGCATGATGACAAATTCCCAGTTATGAGAAACACACAGAGATTGCTTTTTGAACTGAATACATCATAATAGTCCATGACCCAGAGGTGGTCAGTATCATATTGGGGGAGGGGGGGGGGGGGCAAATTCTGATTAATGTTTTTGAATTCCCCATATTCTCACCTTTATGGTATTTCAGTAACAATATTTTCCAAATCAGACCTTTTTTTCCCAGGTGAACATAGCTTTAAATATTTACACGATCACTAATTTGCTTTTCCTCACTACCCATATTCCTCATATAACTAATACATCTATATCCATTCCTCTTGAGACATGGATCCGTGCGCCGGCCTACATATTTTGGCGCACGGATCCATTCCTCTGCCATACCTCCCTAACCTTTGCGCTGTGTTGCGCCCAGCGCCACTAGCTTCATACTACTTTCCATTCCTTTCATTTCCCCTCCTATCACCTTGTATCGGACTTTCTCTGGATGCAAATCGCGTCATCTGCATAGGCAACTGACAGCTTTAACTAATGAGTGGAGGGTAGATTGCCCAGACCATTAGACACGAGTGGTCAGGCTTTAGTGTGCAAGGGGGGCCGGAAGACAATTTAGAATAAGGGGGAGGGATCGTATTTCTTTGAATTCAGATTTTTTCTTTTATATATATATATATATATATATATATATTTTTTTTGGGGGGGGGCGGTGATTGGGTCCTTGGTATTCAGAATCGGGGGAGGAGGGTCTAATTTCCTTCGTCCACACCCCCCCCCCCCCCCCCCCCACCATTTTTGCAAATGGAACAGCTCTAAGGCGTAGCTATGGAGTCAAGTCACTTATAATATATATATATATATATATATATATATATATATATATATATATATATATATATATATATATTATATATATATTATATATATATATATTATATATATATAGTATATATATATATATATTATATATATATATTAGTATATATATATATATATATATATATATATATATATATATATATATAGACGTCTTACTCTGAAACAGGTTGTCGTGTATAGTAACAGCCAAATCAAGTGCAGATTGATATGCATGTACAGATAGTTGATAAGATAGTCATGTCATCTCATGATATAATAGATATAATCAAACTGCTGACAGAGGGTCGGGTGGGGGTAAGCGTTGGGTTCCTGCCTTTTTGTTCGAGTAGATCTTTAAATAAAGCGATTACGCGAGCATGGCACCTGAGGACAGAAACAGGTGTGAACACCGTACGTACTTGTTACTTGTACCAGGTAAACCGACACCCTAGCCCTCTCAGCCAGCTACCTGTACTAGTTGCTATATGGACCAAGTTCTCAGCCTGTTAATTACTGTGACTCCTACTATGACATCACTCTAATAAAAGCGTCTTTTCGAAAATTAATTAAGATAGGTTCCACAAAATTTTAGAATTTCAAATAAATTATTGGTTGAAATCTTACCATTACAGAAGAGAAGATATATTTTTTTTTGATATGATTTAAACATATTCTAGCAAGGCACCTAGTGCGAATGGGTGTTATAAAAGTTAACTTAAATGGTGCCATGAGCTTCATATTTGACAGAAGATAAATTCTCATATGGATGGTACTTATCCTGACACACCCAAATGGGAAAGCATTATTTCAGTATATGATCAATCTGATTTGCCATCTACGTACTTTTGAACGACTTGGAACCTACAACATTATTTTAGATAAATGCATCCTAAATAGGTACACTTAAAGATGGCGTATAGCATCTAACTAGAAAATATATGAATATGAATGAAGATAATTGATGATATACTACTTTTGACCCGAAAACAAAAATCCTGAGGCTTCATCTTGATAGAAAACTAGAAACGTACAGTCTTACCTAGATTCGCATGTGACCACTGATGCCAATAATAGTTCGTCTGCTAAATCCTGATGTCAGCAAAATATTGTACTAATGCTGTTATTCTGACTTTCCTAGGAACATCGCACACAACTTTTGAATAACCCGATTTTGTCGTTAATTACTAATCAAAAATTAAATAAAATTATATCCACGTGTATATTAGAAGTGAGTGCGAAATTCGTTAGAATATCATGTGTGTATTCTCCGTCCAAACGATGCACTATTGACTGTCGTACTACGTTGCACACTCTGCCCATTGAGAACTGAGGACAGGAAGCTGGCCCTCTGAGCATGCGCAGAGGGCTTGCATCTGCTGGCTCTCCTGGAACATCTGATGGGGCCCGTAGGCAAGGCGCCCGGACGAGGCGCCAGTGAATAACACAGGATTTTGACAGGTAGATGAACTGGGGAAAAGGTCACAGGTTGTACGCATGTCAGAGCAAACCTCCTTACAAGGAAAGTTAATCCAAGACTGGTTAACAGTTACCACAGATATGATGACACCTATATCTTCGGGACAATTCTGCATCAATCAATTTCAGTATCTTAAGCCCGTTCAATGCTGAGACTACTTTCGCCTAAGGCACACAAACTCAAACATATTTCTTTGAAAATCATCTAAATCTTGTCATGTTGGTATTAATGCAAAAGCTCTTATTGAGAACTTTCATATGAGTACCCATTTGCCAGGGTTTCAGCCATTTTTCAGCTTTTTTCACAATATCTTATATTGACCAAATTAGCCACCAGCAGCTAAAGGGTTAAGCGCTCAACTACACCAAACAAAAATAACGTAAAAAGTTCAATACATTAGGTAACGAGTTATGTATTGGTTCTAAATAGGTTGGGTGTATGTATTTGATATGTATCCATTATAAGTTAACACACATCTAACTACCTACTAAACCAAACCAATCGACCAAAAAACAATGCTTGATATTTCATGTCAAAGATTTGCTCTCAATGGTAAAGACTAAACGGATAATAAAGAATAAACAAAAAAAAGAATACGTCATGAATCGTTGAAGAATAAAGTTTTGATGATAAATAAAAAATATATCAATTTGTAAATGGTAAAGCGTGGATGATTAATGGAATTGATATGCAGCGGAATAAATAGATAGATAGAATAGATTTATGAATAAAATTCAAATGAATGAACATTATCAAATGAATATATACAATCGATAAATAATCAGGTAATATGAAATAAATGTTTCAAAAATATTTCTAGCATCGAAATACATGCATGCGTCTTTATTGGCCATACATGTGCATTATGAATCAATGATGTATAGTTGTTATATCCATATATATGCTTAATTTAAAACGATAGCTGCGAATCCTTAGAGAAATCGGCCATTGTCTCCTTTTAAATATTTACGGGAAAAGCGAGCGATCCTTCCAAATATACATGTGCATACATGTATTTGAATAAACTCTCTCTCTCTCTCTCTCTCTCTCTCTCTCGTCTCTCTCTCTCTCTCTCTCATCTCGTCTCTCTCTCTCTCTCTCTCTCTCTCTCTCTCTCTCTCTCTCGGCTGTGTCTCTCTGTGATTTCCTGCAGGTGGCTGTCTCATAATTAGTCATCATGGCTCGTACCTGCCTACATAACGGTAAGCGGCGCATAGCAGTTATAGCCCCATCAGCTGCCGCAGCATGTTACTCACTAGATTAGCCACTTAATTTACCCACAGTCCAGCTCTCCCCCTCCGGCGGTGCTGGACAGCACACACAAAGCTCACTGACCCCTCGCTCACTAACACTGACCTGCCCAATATCTCTCTCCAAAAACAAGCGATAACCCTAGAGTCATTGCTCACTTTCTCACATGCCTAAGTCTATCTTTTGCTGTCTGGTTAGTACCGGGCAAACCAGCCGACTAACCCTGAGTCATTGGTAACTTTCTCACAAGCCGAAATCTAATTTCCACTCTCATGTCAGTACGGGATGAATCAAAGATCGAATCTGCTCGAATGGAATTTTGATTTTTGGTTATCGTCACCTTTTACGACAATATCAGGCTGAACTAAGACTGGCCAGTAGTTTAAGGTTAAGGAAATCGAAATAAAACGGGGCAAATCACCGACCTACAGGTGTCACTTATAACTTTTTCACATGCCTAACACAATATTCAAACCTAGGAAATTTGGCAATGTTGAAACAAAACGAACAGCGCACGCCCACGAGTGTGTGTGTGCTATACGTTAGACCGCTAGGTGATTGAGGCATCCCCGTCCCGTAATTGACAGTGAGGAATACTATGATACTGGTATATGCTAAATCATGGGTGGATCTTTGATACAACAGGGTGGTTCATTTGCATATTTCATATAAAACAATACTGAATTGTATTATTGTACTGCTCTATATCACGACTGTAAGAAGTAGCATTGTATTGAAATACAATTGATTATATTGCATCACGTTGATTTGTGGTGATGTTTAACACTGCACTAATATATTGTCTGACGACACCGATTGTATTCTAATCCATTTTATTGTTACGTACCCCATAGCATTGTATGATATTTCATTGCATTACATTATATTGCAACGTATTGTATTGTACAATGATAAGCTACATTGTAATGCACTGTAGTGTATTAGGTATAGTGAAATTTAAGGTGCCATAGGAGTTTTACCATCAGTATATGCAGTATCAGGAACTCAATCAACAGTTGAAAGAAAACGACTAGTCAAACATTAAATAGTATTAACATTTTATTCCGAATATAGAAAGTGGATTAAGCTCTAATAGAAATTCCTGTACCAAGTTGTACACACATACGGCTAAGCAAAATTGAAAATGCTTCTCGTCGAAAATGCTTCGATTTGTTTAACGTTTTACCTAGAATTGTCACAGCTCCATCTGAATAGTGAAATAGTGCATGGAGGCCAACATTTCTCACGTCCAGATGAAAGTCGTATTTATACAGTAAACAAGCAAATTTGCATATAATTGACTTCAAAGTGGCTTTAATCTCAAGTAAGTGAGGGGGCTGGTTGTTCACTGATATCCGCGATTGTGGCCCAATGAGGAACGAGTAGCCTTACCCTGATCAGCTTAGAGTGATAGTTTATTTGGCGTATTTGACTTTGTATTTATACCTTACGTGACCAAACAGTGGCACTTCTAACAAGTCACAGCTATGCTATTTGTTTTGGGTGTTACGATTTGAACCACTCCCGGCTGATTTTGAGACAGGGTGTGGGGGAAGGGGCACGAACCTGTCTGGATATGATATCCCATAAGTGTTTTCATCAGATGTGTTCAAACCTACGCAGTCTTAAAGTTTTCTGCTGACGAATGCATCGACAATACATTATCTAACATTCACATAATCCCAGTCGCCTGAGATTGCATTCGTACGAATTCTAAGGTTTCTGTCCTTATTGTGAAAGAAATTGTAGATGAATTAGTGCAAGTCAAAATAGAGTTTGTTTTACAAATACTACAATTACAAGAAATATTTGGATTTTGACGTCATCATAATATGCGGGCAGTGGAGATCAGTACGCACATGTAGTCTTGAACTGATGACGTAGTGCTCAAATCATAACTGGAACTGTGAACATTTAATTGCAAAACCTTTATATTGTAATAACCGCAGCCATAGGACATTTTTTTGGAAACTTTTAGTATGTGGAGGAACTCACGAGTCACTTTATAATGCTATTTCATTAATTTAAAATGAACCTTCCATTGGATAACTTTCTTCAAATAGTTCTCGCTCAACTTATAAACTACATGAACCTCAAAAGTGTTTCTTCGAGGGGACGCATGCCTGCGTGATTAACCTGCTTTAATATACCCATAGCACCTCTAAAAGGTCTAATATTTGTATTGATATTAGTGAATATCTCCCTGATACAAACATCTTTGAGAAAATATTTTTAAGTGAAACATCAATCAGAAATTAACGACCAAATATTTAACTGCATTCCTTAGATATATCTAAAAGTGTCATAGATCAAGACGAATATTATCATTTTCGCGGAGAATATGCATGGCTGGATTGCGCTGTATTTTTGTTCACTAAGCCATACAGCCGGGCGTAGCATTACTCTGAAAGGAATCCTTCTAGCTTTCGCTCATAAGTGGCTGGTGTATTTGTTTAGTTTTTCAACTGATCTGTTTCTATATGCGATCCATTGCTGTGTTGATTTGCTCTCTTTGCCCTAACCAGCTCATAGAATCCCCTTTCAAGCAGCTAAGTACGAAAGCACACAACAATAGGCATTCCACAATGGCCTTTGAAATGACTTGATCTGTAGGGCGGAATTCGGTGTTAACCCATTCACAATCAGAGTTCCACCAGAAAGTATCGTCTGCTACTCTCATACTTTTGAAAATAACTTGGGTATTAAGCAAAAGTTCACAAAATATTTGATTGAGAGTTGAAGTATGGCTTCGGATAAACATTTCTTCCTTAAATGTTTTCCAAAGAATGCTTCTGTAAGTGAAATATTTCCAAAATCATCATGTACGTTTTGGCTGCTCTGAGTGCTAATGGGTTCAGGGTCCAACAAAGAGCGTAGGGCTAATATAAACAGCTATAAAGCCAGCCAAGCTCATAACACCTCCCCAGGTGGCCCTAACATATGCAGATAACCCAAAGACCTTGGCGAATGGAAAGAAATATTTAAATGGGAGTTAGACCTTTAACCTCCAACAACTTTATTATCTGAACACCTTACTATGAACAACGCCATAAGATGCTTAATTCCTGAACGACCTCTAAAACATGTGCCTATTGTGTCTATACTATTTAAAAATAAACGAGAACAGGGGTCTCTCATACAAGGCATGGCTGTATGTACACGTGTTCAAACCATTATTGTTTTAATAGTTCCTCTAAAAATTGTCGTCTGGATCTATGATTCTTTTGCCAATAACTTAAGCATCAAGAGTGATTTTAGAGTAATATTTGAAGGTAAGGTTTTGGTAGTGTTCTGCGCAATATTTCTACGTCAAATGCTTCCTTATCTGTGCTTCCTACACAACGATTTGACAACAAATGTCAGGTGTTTTTGTCTTCCTTGAGCTTTACTTTTTAAAACCAACTCATTAATGTTCTGAGACCGCCCGGGTGCTGTGAAATTGTCCTTCAAAATTTCTCAAATTCATGCACTACGTTTTAGTTATTTTCAAAAGTATCATAGGTTCAGACGAACCTTTACAAGTGAAGCTCGTGGCATGAACACATTATTTCATTTGTCTGAGTTATATCACCAAAAATAGGTAGATCTGCATTGGGCAATTCAGACACAATCTCGTCTGATTCTGTGCTTGTAATCAACTTTGCAATGAAACAGGAGGTCACAAACGAATATTTC
>OZ012698.1:28345243-28362743 GCA_963942565.1 Maea johnstoni
TGTGTGTATTTTACAGCAGTCAATTCGGCCAGTGGTGTTGATTATTGCTACAGCTCTGTTTGTAGTTGCCATTGTGGCTATAATTGCATTATCCTGGAACAACTCGACACTCTTATAACATCATCAAGGAGGGAGAAATAATCTATATCGTATGGTTACTACAGATGTGTCTACATGACTGACTTCCGGATATAGGACTCGGAAATGAGTATTTTATTATAGTCAAGGTACCCTTATCATCGAAAATTATACATAGGGGTATTTCAACAACACCTATTTATAAAGATACAGTGTATTTACTGTAATAAACTTGACTGACCTTTTGTATTTCCTACTGTTTGAGTAAAATTAGAAACTTCTAAGTGTAAATGGAACAAAACTTCTATGGTTTTTCCGGTGCATGATATATGCAGAATTTATATCGTGTAAGTAAGCTATGTCTTAAGAACCTTGTAGGTAGAACTATTGTGGGAATGTCTATCCAAATAAGACACCCATTGGATATAATGGAAAGTATTCAAAGGAACTGTGTTACTCTAGACGAAATCTAAAATTATCCTTCAAATATTTTGCAAACTTATACTCTACATACATGTTATTTTCAAAAATATTTTAGATCGAGACGACGCTATCCAATCCCAATCCCTGTGAGGATGTTGCCAGTGACTTGAGATTAGGTGTTTTTTTTTCGGGTATTCTAGTTTCCTCCACCAAGAAATCCAAATGAACCCATGCTGGCCGCCTAGTGAGCTATTATAGAACTAAATATGGGTGGACATCTTAGAATGTTATATAAAAATAAGGTAAGTTATTAAAGACGTGAAATAAATTTCTTGGCCTAGGACTAGGCTACCTTCTAGTCCTTGCGCTACTTGCTCTATATACAATCAATGCAAAGTGTGTCTAACCACAGGCCATCTCTTATGTGCGTCTAGCGGAGAGCCGTGCTCTTGATGTTGCTGGTTAATCGGTTAAACCTGAGCAACCGTCTAGTCCTTGCGCTACTTGCTCTATATAAAATCAATGCAAAGTGTGTCTAACCACAGACCCGTTGTTTGCCTTTTTAACAAGTCGTGCTCCACTCACAGGTTACACGTTGTTTGACTTCCTCTCTACCACACAGTGGCATTGAGCGGCCAGCGACAATAGGGATGTTGTTATTCATAATCCGCACTCATTAGCCCTCGTTAGAGCTCGCTTCGCCAGGTGAAACTATTACAGAAAACAATAGGCCCAGGTAATCTCAATCATACCCGATATCTGGGTATGTTACTACCAAAACTGTTCCGGTCCCCCCACAACTCCAAACGAAGATGGTGAGGTGGACAATAATGACGATGACGATGTAAATGAAGATGATTATAATAATGATGATCATGGAGATGATGATGATGATGATGATAATAATGATAAGATGGTGGTAAGTCAAGAGGTACCTAAGACGGATATTCGGTCATATATATATATATATATATATATATATATATATATATATATATATATATATATATATATATATATATATATATATATATATATATATATATATATATATATATATATATGTATATATATATATATATATGTATATATATATGTATATATATATATATATATATATATATATATATATATATATATATATATATATATATATATATATATATATATATATATATATATATATATATATATATATATATATATATATTGGTGGTCTCAACTTCGTACTATAATTCATAGGATTATTAATTCCCTTTCCACTTTGTAATAGATTACTGGAGTTATATGGTACTGGGGTCAGGTTGCTTTGAGCTTTAAAAAGTGTAAGAAAGTCCAAAAAAGTATCCAATGAGGTTGGTAGGGGATTATTCAGATGACGTTACAGATTAAATTGCATCAATTACCTCACTTAGATGAGCATGTATGAAGTTCAGTGGGCGTGTTAATTTAATGCAGGCAGAGCGATGGGTTCCTGTTTGTGCAGAAGGCTGCATTGTCTCCCTAACAGAATATCACTTCCCTCACCCACACACCGGAAATCATGCCAGCCCGACCTCTAGCGGCCAAGTCAGGAACAAAAGGCCCTTCAGGGCTTCGATCATAGCTAGGATTAGAATATGTTAATACGTTATATTTCATTATTACTCATGTAAATATTCTTTCAAATATGTATATGAACCTATTTTGACATATCTGTTACATTCATTTACACAGACAATTAAATAAAAGTGCGTTGCAACTTGCAGAAGCACTTGTAGTAGGTATAGGTGACTGTGGTGGGATAGGATAGCGTACAATAACGCGGATTGAAAGTCTAGCATATTTATATTTATCTCAGGTATACTTTTTATCCCGTATGGGGTGACTCATTTGAATATAATCCATCAAAGAGTAATATTTGAATTTCCTTTTGAAGAAATATTTTTTGTGTCTAACTTTAAATCTAACTGAAAAATAAATCAGTAAAATATTCCTAAAATAACTAGTTTGTTAGCAATACAATTCCATTTACTTCATATCTTCTGTGCGCACCGAGTCTGAATGGGTAATCTGCGAACTTGAAACCAACTGAGAGAGCGCCATTTAACATATAAACGTGAAAGCAGAATTGGTATATAAAACAAAAGCCTTTATCTTCACATACGGTTATATGCAATAAATTGGTATTGTTTTTGAAATTGCCAAATTAACGAAAATGTGATCCAATCGCAGGCTGTGCAGCACCTGAGATATTATAGAGGGCGCCACTCACCAGGAAAGTCCACTCACAAGCATGGAATGAACGAAATCGTACAGCATACATCCATGTTAAGGATGCGCGGTACTAGATTGCGTTAAGTTCTTACTATTTGCAAAAGTGTAAAATATTGTGCTTACTGCGTAATATATTTTGTATTCATAGAATGAATGAATCTTTATTGACTGAGCTAATTGTAGAAAAGAAGTTCATATATCATAAAACAGAAAAGAACGGAAATCAAAATATACAGGAGACCACAGGTACATCATGGGGATAGAAAGGGAGTAAAACCGAGTTAAGTGCATTCACTTTCTAAAGAAAAATTACACAGTAGGATAATACTCCAAATATGAAATGTTTACAGAGCTGTTTGTTTGAAAGACACTTCCCAAAGTTATATCTAACATCACACTTCCCAATGCATGTTATTCGTGAGAATGTTAAAGGATATTTGGTGAAGTCGTTTTCATCCTCCTCGTCTTTTTATCAGAATGTTTTACTGAAGTCGTCTTCATATGGAAACAGCATACAAAGTGATTGCAGTATACAGTTGAAACTGAACAGCATCCAGAAAAATACATCCATAACATAGACTTGCGAGCTGTGCGTTATTGTAAGGGGGCATTTCGAAAGCAATTTTGGGTCGAAAAGCTAGTGCATTTAACACAAACATGCAGCTTAAAAGACATCAGTTTGAAATACAGTAAAACATCTCATTGCGAACACCACGGAGATGTGAACACCTAATCATTAAATGTGAACAAAATACCCCGGTCCCATTTGTAAATTTTCGTATAGAACTTCGAGATGTAAACCTCCATAATGTGAACACTTCTATCCTGGTCCCAAGGTGTTCACTTCTTTTAGGTTTCACTGTACTTTATTTTGGAAAATATTTGAAGGAGAAATGTTAAATCAGAATCCAAATAACAACTCATCTTGAAGCATGTTGCGAGGTTATGCTCAAATTTCTAATTATTTCCGAAAAGTCCTTTACATCCGAACGATAATTTCAGTCGAGCTCAAAAGAATTTTTACCCAGTCTCGATGGCGTGACCGACGCGAAGATGTGTGACAGGAACTCTCCTTTCCAACAATTCAATCGCCAACATTTAATGTAGATGTAGAAAGTACGCAGCTCATGTGATGTTTTAGCACTTTGTTGTTGTGGCTAAAATTTTAAGATGTATGTGAAGGGGATTGCTCTTCATATACATATAGTATTTGCAATATTGTGTTAATGTATTTCAAAATGTTTTGAAAATAATAATTCAAATGTTATAAGAAATGTTATGGTAATAATTTTCAGGTCAAACGTTCTAATATTAATGAATATTTTCTGTAACATTTCACAGATATTGGGTTAGATATTTTGTAAACAAAGCACACATGTTTTGTGTTTGCTGGGACCTTCCACACTAAGTGTGGGGCATACCTTTGAGTCTAGTTATAAATCCAAAAGTACCCAGTCACCCACTAGTACAGCAGATCGCTTTTCGATACTAACTCTTGAAAAGAGGTGTACCCTGTATAGAATACCGACTGTGTGGTGCAGCATTCTTTCATCATAGGTGTTTGAAAGAAAAGCAGTGATATTTTACACCAGCAGCATTGCTTATAGGACATTATACTAGTGTGTCCCGTTCTTAGAGATACCCTAAAGATTATCTTCGGTACGTGTAACATCTTTGAAAATATCACAGGAATAAAGCTTAATTTATCACAGTATTCGATTAAGAGTTATTATTATTACTATCATTATTATTATTATTATTATTATTATTATTATATTCATTAATTATTATTTATCTATTCATTATTTATCATTATTATCATTACTATTTTATTATTGTTATTTTATTATTATGATTTATTTTTTTGGGGGGGGGGGTCAGAAAGAAATTCACGAAATCGTCAGGTATGTGTGGATTATGAGGAAGTGAATGTGGTAGATGATAGCTTCACCCTTTACGCCAATTGTCAAATTTCCTTGTCTTCCCCGGTTCAAATTGAACACACATAGTCCCACTTTAGGGATGAAAAGGGAAAGTGTTTTCACGGAGCGTGCTTGTAAGGCTCGTATAAAATATCAAAAGCTGACTTTTACAAAGTATTCCAGCAATTTTTTTTAAATTGACCCCAGAGTAGTATCTAAAAAAATCAAACCCCTTTTAAATGCAAAAAATATTCTGAACACACTTTCCGGATTCATCAAATCCCTATACATGACGGCTAATCTCTGAGTTGTGAAAACCTCGCAATAAACTCACTCTGGTTCTTACCCTAAGGTGTTTACAATGACCAAGGGTTGTATCTTTAATGGTATGATTCTCTGACAGATAACATGATTTTTTTTCTCGAAAAGTTGCCAATTTGATATTGTCATCTTATATAAACTTGTTGACGTTTCCAACCGCGCAAGACCATCTATTTTGAGTTGTTTATTACATACGGAAAGTGTTTGCCATCGATGACTTTATTGATATATAATTTGCTTCAAAGATTTAGCCTCATCGGAGATATTGTTTTCATATAATAACAAAATATGTGGGAATTTTGTTTCATTTTGTGTACAAAATATGTTGTAAATATCAAGGGTTTCTGTAAAAAAGTATTCTGCTCTGAAACGTCCACAAGGCGTATTTGAATGAAATACACTTTTATTCACTTCTAATGCTCAGGCGTTTGCAGGTGCACCACATACACGAAGCATGCTTTTCTGTTATTCAAAAATATCCTGGTCTATTCATTTCTGGGACGTACCCACGGTCTGGCGCAGGTAGAAATATCTCGATAACAATGCAACATTTTGAGAAATATTTCGCTGAAAGTTTTATTTACTTATGGATTTAACAATCCATTTCCAACTATTTATCAAATATTTCTTTGATTGGCGAGTTTTGTTCAAAGCTATCAGATCACAAGCACGCTCCGGGTGAAAATGGGTTGAATACCTCATAAGTTTGACTCATAAGAGTCCTCCATGACACTTAAAATAGCCTTACCTTCACCGGCTGTCGTCTGCTCTTTTGAATCGTCATCGTTTCCGTCTTCATTCCCAATGAGACTTGCAATATCGTACGCCGTCCTCCTTTTCGTCGTCAGATCCATAATCGAACAGTCACGTGATCAATGAGGAAAATAAGTTCTTAAAATGTTTATATGTTATCTTGTGTAAGTTTACGGGTATGCCCAACATGTAACGTCGAAGGACCTACATGTGATGCATTTGAAATCCGTTGTAATAATAAGCTCACTCGCTCTGTAAACTTTCCGCTCTTGACTTGATTTTTGCAGAATAGCTCAAACCATATGTTCAGTAAAGTCTAATTACTCGAATTCGATGACATGACACCTGTCTTTGACAGTGTTCGTGTCAATAGCCTGCCTGGAAAACCCCCTCGAAAAAAGTTCGTCTGCTCCTCGCGATACTCCTGCCTAAAATCACTTGCGGTCGTCTGCGCGGTCCCAGGGAGTCTGGTCGGGCCTCGCATTCACTGCTAATATTTATCATATCAACACCTATCTATTCTACTACCATAGTGCTTTAGTGCCGTGGGCAAAATTAAACACCACGAACGGGTTTCGTTCCCAGACATTTTGGCTCCAAAATCAACATTCTTTATTGACTCTGATATCCATGTTCCTAAGGTATTGTAAACAATTCCCGGCCAGGTAACCTGGACAGGTGTGTGCTGGTATATTGGAACTCAATAATATACTCGCTCGGTAGCCACCATTCAGCCAATGGCATCAAATGCTTATCCATTAAGCTTGATAATTTGATGACGTCATAAGCTAACCCATCTCTCGTCTGCTTCTAGAAGAACTGTGAGAATTTCCCCTGGTGTTCTGCGATCTAATTGGTCGTTGAGCTCACAGCATTAAATCGGTGACAATTAGATTAAGTTAAGCTGGAATTACCCTGAGTTCCTCGGGTGAGTTCCCGGGGAGGGGTTTCGAGAGATCGTGTGGTTAATCCTCAGAATCATTCCATATTTGTAGTTCGTCATCGCCATATGAGACCGTGACATGGGACTGCTCATGCATGACGTATAATAGTATGTCCACTCTTTCTCCACCATCATCTATATATTGGTCAGATTGCAACTGTAGCGAAACCTTTCATTGCGAACACCCGGAGATGTGAACACCTCCTAATGTGACGTAAAAAGGGTGTTAGTCAAAAATCTACATATTTTGAAAACTCAAAATTTGCTAAAAAATAGCACTATCAATTTTGAAGATGAATGGAGAACACTCATTGATAGTCTGAGGATAGACCCCGCGACTAGAACTAGTTGGCATTTATTATAGGTATAAGGTATTGAAAAACAATGTCAGACAACTTGTTTGATACATATTTATTTTTATAAATTTCTTTTTTTGATTATATACATATAACTTGCTGTTAATATGGAACAAGACCACAGAGAACATTCTCTACTATTTTCTTTATTGACTTGTGATATCATGCTTTTTATGTTTGCTTGTGAATACTTGATTATATCAAAATATTACTTTGATTAATGAATGAACACCTATGGAGAATAAAAACCCTGTTGCACGACGTGTGCAATTTGAAATTTAAAAAAAGGTGTTCATATCAAGGTGTTCACAAGTTTCCCTGTAATCTTCCTGCTGATGCTACTACTATTACTACTACTACTACTACTACTACTACTACTACTACTACTACTACTACTACTACTACTACTATTACTACTACTACTACTACTACTACTATTACTACTACAACTACTACTATCACTACTACTACTACTACTACTACTACTACTACTACTACTACTACTACTACTGCTACTGCTACTACTACTACTACTACTACTACTACTTCTACTACTACTACTTCTACTACACGTTGTTAGCCCTATAAAACTGTTTGCCGCGTTTTGAAATACATGTGCTTCATTTGAAGTTGTCAAGAGGTACTCGTCGTTCTACACGTGAAAGCTTGAATTTGAAAATTGTGTTTTTTTCTTTCCAAGGGATTTTGATAAATATTGTTGAACGTCTTTGACTTCTTGCTGGCTCTTTAACAGTTGCGAAAATTGACCAAATGTTCGGGTTCGGAAAGAAGAAGAGAATTGGGTGGTTATTATTAGATTTTTCAGCGGTTTAAGGGCATATAATACCTCAAACACATGAGGCTCAATGTATGCCTCATCGACCTTTTCGGGAATATGAATAAAAGCTAGGTAGGGGGAAAATAGCCCACAAGCTACCTTACATTCATAAGAGCAATAAGACAAGTGACTGATGTAAGCTTTATTTCCTAGCATTCTGCGCATCTCTCCCAGTCTTCCCATTGTTCTCAATCATAATATCGCGCGCGAAGCTCATCACACGGGCAGTTTACCTTAATTGCCAATTAAAGCAGGTGCTCAAACAGGGCGCGTTCGATTAAACATCGCATATACAACGATACGGCGTACGCACTCCGGGTAACAATACACTAACCGGCAAGATTGCCAGTGGTATTTCGTTACCATTCCAGGAAAAACGATATTCCGTCAATGGCGATTCGTGCCATTGGACTAAGGAAGGGTGGGTGTTTAGAGGAACCGATTAGATGCTCTATGAATGCTGTCATGCAGATCTCCAATTGTCTGAATTTGGTCTTTTTTGTCAGTAAATTTCGGGTAAACAATGTAGGCACGCATCCGTTGTATCGCACACGCCTCTCGGATGCATCACATCCACTATAGATTTCTTGAGCCAATACAGAACACGGCACAAACTGCGGCTACATGGCATCTATTAAACCTAATTAAAGGTAAATACACTTATCACTTCCATAGAAACAGGTAGTTAGTGCTGATAACATGGTTTCAAGGCGTGAGTTGATTTACTTCAGAACAATTTGAAATTACCACTCAAATCTAGATACGCTAGGAGCAAATGCCACCACTAAAAACAACACCAACCTTATCATTATCGTTGTAATCCTAATCAAAATTATCAGCATCGTCGTCTTTGTCGTTGTCATCATTTTAGTCGTCTTTCTGCCGCCGCCACAGTTGTCGTCGTCGTCGTCCTACTCCTCATCCTCATCCTCATCATCATCATTGATAACAACAACATCATCGTCATCTTTGTCGTTGTCATCATTTTAGTCGTCTTTTTGCCGCCGCCACAGTTGTCGTCATCGTCGTCGTCGTCCTCCTTCTCCTCCTCATCATCATCGTCATCATCATTGATAACAACAACAGTGTTACCATTGCTACTACCACAACCACCATGAACAACAGTACCAGCCCATCAACACCAACAAAACAAAAACAAAAATAACGACAAAAACAACAACAGCAAAAACAACAACAACAAAAAACCAAAACAGTCACTTTACCACATGTCTTATCATGTTAAAATAGTTTCTTAAACATATTTTTGAACAAACAATTTGCTGCGTCGTTTGTCGGCAGCGACTAATATATGTCACAACAGTGTGCTAACGGTACTAGATTCCATAGCGAAAATTGCCAATAATCTATGTTAATGTAAAAAGACACAGGCACATGTGTTACCCTTATCTTCTAATTTATGCATCGGAATGATGATTACTTTGAATTTGATGTGCACTAAGTTTGATAAATTTCTATTTCGGATCTAATTCAAAATCTTTGATGCCGAGGTATCGGAAATTGCATTTGACATTAGAATTATCTGGCACTTCAGAAGCTACCACTTTTGTGATAAGTGATTTATTTATTATATACGTCAATGATAATAGACAAAAACAACACAATGGTATAAACAGTATTTATCTTCGGAAAGATAAACCAAAACTTTATTACACTGATCGTTTTATGAGTAATAAAATTAAATTACCAGTTATTCAAAATAATACGCACTTTCTGAACTGTTAACAAGGAGGCTTCCCGTCGATATTTCGCCAACAAATTCATTAACCCTTATGCTGCTGGTGAATAATTTGGCCAAAATGATTGAAACCCTTGCATATGCCCACTCATCTGAGAGTACTCAGCGAGAGCTATCGAATGAATACCAACATGACAGGGTTTAGATGGTTTTGAAAAAATATTGTGTCCTTGTGACTTGGACTAAAGAGGTAGCCTATGGGATAAGACCAAATTTTATCTTCTTTCATGATTTACTTGACTACTCTTCCTAATAAATGAAGTACATGTATATACAGATTGTCTGAAAGGCTTCCTGACGATGAATGCATCAAGCACCATTGTTGAAAAAAAATTTAAAGTGCATTTTCAACTTCTAGAGTGCATGATTTGTGTGATATGCTTCCCTCCCTAACACTTTTTTCTATGAATATGCCAAATTTGTTTACATTTGATGCCCCTTCTGCATATTTGAAGCAACCATGTTGTGTTGAATTTGATATGGAGAAAAGAGTGTGAAACCTCTCCGGCCTGAGTTAAGTTCTGCGGTTTCTTGCTTTGCCCAATGATGGCCTAGACAGCTAAAATTGATCTGATTATGAGAATAGAGGCGTTAACGTATATAGACATCTCCAATCACCCTTTATTCACAAATTAACCCCAATCATTACGTAGCTACTATACAAAAAGTAGTACCGTACTTCTCATATAGGTGGCGTTATATGTTAACCTGAGCGGACATCACATCAGTAATGTAATGTAATGTAATATTTATTGACCATATGTTCACATACGAAATTTACAACATACAAATTCTAGGAGTGGTATCCCCATAAAAAGAACATTTAATACATACTACGGGTACAAAGAGAAACTAAATCGAGAACAGAGTTATTACTAAAAAATTAGAACTTATACAAGAAGAAGAACTTTAACTGTCTGGTCAGGAACTAAACCAGGACCTTAAGAAAACAAAAAACCTAAACGGTTAACAGAAAATAAAGCACAAGTCTTAACTGTCTGTGCTAGGAATCAAGAGCAAATAAGCATCATAGTGACTGTATAGCGTTACATACGATTTTGCACTAAGCCAGAGTATAGTGGGCTGTGCTATACAAAAATACAACGGTTAACAAAAATTTATGCACAAGTCTTAACTGTCTGTGCTAGGAAACAAAAGCATATAGCATCATAGTGACTGTATAGCGTTACATACGATTTAGCACTAAGCCAGAGTATAGTGGGCTGTGCTATACAGAAATACAACAGGGGTGTTTACAACTTCATGCTGAGGCGTAGCGCGCTGTTGCGGCTACCCTATTCCCTCTCTCCCACTTACTACGTTTCTATACATGGTGTCTATGGCTTTACCAGATATCAGCCATATGGTCATCATGTCGTCATCACTGAACTCTTCAATCTGGCCACCTAGCAGCCAGGCAAAAACTTCAGATGGTCTTTCTGCCATCAGTGGGCCAAAATTTGGGAGTATTTCTTTGATAGCATTAAACATACGAGCACGGTCATACTCATACTTTTGGCATTGCATAACAATGTGTTCGATGTTTTCGGCCGCAGCATTATCACATGCAGTGCACATTCTGAAAGTGGGGGTCATTTTCTTTATCCTAGGGTCGTCTGCTTTTAACTTGCTTGCCTTGCAGACTATCCTAGCAAGATTTTCACAGATTCTAATTGTGCTTGGGAAGATGTCCGACACTCTCCACCATGTTAGGTATCTAGCTTTATCCTGTATTAGATTAAGGTAGTAGCAGTCGTTACTGATGGTAAAGATACTTCTCCAGTATGAATCTTCCAATCTCCAAGCGCGGGTCCAAACATGTGTAGACCAGCTCTTCTTACCAAAAAGGGTTTTGGTCCCGTTTATCACCCCCATAACGGTACCCAGGAGGCCTAGCCTCTTGGCTGCATTAAGAATGTCGAAGGTGGGACTACCAAAGTTATTCCTACTACACACCTCTATATCATTGCAATACTGAAGTGCTCTAGCAACAAAAACCCTCCTAACCACGTTTTCGGACTTCATCTTGAGTATTGTGAGTATAAACAGTAGTTTCTTTACAATGATGTATGTGGTTAACCTTATCCATCCCAATCCATAGAAACTAGTCAGATTTAGTGACCTAGGGGGGAATCTCTGAATACGCCTACCGGCAAACCTTTGAAAGGCCATTATATTCTCCTTATCTTTCTCGTTGAGGATCCACACCTCACACCCGAAAGACATTATCGGAACAATGACTGACCAGAAGATCATGTTGCAGGTGATCATGTTTAGGCCATTCTTACGTATGCCTAAGCCGGCAGCCGCATTCAGAGACCTCCTACCCTTGCTGATCTTTTCTAGTACTCTGTTTTCACTATCACAATCAATACTGGCCTTCACCCCGACGTGGTCGTACTCCTGTTTTTCAGGTATGCGATCATGTCCCAACTTAAAGACTCTGTCTTTTGAATTTCTCGAGTTATCGCGGAGGCTTTCTCCGTGGACCAGAATTGCGGACTTCTTTGCGTTAAATGAGAACCTCCACCTATTGCCATATTGGTATACAATGTCATTAACCCTTTCAGTTCTCGACCTGGATATGGTGGCGGTTGCCAAATCATCAGCATATCCAGTTGGAGAGCTGTGTATCCCTTCTATGGCACAACATAGGTGGGAGTCATCTATTTCCTTAATCAGGCCATTAATGAAAACAGAATACTTCAATAGCGAGAGAAATCCGCCCTGATGTATCCCGGCTGTCATTGGATACCAGGGGGAGCACTCACTACCTATACGAACACAACATCTGAAGTCCTGATAGGATTTGTACATTAATCTCCACATTTTATCGCGTACTCCACCCTCATGTAACTTCCAGAATAGCCCATCCTGCCAGACTGTATCAAAAGCCTTGGCTACATCGTAATATGATACGAATATATTACGATTTGTCTCCAAGGCCGTCGACACAGTCTCTTGTAGTAGTAGGTTGGAGTGCAGACACGACTGCCCTTTTTTACAAGCACCTTGGAGCTGTGAGATAATACCAGACGTAGACCACCACTTTTCTAGTCTGCCCCATAAGAGAGCTTCGAAAAGTTTGTTGAAATTAGAGAGTAAGGTGATCCCTCTATAGCTATTCTTATCCAAACTATCCAAATTTTTTCCTTTAAACAGCGGAATTTGTATTCCTCTCCGGAAATTTAATGGTATGTATTCTTTGGCCATGACTAGATTATACATAGTGGTAAGGAGGTTAACCATTTCTGGCCCCGCATACAGAATTTCCTCACTACTAATATTATCGTGTCCAGTGGCTTTCTTAAGGTGGAGCTTTCTTATAGCCTTATAGACCTCATCTTTCGTGAAACTTTCGCTAAGTAAGTCACCACACCTATCACCGTCAGCCATATTCTTTACCTCGTTGGTCACTCTAACAAAGTGGTCATTATCAAAATTTTTATCGAATTTTGGTGTTCCTAGAGCTGAGAAATGTTCTCTCCAAGTGTCTAGTACTTGGGGGACTTCATGAACCACCTTATTCAAGCTATTTCTGATTGCATAGGTTTTGTTGTTATGCCCTTTCCTAGTTTTACGTAGGAGACACCAGAAAAGTGACCTGTCCATACCTACAGATTGGATAACCTTGCTAATTTGTTCATTTTCGTAGGATTTTGAAATCCTCCTGATCGCTTTACTAAAAGCTTTTTTAGCTTGTTTATGCTCAAACCAACAGGTGGAGTTTTCATACCTCGGCCTTCCAGCTTGTACCCATATTCTGTACTTGTTAACTTTTACTCTTTTAAGCTCGGACAGCTCTTCGTTCCAAAAAGGGCGAAGGTGGGGTTTGAATTTAGTGACGGGCACCCTTTCGGCTATCTTGCTTATACACTCAGTTATCATTTTGAAAGCATGATCAATGTCTACATCAAGGCCGTCAGAATTAACGATATAGTCATTTATCTCGGCTAACTTTTCGGAGATAGGGATGGTATAAAACCTATGCCGTTCATCGACTGACCATTTGGACCATTTTTTAATCCTAGCATTTGTTTCGGCAACTACCCTGTTTTCAATCGTGGAAATACCTAGACAGGCAGTGACAGGACGGTGATCTGAGCAATTTAATGCATCATCTTTGAGGACTGAGCATGAAATTAGACAATCAGTCAGACAGTTCGGAATTAGAATGTAGTCTATTACAGACTGACCAGTAGGGCCTACATAGGTATGTTTTGGACCTCTTGCTAACCCGTCGCAATTTGTTGGGGTAAGTTGGTATTTTACTATAAAGTCCGAGAAACACTTCCCTTGCTTGCTCAGCGACCGATATGGGAAGTTGTCACCTCTAGCTCGACCTATATCGGCATTTGCATCACCACAAACAATACAGTAGGAGCCTGGTTCACGTGATTCAATGATTTCACTGAGGTCGTCTAAGGCTTCCTCATAGCTTTCAGGGGAGCCCTGAGCTGGCAGATAAATAGACAGAATATTTATGATTGCACCAGTCTCTGTCTCCAAACGTAACCCACATATACGGTCGTGTATTATATTGTTAATACAAGCTGCATTACCTAGCCCTTTGCTCCAAAAGAGGGCAACGCCCCCCTGCCCCCTCTTGGAACCATAGTTTTCGGAACAGGAAAATTTGCTTGACCTGGCGCAATAATGAAATTTATCTGTCAGCTCGGACAAGAGATTTAATCTGTTTTCATGGAGCCAGTGCTCCGACAGGGCCACGATATCATTCTGATCCAGTAGCTTCCTAACATAGGGGACTGAACTGGAGTATCCCCTCATGTTAAAACAACATATACAGTGTGTGTATCATCCTTTCAAGCCTAAACTCATTCATGTAGACTGCCTCCTAGCCTATGGTACAAACTGATGACGCCTTTTCTATGTTCTGATCACTTTCTTTTTCTGTGCGTTAGTTTTTTGACCATAGGTGGCGCATGGATAGTCACCCACATCAGAGATATATAGGTTATATATGTATTACAGGTCAATGCCCACGTGAACTAGAACCAGCAATATTCGAAAGATCTCACGTTGGCCACCTGGTGAACAAGTTTAGAACTCAACAAGGACAAACTCAATTTTGAAATAGTTTACTTTTCAGGTTAGATAGATAAGTGAAAAATTGTTGCTTAGCCTGACTAGGGTAGTGGACACCTTATCCGGGCCATTGTGGGATTTTATGTCCATGAATGCATGCACATGCATGGGCTAAAACTGGATGATATTGACTGTGTATAGGTGAAGTAGATTACTACATACTTGCTTTTGTATTTAGAAATAACAACCCCATTCATTTCTGCAGCGGCCTAACAAAAAGTGACTTTTTCGGTATTTAATGAACAAAACATCATTTTGAACACATTTGAAGGAAAATGTTAATCAGAACTCAACCAACAGCTTTCCTTCAAATATTTTGCCGCTGTGTGATTTTTCCTAAGTTAATTTGATAGGTACCATAGAATACGGACAACACCTTTAAAGCAGATTATTAGGCAGGAGTTGGTTGACATATCCGATATGCACTGGTTTAAACCTAGCAATTGAGGTAGAACAACTCATATTCGCAGTACACAATGTAATTAAAGTATGAATAATTAATATATAATGGTGCACACTTTTTCCGTCAGACTTGTCTCAGCCAATACTAGGAGTGCGCCCGTACAATTGTACTCGTAATGCTTTGTGTTATCAAGTGTTATAGTATCAACACAACTGCAGTTAGTATAGCTAACGATTTCCTTTAAGTTCCATGCATTAGTTGTTAACAAGTACTGATTGTACGTCCTCCGGGCATTCTGGGGAGAGGCAAGGCACCATTCGTGGTTCCCTATCTCACCATGCCTGCCCATGATACACGAAATCCACACATATTTCTTTTATTTATACATGGTACGATTTAGTGACTTACAATCGGAGCCCTGGAACAGGCATAATTGATTTGAATAGGAAAAAAGTAGATATTGCGATCATTTTTTCATTATTGAAAAGTGTCAATTTTAAGCCTGAGGTAATACCGTGTGAACCTTACTGCCTACACCACTAGCGCTACGGGCTATGTGTGTAACAACTGCCATTTTGATGAAAAATCCAGTAACTTTTCACATATAAACAGAATGAGCAAATAGTATTTAATGTGGTCGCAGGCTATCGGCTATCTGTTAATAACGAAACAAATTGAGAATTATTTTATGGCATTCCCGTATAGATTTTGGCTTGTGGGCTTGATGTATGTATACAATGTGGTTGCTACACCGCTAATTTGAATCGAACAGGAGGGAGGGAACAAATAAGGAAATTATAGCTGCATTAATCTGGCCTTGAAGAATGGCATACAGTAATGCTATGAGTAGGAGTGGACGTCGATTACGGCGAGTGCTAATACAAAACCATATCATTACTTGCTGACGTGTATATGCGTGTTGTTTTCATTATTTTATTAAATGTATATGTCCATTGTTGTTTTTGCTGTAGTTGCGATTTACTGTTATCCTTTTTGTCGGTGTTGTTTTTGTTTGCTTCTGTCTTTGTTGTAGTAGATCTTTCTGTTGTAGTTGCTGTGTTTATTGGTTTTTTTTATTGTTTTATTGTATTTATTTGTTATTGTCACCTTTACATGTTTCTGTTGTAGTTGTAGTTGTTATGTGTTGTCATTGTTTTTGTTTTGATTTCGCTACTATTGCTGTTTACCATTTTCAAGATTTGCGATAGGTCTTGTGCATGCCTTTGTAATCATTATTGTTGATGTTGATTTCAATGTTTGGACTAGAAAAAACGCATCCTGCTATTCATTGCTGCAGCTGGAGATATTGTTTTTGTTTTTGTTGTTTTTGCTGTTTTTGTTTTTGTTGTATTTCTTTCTTTTGTGGTAGTTGCTGTGTTTGTTGTTGTTGTTGTTGTGGTACTTTTCGTATTGTTGTTATGGTTGTTAATGTGTCTTTTGTTATAGTTGTTTTGTGTTGACAATGTGTTTTCACTACACAGCAAAACAATTCTGACAGCAAACGGACAGGAAGCGGACAGTAAACGGTTGATCGACGTTCGGACTGTAAACGGATATAAATCTGCCCACGCGACCGTTTGTGCACCCAAACACCGGTCAACCATTTACTGCCCGTTTGCTGTCCACTGTGTCCCTTTTTTCCGATGATGATTGCGTGCATTCTCCGAAAGTGTTATTTTCTTGATTTTCCTTAAACTCTCTTTACCTTTTCGTTCCGATGTATCGTTCAGCCGTTTGTGCACAAACGGACAGCAAACAGTCGACCGAAGTATTCGTCAACCGTTTGTGCACAAACGGACAAGCAAACGGTCGACCGAAATATTCGGCAACCGTGCACAAATGTTCGGTTGACAATTTGTGCACAAAGGTTCTAGTTCACAGGGAACATTCGTTGACCAATAAATCAGTCAACCGTTTGTACACAAACGGACAGCAAACGGTCGACCGAAGTATTCGTCAACGGTTTGTGCACAAACGGACAAGCAAACGGTCGACCGAAATATTCGTCAACCGTTTATGCACAAATGTTCGGTTGACAATTTGTGCACAAAGGTTCTAGTGCACAGGAAACATTCGTTGACCAATAAATTAGTCAACCGTTTGTACACAAACGGACAGCAAACGGTCGACCGAAGTATTCGTCAACCGTGTGTGAGCAAACGGACAAGCAAACGGTCGACCAAAGTATTCGTCAACCGTTTGTGCACGAATGTTCGGTTGAAGATTTGTGCACAAATGTTCTAGTGCACAGAGAACATTCGTTGACCAATAAATCAGTCAAGCGTTTTTACACAAACGGTCGACCGAAATATTTATCAACCGTTTGACATCTGAACTTTTTTGCT
>OZ012698.1:28367743-28553215 GCA_963942565.1 Maea johnstoni
GATCCACCTTATGCACTACGCACACATGCAAAGTCGCACGGCTGTTTGAGAACTCAATACCATATCACAACTCATAAATCAAAACAACTGCTTGCGAGGACAAATACTCCACCCACCAAAGGACAATATACAAAAAGATAAGCTCCCTACTTGGTGTGATCTCGTGCACGTGATCTCGTGATGGTAGAAACGGGATGCTGGGTCGTTCACGAGATAGAAAGGACGCTTTCCATTATCGATATAAATTATCTCATATTTGGAGCTAACGAGATAAAAATATCTCCTAATGGCCTGGAAAGTTGTAAAATTTGATTCTCTTTCATTCGCAGATATTGAGCCCGTCGCGACAACCGACAATTGACGAGATCATCAGGATCTAATTCATCACGTGACCAGTGACGCGCGGACGTATGAAATCTATACGATCACGTGGTCCCTGGCGCGTGGACGAATGAAATATGATATATTACAGAAGAAAGGCAAACACGAGTGAGATAGGTTACACGCGACAGCAATATATCACTCGACACTTATCGGTGGTCTTTTCAGTCGGATACCTCAACAGGTGTTTTGAACCCCGCCCTAATTCAGCCTCGTGAAAACTGAGCAAAAATATAATAAAAAATATAATATCACATCCCTCTTTGGCGCCACCTCACAATGTTGATGAAATACCTCAGGTGAAAGCATAGTTTGGAAAACAAAGTGAAGGAGAAATGTTAATCATGACACTACCAACAGCCCTCTTTCAAGTTTTTATTAGTAAAATCGTTCTTCTTTTAAAAGTTATTGTCAAAAGTATCAAAGATCCAGACAGCAAACGCCCAAGGGAAGTTTTAAGCATTAATGGGTTAAGAAACACGGCGTTTTAATTTAGACTCGTTACAAGCTTGTGATACTAACAATTTTGAGTATCGGTACTCCTATAAAAACGAAAAGAAAATTCCATAGATATTGTTGCCGTTTTTGGATATGCCCATGTATGTTGAGTGGGAATACTACAATAAATAGTAGGTACGTATGCTTGCTTTATCAAAACAAAGAAACAACGTAATCAACGGACCAGGTGTCTTTGTTGCAAATATCTGCAAATTTTGTTTAGTGCATTTGGAAGGATACTATTAGTGCGTTCTCCTAGTAACGGAATTAACCGCCAGGTGGCCAGTCAGTCTAGTAATAAAAACCTAGCCAATCTCAAGCCTATAGTACAGGGAGCATCACGTATTATATTGCTGCCTCTTGCATTCCTTCGAATGCAATCATGTTACCCACTTACATTAAGAGGGAACACATAGTCTGACGACTACAAATAACTCCTCTAAAAGAGCGATATTTCAAAAATGTTTGAAATATTATTGTTACCGGTAAATCCAACATGAACAACAACTTTCTGTCAGATACTCCTCAAAATATGACTTTGTTATAAAGATATATCCATTTGTGCAAGATCATGCGTTCACATCAGATGTAAATGCGCTTAGTTTTTGCACTTTCTAAACTTTCTCTCGCTATAGTTTGGGTTTATTCAACATTTGATAATCTACATGAGAATGCAGGCTGCTTAGGGGCGGCCTCCATGGCCGAGCTGATTAATGCACTGCTTGCCGTGATCGTTAATCTGTATTCAAAAATACAAGTGAAGCATCAAATTCAGTACGAGACTCATTTCGTCATACTTCTCAACATTTCCTGAGTTAAAACCGTGATTAACATTTTTGTCTTGTTGCGCGTTTTTGGGCATCTGTCACATACTTAGTATTGCAGCAGTTGGACACCCCTGCCATTTACTCACTGTGGAGTATTAAGTAGTTTAGATGTATTTCCCTATGTGCGCATTTAGTTTAGGTTCATATTATAGGTTCAAGCCTCACATTGTTGCCATCTGCCTCCAACTAGATAATATATTCTATAAGCGAGAGATAAGTTAGCTTTAATTCTACAACCATTTGCGTAATGCGGGCTTAATATTGTGCAGATATGCCGCCGTATCTTCGACACCTGGGCCCGAGTACAGAAATTCACTATCAATTTGGATCCCCGGAAATCGATGAACAGCATTTGGAGCAAGTTGCAGTGACGGAACGATTTCGATGAGTAATGAGCAAAAAAGTTTCTTTTGTAATAATGATAATGTTTATAACGATACGGGGGCAAGCTGCTTGATAAATGATTGTTTTTCATGTCGCGTCGGCGACAATGCTATAGTAAAGAAAGCTCGAGAGAGCTCGAGAGAGAGAGAGAGAGAGAGAGAGAGAGAGAGAGAGAGAGAGAGAGGGTAGTTTTGTATAATTGTTCTACCGCGTAATTTACGCTTCTTAAAGGTTATTTGCACTTTTACAGAAATCTTTTAAAATGGATGTCCAAAGAATATTATTGATAAATTAAGGAATGAATGAAACAAAAATTCTTAAAATCTAAAAAGATATAATTGATAAATAAATCAACCAATCGATTTGCAGTAAATAAAAATATCATGGTTAGAAGAGTTGCTTTCATTTCTTCAAGAACCACCGGTCATCCATCAGACTTTGCTATTTGGTGTCTGTTGGATATTTTAAACATTAATCGTTTTAGCAGGGTTCATAGCATTGAAGAAAAAACAATATCTACGTTTCATTATTCTAATTAATACACACTTATTGATTAAAACACTTCCTGTCTAATACCAGAGGTATGCAATAGATATAAATGTTAATTTTTCGAAGAGTTGTGTCTTTAATTTCTTAATGAATTGTGTTGAATATTTACAAGAATCCTCCCGTATTTTCAAATTTAAAGGGTAAAGAAATACACAAACTTATCAAGTTAAAATGTGTTTGAAGGTATATATGATGTATGCACTAATCTCATCAGCTTAACAAACATTCCCATGACCTTTAACGAGAAGCCTAATTCAAACATGGGAATGTTGACTTTCATTTCAGATGTCATTCAAATAACGATTTCTTCAATTGTCAAAACGTTTAAATGCTATTCATTAAAACAGCTCTAATGAAACCAGCCCGTCGCTCAACCTAGAAAGCAGTATATATTTATGTTGTCTGTACCAGTCTTTGACAGCCCCACCCGCCCTCTGGCGGTAACCCAGGGCAATAAATTAATTTTATTACGCATGGTAACGGGATTTCAAATACTCTAATGATTGATAAAACTGTTTTATAAAATTAAATTAGTGTTTTTACGATTGGGAAAATTAGGAGAGGCAAGGTTATCATAAATATGGAATGCGACGCCTGTCATAGTGCGAATCTAGAATGATTGGAATACTATATATCAGACATTTCAATGTCAGTGACACTCAATTTCAAAAATGACAGCAAAAATGTACCCTCACACATGGTTGTAAATTCAATTGGAAATATAAATGTAGGTTTGATTTTCTGATGTTGTTGAATAGTGTAGTATACATGTGTTGTGACTGAGTATATCCACCGATTGAGGGCCTACATACTTGGTGAGGATATCAAAGAAAAACAAGAAAAACCAAATATTTAGGGTCATTTACACAATAGTAGATTATACCAGAGATGTACATTACCTAGGCTTTTTGTATTTTTGTTTATGCAGAACCTTAAAATGGTTAAAATTAAAGACAGAATAGTATAAACACACAAACGTTTTGAGTTAAATATATTAAGGAATTCCAACGATGATGCGTATGCACCGAACAAGCACTCATTCCATGATACTATGCTCCGCTATTTATATATATATATATATATATATATATATATATATATATATATATATATATATATATATATATATATATATATATATATACATATATACATGTATATGTGTGTGTGTATATATATAATCAAATATCATTTAAATGACGGTTGCAATAATATAGGCGAATCTATTTGATGTCCCATGGTGTAACCGTACCTAAATTCCTCTACATAGAGAACATTAACCCTTATGCTACTGGTGACCAATTTGGTCAATACAAATGATGCGAAGAAAAACTTAAAAAAAAGGTTAAGATGTTTTTCAAGAAACTTTAGACCCTTGTCCCTCGGACGAAAGTAGCCTCAGCTTTGGAAGGGCTAAAACGAGTCAATTGTGTTGGTTAGGGGACTAACTAAGGGCGACTAGTATGATCAAAACGCGATAACTGACAAAAAGGGCCTGTCCATCAGTCTATATGGGCAAAGGTTTGCATGTTAACTCATTCACACCAGGGGCGTCCACAAGGTCGGACATATATGCAAATACCTTGATATCAAAGCAATATTTTATGAATAAAGTCATTGAATGTAATTGGTCCAGCTAGGTTTAATAATCTCTCATCGATTGTTTTTTCGAATATCATTTTAATTGTTGAGTCATGGTAGAAGTTGTCAGACTAGGGATGCAAATGGGTTAAATGCAAGTTGCTAGATAAACACAGGTGCAGTTGAAGATGGCGCAGGAATCTAGGTCCTCGCAAGGGTTCAAACTTGATCGTCTAGATCATCTAGTATTGACGGTCAAAGATCTTGAGAAAACCGTCTCATTCTATGTCGACGTTATGGGTATGACATTGTCAGAGTTTAAGGTAATTTGTCCACTCCATTGTGTCTATGGATAGAATGCTTATCATGCTACTACATGCATGTTAATGACATCCCTCGAAAATAGATGGCACTGTTGCATGCTAGAGTGGCATATATAGTGTTTCTAGCCTAACGTAAAGGTCTTACGACACAAATCTGTTTAATTTTCCTGAAGCTTTGCATGAGGAAAGAACATATAGCAGAGTGATCTTCAAAACAACTTAAATCTATGGGGTCATCGACGTTTTTTCTCACAGATATTTGAAAAATTGATGCAATTTATGACAAACATCTCATCCTCCAAAATTGGTTTCTTTCTTTGCTAAATTTAAATCCCTTCAGAGATGCAGACACTGCCTGAAATAATGTTCTGCCTTGTTGAAATTATTTCTTTGCTGTTATATAGGAATTATTAGGCAAAATCAAGGAATTCGAGAAATATGTTTTAACCCAAAATTGGTGTAAGTCAGAATTGCCTAGTTTAATTTTTACTAAATTTTGTCTACACTATCTACACAATGCTCTTAATAAGAAGGCATAAAGAAAATAATAGGTCATTGTGATGTATGCATGTACCTAGTATAACTACTTGTTGATATGACATGTGCTGCCACCTATCTATGTACTTTATGTAAGCTGATCCACTCAGCCTCGTTCTGCTAGAGCAATAAAGATAAGACCTCTTGCCACGAGAACCTCAACCGAGTCACTTGTTATTTCACATGGTGTCAGAAGTTTTGATACATTCTGCAAGTCAGAATGAGTCTTAAGCCTCCACAAAACCTTAGCCTGGAAGGCAATATAGCCAAGAACTATGAGGACTGGTTAAGGGCATTCAGATTTTATGCCCTAGCAACAGAACTTGAGAAAAAGGCAGGAGCTGTCCAGTGTGCAACATTCCTACACATAGCTGGCCCAGCAACTCAGCAAGTGCATGCCACTTTCAAATTTGAGGATGCTGAGGTGGACAGCCTGGATATTCTCATACAGAAGCTGCAGGATTACTGCTCACCCAAGAAGAATGTGACCGTTTCAAGGTATTACTTCAACACTAGGAATCAAAAATCTGGTGAGAAGTTTGACACCTTTTTGACATCCCTAAAAACACTTGCCAAGGATTGTGAGTACAGAGAACTGGAAGATTCTCTCATAAAGGACAGGATAGTGTGTGGTGTTGATGATAATGAATTGCGAAAGAGACTTCTTCAAAGAGAGGAAATGACACTAGACAAAGCAATTAGAATGTGCCAAGTCAACGAGTTGAGCGCAATGCAGCTCGAATCATTATCTCTACAAGCCACCACTACCCAAGACGTAGATGCAGTGAGGGTACAAGGGTCGAAGGGTGCAGCCCAGCAGGGAGGTCAGCGTGAGTACGCTAATAAAGATAAGCAGGTATGTGTGTTCTGCACTTATCAACACCAGCGGGGAAAGTGCCCTGCCTGGAATCAGGAGTGCATAGCATGTGGATTACAAGGACACTTTGCCAAGTCTACAAAGTGCAGGAAAAACAAAACAAATGCAAGGAGTGGGCAGAGACAGGTCCACGACATACAGCAGACCCTGCAAGATAGTGACGATGAGTGTGCTAGTGATGACTTTCTAATAACAGAAGTCAAAATTGACAGTGCTGAACTGATAGACACAGACTGGTACGAAACTCTGAGTATTGGCAGCACACAGGTTAAATTTAAACTTGACACTGGTGCACAGACAGACCTGTTACCAACCAATGTTATTATGTCAATGCATGAATGTAATGAATTACAACCTTCCAGCATTAAGCTGAAGTCATACTCGGGGCACGTTATAAAACCTGATGGGCAAGCCACTCTGAGAGTCAAAGATAGATGTGGGAAATTACATGATATAAATTTTCAGATAGTAGAGAGGGGGGTCCCCATACTCGGTAAGAACAGTTGTGTTTCACTCGGACTAATTAAACAGGTGACAGAGGAGCAGTCTCCAGAGGTGAAAACTGAGAGTCAGTCTGAAAGTACACAAAGATGCCCTGCAAGACAGGTGAGTACCTATGGTGTATCTGCTATAGAAAATAGCAACAAACCTAGCAAGCGATGCCTTGATATTATAGAGAAGGCAGAAAAAAATGGCTGCTTTGACAAGAGCCAATTAGGTGACATGAAAAATCACCTGTACGATATAAAAGTGAAGGCTAATGCAGAGCCAACTAAAAACCCACCCCGCACTGTACCTCACAAAATAAGAGGTGAGGTTAAGAAAGAGATAGACCGCATGGAAGAGCTAAAAGTTCACTGCAAAGTGACAGAACCCACAGAATGGGTAAGTTCGATGCACGTTGAGCATAAGCCAGGCAAAACAAGAATATGCCTGGACCCTAAAGAATTAAATGAAAGTATCAAACGTGAGCACTACCCTATGAGAACCATAGAGGAAGTAACAGCACAGATGCCTAATGCTGTAGTGTTCTCTATCATTGATGCCACAAGTGGATATTGGCAAATCAAGTTGTCAGAAGAAAGCTCATACCTAACGACATACAATACCCCATTTGGGAGGTATAGATACCTGCGAATGCCATTTGGGATTTCTTCTGCCAGTGAAATTTGGCAGCGAGCCATGGAGGAGGAATTTGGAGACATAGAAGGGGTAGAGATTATAGCAGACGATGTAGTAGTCTGGGGGTCATAGCGAGCACGATGACCGCCTAGACAAGCTTATGACCAGAGTCAATGAAGTTGGTCTTAAGCTAAATAGAAATAAGTGTCAGTTAAGCACTGACAGAGTCTCATTTGTAGGCCATACGCTTACCTCAAAAGGACTCGAGCCCAGTTCTGAGAGGATAGAAGCCATTTTGAAGATGCCTTCCCCTAGTAACAAGGATGAGTTAGCAACTTTCCTTGGAATGATGACTTATCTTGGAAAATACATTCCAAATTTGTCAGCAATAACCGCTCCACTTCGCCAACTCATGGAGAAAGATGTTGCCTGGACATGGGAACAGCACCATGAACAGGCAGTAGAAAGGCTCAAGAGAATAGTAGCTAAAGCCACTGCACTTAGATACTATGATGCTAAGCTGCCAGTCACCCTAGCCACTGATGCCTCTAAGCTAGGCCTGGGAGCAGTGATAATGCAAGAAGAACAGCCAATTGCTTTTGCCTCAAGGTGCTTGTCACCTGCTGAGAAGAATTACGCCACAATTGAGCGTGAAATGAGCGGAATACTGTATGGCTGTACTAGGTTTCATGACTATATCTATGGCCAGACAGTCATAGTAGAGACAGACCATAAGCCTGTAGTGGGAATTTTCACCAAACCACTGCATAAATTAAGTCCTCGCTTACAACTTATGCGAATGAAGATGCTGTGGTATGATGTCAAAGTAATTTGGAAGCCTGGCAAGGACATGTTTGTCCCCGATGCACTGAGCCGAGCACCGGTCCGTGGTGCAGTGAAAGAGATAGAGCTGAATGATAAAGCTGAGGTTTACTCAGTTGTCAGCCAACTACCCATCACAAGGGAAAAGCTAATTGAGTTTCGAACAGCTACCGCAAATGACCCAACTCTGCAGCAACTCATAAGTGTAGTGATGGATGGCTGGCCCAGTGAAAGAAGTAAGGTTTCAGAAACAATCAAACCATATTTTCCTTTCAAAGATGAAATTGTGTACTGTGATGGTCTCTTGTTTAGAGGGAACCAGATCATAGTACCAAAATGTTTACAAAGTGAAATGCTATCACGCATTCATGAAAGTCACCAAGGTATTGTGAAGACCAAAAGACGAGCACGAGGAGTATTATTTTGGCCAGGAATGAACAGCCAGATTGAAGATGCTATCTCAAAATGTGCAGTATGTGCAGAGTTTCAAAAAGCACAACCTGCAGAACCCCTTATCTCCCATGATATACCAAACCGCCCATGGTCTAAGATAGCCGCAGATTTTTTCCACCACAATGGACATGATTACCTGATAATAGTCGATTACTATTCAAAATTTCCAGAGGTAATCAAGGTACCCAGTACCAAAAGCCAGATTGTAATCTATGCTATGCAATCAGTGTTTTCACGTACAGGCATACCTGATGAGCTGATTACAGACAATGGTCCTCCTTTTAATGGGGCCGAATTTGCACAGTTTGCAAAGAAATGGGAATTTCACCATGTGACTAGCAGTCCGGGGTTCCCACAATCCAATGGACAAGTAGAGCGCTGTGTTCAAACTGTCAAAAATCTGATCAAGAAAGCAGAAAAAGCCGGGGAAAACCCATTTCTATCTCTACTTGAGTATAGAAACACACCACTAGATGGCACTGACGGATTCTCTCCTGCTCAGCTGCTAAACAGCCGCTTACTCAGATCGAGAGTACCCACTGCTCTTCCACTACTGAAGCCGCATGTAGTTCCGCCCATGAAAACCAACTTAAAAGTCAGGCAATCCATTCAAAAGTTCTATCATGATCAACATGCTCAAAAGGAGCTTCCTAAACCCCAGGTTGGCGATCCTATCAGGTTTAAGAATCCTAAAGGTAATTGGGAATATGCAACTATACAAGGTGAAAGTAACGCACCCAGAAGTTTCATTGTTAAAACCCCTGATGGTAGATCATACAGGAGGAACAGGAATCACATGTTCAAAACTAGAGAGCAGGCACCAAGTGATACACCTCAACTTTCAGATAATACACTGGTAAATCCAAATATAGTACCAAATGCTATTCAAAACATCAAGTCAGCTGCCAACAATAATTATGAGCAGATATCTGATAACACTGGAGAAAATGAGGCTATAACAGAGATGCCTGTACTAACAAGGTCGCCTGTAAAGGCCACAAGAAGTGGAAGAGTGTCAAAGCCTTCTATTAGACTGATTGAAACATAGACATGACGATGATATCAAGCAAGTAAAAGGCACTATAAATTTGATATAAAAAAAAGACTTCTTTAATGCTGACACACTTCATTGTGAAGCTAAGTGTATAACTATCTTTGGTCAGAAGAGGGGAGATGTGATGTATTCGTGTACCTAGTATAACTACTTGTTGATATGACATGTGCTGCCACCTATCTATGTACTTTATGTAAGCTGATCCACTCAGCCTCGTTCTGCTAGAGCAATAAAGATAAGACCTCTTGCCACGAGAACCTCAACCGAGTCACTTGTTATTTTACAGTCATTGTGTTAGTTTTTTAACCACAGATGGTCAAAGTTTGTGAAATAGTTTTATGAAAATGTTTGAAAAAGAGTTTTACCATATATGCCCATCCATACATGATATATTGTTGAGCATGGGAACCCCATTTTATACACATGAATTATCACACATTATTTTTGAAAATGTGTCAAAACATCAAATTCAATGAATATGAAAATAACTATAGCCAAATACAAAAAACTCTTAGGATTCTATATATAATGGGCAGGTATAATCATAATTGGTACATTTTCAATAAAAATCAATTTCTTTTCAATTTTTCCAGTGGTGTCAGGTTAATTGTAATAAATTATTTTAGTTTATCCGATACCCAAAAGGTGTCACTGGTATAGAGTATTGTAAGATCTTAAGACTATCGATGACGAGGATGGGGTGAAAACTCGCCGCCAATCGCCCGAGTGCATCTCTGATTACACTGCACGTGTGTCATGGCTGCATCTCCCGGTTATCTTTCTTCAAACTCAAAAACTAGAGTCTAAAAGTGTCATCTCTCAGAGATAGGGGGCACTGCTGATTTCTTGAGTGCCTAGCCCTCCTCTCAAACTAGCTTTTGGTAATGACATCTGCTTCTTCTTCTTCTTCCAGTGTACCACCAAACTTCATAGAAGACTCAGGTGGGGATGAGTGCCTGAGGAAAATATGAACGACAGTGAGTTAATTTGTTAGGGGGTTAAAAACCTGACCTCTATTTAGATTGTAGATAGAGACTTGAGGCTAGCTTTAAATGTATCAGGTGTCCTAGATTTTTGGATGTCGGAGGGTAAAGCATTCCACTCCCTGATGATTCTAGGGAAGAAGGAGAACTTGTGGCAGTCACTAGTTGAGCTGGGTACCAGGTAGCTGGCTGGGTGGCACAGACGGGATTATCTTGTTATAGGTCTTAGGTGGGACGATGTAGGGACAGCAACCAGGCCATTGGCGATTTTGTGCATCATGATGAGTCGCATGTCCCTCCTCCACTGCACTAGTGTTAACCATCCTAGCACCGAGATCATATCCGTGACACTGTCGGTTCTGTCCCATCTGTTCATCACAAATCGTGCTGCCCTTCTCTGGACCATCTCAATTTAGCTGATGTTGTCCTTGGTGTATGGATCCCATATGGTTGCCGAATATTCCACCATTGGTCTTACTAGTGTCTTGTAGGCTTTGGACTTCAGGTCTTCTGAGTTTATCTTGAGGTTTCTTCTCAGGAAGCCCAGGACTCTGTTTGCTTTTGTTTTGGCATTTTCTATGTGAGTGTTCCATTTGAGATCCTTCGGTATGGTGACTCCAAGGTATTTGGCTGCGTCGACAGATTTGAGGGTGTGGCCATGTAGGACGTAGTTGGACTGGATGGTTGGTTTCTTGTGGCAGATGTTGATGACTTCGCACTTGTCTGGATGGAATTTCTTCTGCCACTGTGTTTCCCAGTCAGCCAGCCTCTTCAGTTCGTCTTGCAGGAGCCGAGTGTCTCGCTTGGATTTGATGGTGAGAAAGGCAATGGTGTCATCTGCAAACAGGCGTACTGCCAAATTAAAGCCTTTGCTTATGTCGTTGATGTAGAATAGAAACAAGGACGATCCGAGAACTGAGCCTTGGGGTACACCAGATATTACGCTGACATAATCAGATTTTTCTCCCTCTAATACTAGAGCCTGGGTTCTGTTTCTGAGTAACCTTATATCCATTGGTTTGTTTGCCAGCATATGCCATAGAAGTTTAGCTTTTGAGTGAGCTTGGTGTGACTGACTTTATCAAAATCTTTGGATAAGTCCATTACTACTACGTCTGTTTGTCTGCCTGAATGGAGATTGTTGACCACATCAGTCACAAACTGGAGGAGCTGAGTCTTGAACAATCGATTTTCACGGAAGCCATGTTGGAAGTTGATAGATGGTGCTACAGTATGTGAGGTGGGCCAGTCGTGTGTAAAGCCTGCCTCCATGATTCAAATATGGAAAAGAGATACATACACTGATTTATGCAATTGTTTTTCTAGTATGCTTCCCATGCTGAAATCTAAAAATTACATCTCTCGTAGAAACTGTCAAACAGTACTGGTCAAGTGTTTTTATTTTGCGCATCTGCAAAGTTTAAATGCAAGAAAAATAGTTTGACTTAACATACATTTGCCTGTATTGCAAAATAAAGTTGACGCAAATAATTGATCTTCATATAATTCTAAACCATGAACATTTCTTGTTTTACAGTATATGGCAAAGGCACGTAGAAATCGCATTTCCAGAAGTGATAAAAAGAGATGAAGATATCCAATTAACTGATCTTTCCTGTCTTATTTCGATTGAAATACCCTAATAAGACAACTCTTTTATTCTAGGGTGGAAGAAAGGCACTGCATTATGGACAACAAAAGATTAACCTTCACCAGGCTGGGAGAGAGTTCGAGCCCAAGGCGCATGCGCCAACCCCAGGCTCTGCAGACCTCTGCTTCATTACATCAACGCCTCTAAGTGACGTCACGCAACACCTCGTGGTAAGATTCTACGTTAAGTGAAATTAAGATTTGGAAATTCGTTTATCGTTATTTTGTTTGCCATGATAAAGCTAAATGCCTAGTCAGTCGTTATTGTGGACGAAAACCAGAATGACCTGGAAAACAAGCCTAACCCTAAGTCACTGGCAACTTTTGCACATGTATGCTTCAAGGAGGATTCGAAAAAAGTATTTCAACTGAAATCTTGGAAAAGAGGGGCTTTACTAATTGCACAATCTTTTATGAAAGTATCATGGATTTTGCAAGATGTATTGCGTATCAATATAATGTTGACATTCCCTTCTGAGTTGACAAACCAGTGTGGTGTACAAAAGATAATGCAACGAGCTACATTTCCCCAACTTTTATCTTTTATACACTGTTGGAAATCTTCATATCTCAGCTAAACACCTTGAAAAAATTAAAATGATCCATTCAAGGTGTTTAGAAATGATTTTCATGTGGGGAGTTACCTTCCCCCCAAAAACAAACAAACACACACACACACAAGACAACAACAACAACAACATGACACCCCTTCTGAACTGAAGTTGCATACGACAGGTACTGGCCTGTTTATACACAAGCTGGCATTGATCTGACCAGCTTCCACCTGTTTAGCCTGCAGAATAGGTAGAGTGGCACCATCATGGTCTACAATTCTAAGAAATGTGGAAAAATATTCTGCTCATGGAACAAGTGCAAACATGAATCAGGGACACTCAGTGTCCTAGAAATATAAGAAAACCTGATAATATTGGCGCGGTGAGACAATCCCTAATTGGTAACCCTGAGGTAAGCAGCAAGAGAAATAACATTCTGAACCTGTCATAAAGTTCCTTCAATAGATTTACACATAAAGGACTTTAATAGCGTCCATACCGCATCCAAAAGTGCCACGCCTTGCAGAGAAGGGACCATCAGCTTCGGCTGGTCAACCTTCATCAATGCTTCACATTGGATATTATCATAGGTGACGAGGCTTGTTTTCATATGAATGGTCAGGTAAACATCTGGAGTACCAGGAAATATGAACAAGATCGAGGTACTGTACATGACTTAGTCAATGATATTTCCAGTGATATGAGGAAAATAAATGTCTAAATAGGACTAGTTAGTACCAACACAATCCTAGACCCAACATTCTGGACGGCAGTATCACATGCTCAGGAAAAGTGGACCTGGATATGATTAACCAGCAGGAGGCAACTTCACCAGCGATATGGAAGACAGCAAAATGGAACTCGAAGACAAAAATGGTGGTTTCAAGATGGAGCACCTAGGGTAGCTCAAGCTGTCTGTATGGGAATATTACATGCAAACAGCCAAACACGCAAGTACCTCTCGTCTGCAATTTCACTGTGGAGGGGGTATGACCTTTTGACTCCTCAGGATTATTGTTTGATTTTGATTTTTCTATGTTAGTTAGCTGACATATGTAGCTTCTCAGCGTTGTATGAACATAGTTTTCCAGCAATTTAGGAATGTGTAGCTTGATGCATTTTCTTTTTGAAAACCCTCTTGTACTAGTAATGGTAAATAGATGGCACCACCCAGTCCTTTCTCTACAGGATGTAGGTGTCCTACTCAAACTGAGTCCTCTATTTATCTGGTAAGATAAATGTGAACTAATTTTGTCCAATATGGCCACCTTGGTGCCTAGTAACAGAAAAAACTTGATGACAGAAAGAACACTTATGACAGCTTAAAAATCTAGGCTATATAATGAACCTTTCTTTCTTACTTGCAGCTTCATGGCGTTGATATAGTGGAGGGTCCAGTGGAGAGAACAGGAGCGACAGGACGCCTGCTTTCAGTGTACGTCAGAGACCCAGATCTAAACCTTATGGAGATATCCAACTACATTAACTGATTTGTTGATCCAAAAGAGGCCTGACGATTTTGGAAATATTTCACTTACAAAAGAATTTTCTTGAAATCATTTCTAGGAGAAATGTTGATCAGAAACCAAATCACAACTCTCCTTCAAATATTATATGAACTTCTGCTTTAGTCTATTTATTATTAGTTATTTTCAAAAGTTTGAGAGAAACAAACAATACCTTATAGAGAAACACTGATTGTTAATGGATTATTTGATGAAATGAATTTTATCCTTAGCTTTTGTCACACACACACACACTAGTCTATAAGCATATGTAGCAAAATAGGAGTTCCGTTTCAGGTTCATGTTAATTTTTTGGAGATTATTACTTAGTTGGTCCTACTCAAATCTGGATGAAAAATTCAAAAAAATGTCTCCATTTTCTTATGATACGCAGGGCTAAAACTTGGTTAGCCTTGTGAGAGATACACAACTAAATGAGGGACATCAAATATGACATTCTCCCCATCTAAATTGTGCTGGGAAAAATAATCCGTGCCATGCTTTGTCACTTCTGGAGGGAAGATGAAGTCTTTAAACCTATTTGCATATGGAGTGGAGACACTGACTTATTTGAGTATTTGAAAAAAATATTGCAAGACATAGCTTAAACTAAGAGGGACAACATTCAGATATTTCTTAAAATCAGATATTCCTGTTGGAGTTTATGTATGCTCCACTTATGAATGGGATAACAGGTTGCATGAGGCAGACTGAAAAGTAGTTTTTTTAAATTTTCAATTCACACTGTTGACTGATGCAAAACTCGAATTTTTTCATCATAATATAATGGATGACATGCAAGTGATGTATTTATGATTAAGCATTCATAACTGATGCAACATCTTAATACAGCTTGGGAGTTAGGAGCAATGGAAATACAACAATGAAGACGAAACTCTAGAATATTTGTTCTATTATTTATTTCTGAAACCTCATCAGAATACACACTTCCATGTTATTCATGCCTCTGGCTTAGAAGCAGAGATTCTGGTTTACCACTCTTACAACCATGAATAAGAAAAATGATAAGTTAATGAGGTACACACCTCACTCCTTGACAACTAACCCTCTGCCAAGAATGCATTTTCACACTGCAGCAAATAACTTAATATAGTAACGACTGGCTAAAATTTTGAATGAGTCAATTTGTTGACAGAGAAACAGCAGTCAAATCAAGCTGCAAAATAAAACTATGAACTTCAAATTGAAATATGTACTGCATACAGTGCACTAAAGGCATTTTCTTGAAAATTTGAAACCATGCTACTCAACAAAAGGATGCTATTTAACATACAGCAAATATGCAACAAGAAAAGGTTTAAAAATTTGAAAAATGCATTTTTGTAACAATGTTGTGTTACAACTATGAATGTAAATAAGAGATACATCTTTTATTGTTCATAATTTCAGATGGTCTGGGGTCATATAAGGAGTAATACCAAAAATATGGTTATAGTTATAAAAGAGAGTATGTTACACATGGACGTTGCATTAAAATGTGGGTCTTCCACCATTGAGAGATGTAAAGCATTCCTTGCAGAAAACTATGCGAGTATAGGAAGCCCAAGTAAAGGAAGAAAATGTCCAGAAATATGACATATCTACTGCTACATCTACATTGACTAGCTACCTGCACAATTACCTAGATATAATTTCCTAAGCCACACATCTGTATTCTTGCATGAAATACAGGAAAGTGGAAGTAAAGAATGTTGTCAATGACACATTCCTATGATTTTCATATTGTGGTGCCACCTACAGGATCTTTGAACTATTGGAGAGGTTGCTCTACAAACTTGTTCACCAGATACCAAAATATATTTCAAATATACACTGAGGAAAAAAACCCTTAGATCTCCATGTTTTCTCAGCTTTAAATATATACCCCACCAACAAACTCCTCAGTAAGCAAACTGTCTATTACTATTTGAGTACTTGGAAAATAGTTTGATTTCTTCAAAAGATGGCATAACAGTACATACACCAGCAACCTCAAAACACAAGTAACAAATGGAATAAGAAAACAATGGTATGCATCCAGTACAACAAGGGTGAGTGTAGGTGACAGAACTCCAGACACATACACGTAAGATGAGAAAATCAGGAGCATAGGAACTAAAGCCTATTTAATGAGATGACCATTGTAAACAACCTATTTGACAAGGAAAGGATCTGGAACAAACACAACAAGAAACCAGTCTCAAACAGGACCAAGAATGGGATGAGAGACTTGAGGAAACTACCATTGGAAGAAACATGCCCCGTACCACCCAATTTGCAAGGGAAAGTGAAGTTAACAGAATCTATAAATACTTCATGAGAAACAAAAGCAGGTTCAAGGAAAACCGCAGATTCATACACTTGCAGCCACAAAATGCCAATAACACCTGGAACAGGAAGACAATGGTGTGCATATAATAAAATACGGGCGAATGTAGAAGACAGAACTGACGCTACATACATGTAAGATGGGAAAATCAGGAGCATAGGAACTTCCAAGAAAACAAATGCAGATTTGGAGAGTACTGCCACTACAATCACACTCCAGGAAACAGAAGACCTGGATGCTACGAAAGTAGACAAAAAACATCATGAGAGTGACTAATAATAACAATGGGCCATGTGCTCAAACATCAAATATGGAGATAAGCTGGATTTCATAATGCAAACACTGGACAAGCTAGATTTATTGGAAATATTAGCAAAAGAGGTGGTAGAACATAAAACCTGTTGAATTCTGCCATGTGTCAATGTAGGAGATGAAAAGGGAGAATCTCAGGTTATAAAGAGCACTGTGAAACTCGGGGGTGAAATTGCACCGCTAAGAACAGAGAGGAGAACAGACTACAAGAGGCTATTAGATACCAAATGGAGGAGCATGCAAGATAACCTGCTGTTTCATGGAGTACCTGAAAATAAGGATGAGAGGTCTGTAGAGTCAACACTCAGAGGATTTATGACTAGAGAGATGAAGATAGAAGGGGACAAATATGACTTTTCTGGACCGCACAGGATAGGTGTAACAGGGGCTGTTGTAGCTGTGGGTGACCTTTGTAGTTGCTGACCTGGCAACCCTGTGGAGATCCAGTAGCCCTTTCTTAGAAGATTAAATTATGATAGGAGGAAGTGTTTGCACACACTACAGTGGTCTTTGTCTCTGTCATTCTGACTACGGATGCCAACCAGACAACACCTATCTCAACTGGTCTCCCGCTATAGTAAGTAACCTTATTACCTTCATTTCTACTTGCTCAACGTGCTTCCTCCTACTAGTCACTCACAGTAACAGCAGGGTCACGGTGCTTCTGGCCAACATTGTATGAATTTCTAGTATATTTAATAAAGCTTTAAAAATATATCTCTCCAGTTATATTTAACCCTTTCCTTCCTCCAGCCACTTAAACTTCTCCTCAAACCCTTCTTCTGTAACCGAAGAGGGATGACAACAAACTATTCTACAGCATCATCGGCAAACAGCGAAGCGGGAAGAAAACTAATACCACAGAACTCATCCTGAACAACCATCTCTATTCTGGGGATCTCTTGCCTGCCTGGGATGAGCACTTTGAACAACTGGCCACCCCCTCCTGGAACTTAAATTTTACAGAGGAAAGACAAGCCCTGGCCCACTTCAATGTGTCAGTCATAGAAAGTCTGGAGAGGGGCGAGCTAATGCCATTCGACATCACAAAGCAAGAGGTGATTGAAATCATAGACTCGCTCAAGCTAAACAAAGCCAAGGACGTCAACAACCTTGTGGCGGAGCATCTCAAAATGGCCCCATGCCTTATCGCTGACTTCCTGACTCCAGTAATTAACACCATCTTTAACACTGGAATCATCCCAAAATCTCTCAAAGAAGGACTCCTTCACCCTGTGCACAAGAAAGGAAAGGAGAAGGACATCCAAGGTAACTATAGGTGCATCACCATAACCCCTATCCTGATGAAAGTGATGGACATTATACTACTAAAGCACCAACAAGCTGCCTCCCCATCTAGACTGCATCCACTACAGTTTGGCTTCATAGTGGGTAGATCTGGCCTCCACGCAGCCTTCCTACTCACTGAGAGCATCGCTGAGGCAAAGGATAACCGAGAACTTCTATATGTGGCCTCACTGGACGTCCAGAAGGCATTCGATACGCTCCAACACCGGAGCCTTCTTGACAAGCTTCACATGATGGGAGTGGCAGAATCTCAAAAAGGATATGTACAACGGGATGCTATCCAGAGTTACCTAGGAAGGGAAAACGTCCAAAAATGCTCTACAAGTAAAGCAAAGGAACGGTCAGGCTAAAACCACCAGCCCTGATGACTACATCACCAACCTGACACTCCTGCTCGACCTAATCTACCAATCAGGAGCTGGCTTTCACATAGTAAGTATTGGCATCCCATCACCTACCTGCGCTGATGATATGCTTGCTATGGCCACAGACATGGGAGATGCCCAGAGCCTGATATTGTATTATGCTAATGCTGAGCACTACATCATCCACCCTGAGAAGTCTGTCATGGTACCATTCTATGTGAAATCTAAAGCTGATGAGTAATTAAGATGCTGATGCTTATTCTTAGTCTACTATTTATAAGTCTGTATTATTGACAGATGGTCAGGGGACTTGTGTCATCTTTGTCCTTCCTGCAGAGGGCAGCACAGGCTTGTCTTTTTATTTTTTGTATAATGATAGGCAAGATTGTGATTTTTCTGCCTATACTTTATGGCTAGTTTGGCACTCGCAGACCTTAATTTCATCCAGGGTTTTTTTCTCAAATCTTTTGAGGTCACAGATTTAGCCTTTTTTCAAATGCAATGTTCAATAAAATACTCAAAAGAAACCAATGCCCTGAAGAAGGCAGAAGTGAAAATAAAAAGTATCTATAAAAACAAAGGCAGGAAAGCTGAAATGTGCAGGAAAGCTGAAATGTGCAGAAAGTGTTTGAAAGGGTCATCCTCAACAGACAATGCCCAACCATAGACCAATCAATGAGTGAATTCCAAAATGGAGCCAGAAAGAAGAGAACCTCATCTGAACTTTTATACAGAAAAGAACAAGCCAAGAAACCGGGCAAGTAACACAATTAAGCAAAAGTTAAGAACCTATAAGTCAAGACCCTAAGGAATGGATGAAAATACCAATGACAGTGGAAAGGAAAGCGAGAACAAGTATGTACAGAACGCAATAGTTACCAGAGGCAGAACTAAGATAGTAGCAAAAACTCAATTTAAGTACCACTAATATGCAAGGGCCAGAGGAAGACAGGTAGGAATTTTCACCACCTGGACGAAGAGCAACAACTCTGTAGATGGCTACAGCTACAATCACTACAAATCAAGAGCAATCCATAGAAATCTTCGATATTAATAGAATAAAACACAGTGAACTACAGGAAATCCATGATGAAATAGAAAATGAAGGACAGTACATTGTGGAAATGTCTAACAGGGCAATCCAACAGTAAAATGTGATTGTAGCAAAATTTGAGCGCTTCAAGGAAAGAGAGGAAGTCAACTTGTGAAGGAACTAGCAGGTACCCACTTTGGAGTGAATAAGCAAGTCCCAAAAGAGTGGGCAGAACGACGCAAAATACTAATGCCCAAAATGAGGGAGGCAAAAGCTCAAGGCAAGAAAACCAAGTTCATAGAGGATAAACTATTAGTAGAGGGAAGATTTGTATCAATCCCAGTTAGTCAGGCTATGGAAGTACCTGATAATGGATAGGATAAGCAGGAAGAGGGTGGCCCTAGGTACGATGGTAATTCACTTGGAACACCTAGTCACGAATATTTAGATTCTAGTTATAATATAACTGGTCAAAATTATATATCTATTCATAAACTTCTACGAAGAGAAATTAATACAAGGAGATATTAGGTAAACAGTGATATCAAATTTGAATGTGGAAATGTGTGTAGACTAAATTCCAAGTTTAAAATTCCAGAATTTCATGAATTTTTGAAGAAATACTTTTTTTTTCTTACTGCTTTGTCAGGAGTCGGGTTTCTCTATGTTCCATTCCCTCTCTTATCTCTTCGGTTGCTCTGCTGATGCTATCAGTTTCATCACTATATATGTCACTTATTTTTAGTCCGCTATTTATGTGCCTGTATGATTCACATGTGGTCAGGTGATTCATGCCGTCTCTGTCCTTGCATAGAGGGCAGCACATGTCAGTCTTGTTGTTTTTATAGTGATAGGCAAGATTATTCATTTTAAGCCTATATTTAATGGCTAATTTGGCACTTTGAGATTTCATTTCTTCCAGGTAGTTCTTTTTCTCAAATAAGGAGAATGCAGATATGATGATAGGTGCCGTTACATACATCCACATATGCAAAGTGCAAGGAATACGTGGAACAAAAACTTGAAGATTTGCAGAAATTTCAACAATGATATGTGCAACAGACCTGACTGTCGTTACCTATACATAAGGAAAAATAATGAGGGATGCAGAAATTTTCATGGAAAAGGATGTAGATTTGGTGAATATTGCAAGTATAACCACACCTATAAACACAGATACGAGCAAGAAACCTGCAGACCAACTGAAATGGAAGAAACCACCAAAGAGAGATACACCAGAAACGAAGGCGACCCAAGAAATGAAATACTTCAAATGCAAAAAGCAATACTGCTTTATGTGTGTATCAGAGACCAAGATCAATGACCTGGACATTCTCACAGTACTAGACAATTTACCAGAGAAATATACAGTTATATTCAAGAATAGGTACTCACTGACTGATTACAAAAGGGAAAGGTATTGCAATTATATTTCATGGAAAACATTTTGAGAAACGCCAAGTTGAAAGACAGTTCAGGATTTGTTCAATAGATGGCGTTAGCTGCCAAGCAGTCCCAGAGGCTGCTGATCAACCCAACGTTGGAAGATTTCTTAAGCATGTCAAATAGTTACCTCAGTTGAGGAATTATGAAGATGTTGGCATAATGGTAGCATTAATATTTCAGTAACTCAGCCAATTCATTATATAAGCATTAAAAAGATAACTTATGTTCAATAGATGGCGTTAGCTGTCAATCAGCCCCAGAAGCTACTGAAGAACCCAGCACTGGAAGATATCATAAGCATGTAAAATAGTTACCTCAGTTGAGGAATTATGAAGATATTGGCACAATGGTAGCATTAATATTTCAGTAACTCTGGCAAATCATTATTCAAGCATTAAAACAATAAATAACTTTTGTTCAATAGATGGCGTTAGCTGTCAATCAATCCCAGAGGCTACTGAACAACCCAACACTGGAAGATATCATAAGCATGTAAATAGTTACCTCAATTGAGGAATTATGAGGATGTTGGCACAATGGTAGCATTAATATTTCAGTAACTTAGGCAATATTCAAGCATTAAAACGATAACTTATGTTCAATAGATGGCGTTAGCTGTCAATCAGTCCCAGAGGGTACTGAAGAATACAGCACTGGAAGATATCATAGGCATGTCAAATAGTTACCTTAATTGATGAATTATGACGGTGTTGGCACAATGGTAGCATTAATATTTCAGCAACTCAGGCAATTCATTATTTAAGCATTAAAATGATAAATAACTAATCCATTAAAACATTTCTCCCAGATATGAACGCATACATCATTCATACTGCACCATATCAGAAATGCCTGTGCCATAATGATATCATTTTGCCCACTAAAAGAACAAATAACTACACCTCTTTTCATAGATCACATGTTCTGATAATATTGTATTGGAAATGGCCCTTCATTCATGTTAGAATATTCCTTGAAATTCAGTTTGTCATCCCTCATCTTAATAACCATCTACATGGGAAATCCTAAGAAAACATTCCATTTGATATTATATCAACTGTTTATAGCATACAGGTGGACTTTCAGCTCACTTTCATCACCCACTGAGATGATAAGTAAATTCTAGGAATTTAAAGCTACACTCCTCAATTCCATACTTGTATTATAAATTACACATTATGTACCATATATATATATATATATATATATATATATATATATATATATATATATATATATATATATATATATATATATATATGGAACTTCATGTAATGAACAGGTTAGACCGTACTCATGTAACCAAAGTCAAATTGTGAGTTGGAGTTGGAGTAATAAAACATCTTATCCAAGATCCCGTCTGACTTGTCGTATCTGCACCCACCTTCAAACTCCTAAGACGATATTCTAGCGTCAGATTTGATCAGCAATAAGTGCAAAAGGTTGGCATTTACTAGCTCTGGGCTCCTACAGACGGTATGCTTCTTGCACCGAGGTCTACCAGTCATTTATCCCTACCGAAGGGTTAGGAGTTCCCCCTGAACAACCTCCTCCTATTTTGTATTTTGACCATGTATTATATATTTTTTTGATACACATACAAAACTTGCCATAAGTTACAGGCCTGATTACATCAATAAGATAAAGAATATACCAGAAACGTCTCAGAAACTTAAGTTATAGATACCGTGACAAATACATTGTTCTTCACACACAAATATGCAAAGCACAAAGTTGTGTTTTGCCAAAATCTATGAATAGAGGAAAAGAGGATGTTCATACCCTTATTATCTAATAACATGTAAGCTTGTATCAGATCAATAAATGTAATATCATAATATTTGTAGATAATAAACAGTAAGGAAGACCTCATCTTATTAATCTTGAAAGGTACATGAATAGAGCTATAGAAGTTGAGCATATGCTTACAACTCGATAATATGCATGCTCATGTCAGATCAATAAATATAATATCATAATATTTAAAGATAATATATTGGTAAAAGGAAGACCTCATCTTATCAATCTTGAAAGAAAGATACATGAATAAAGCAACAGAAGTGGAGCATACACTTACAACCCGATAATTGTATGCTTGTACCAGATCAAACCATATAATATCATAAAATCCTAAAACACTGTATTGGTGAAGGGAAGACCTCATATCTTAGCAATATCTGGGCAAAATAAATGAAACTATTAACATGTATACCTGGATCAGATCAATAAACTAATATCATAATATCAATGCCTGTGCCAGTTCATTAAATTAATATCCTAATATCAAAAGACACTAGCAAATGGAAGACCCTTAAGAAATCACTTAGTTATCAATAATGCTGGTCTATCTCCTATGTAACGACCACTGAGTAATTTCATTGTAAATATATAGTGCCCAATTTATTTTCTTCTTAGCTTCACAGCATAAATATCTTTGGCAAGTTTGAACCTGATGTTTGGCAGACCTAGAGTATTTAGAGTCATAGGTATTTATTTTGGAAAAAAACACTTAATTTCATAGAAAATCATGAGGATTTTTTGCTCTTTCAAAATAGGGAATCAACTTATCAAGTTTCCAATGATCTACTAGGTAGATACCTAGAAAACATGCTAACTTATTAGACACACATTAGGATACACCAGAAAATCTATAAAATCTCAAATTCTGGTTTTGAGTTAAGCTGTCAAAATAATATCAGAAATATTTTGATCGAAGACAATTCATTCACATATCTACAGCAGATCGTGGCTCCATCTGGCGTCACTTCAAAAATAAGCTATTTAAACCATAAATAGTCAACACTGCACAGTGTATCGCCAATACAAATAAATACAAGAAAATACAATATTCAAAAATAAAATTTATCATCTGTAGATGAGTGGCAATTGGGTGATGATTTATGACTATAATCCTAGCATGCCTGTGAGTCCAAAAAAGTCCTGACTACTTAGGTTATATCTTTGTGAAGAGAGCATTTTTTGGAAAGTATTCCAATGAAAAATGGCGATTACAACCCTATGCACACTGTCCTTTCAGATATTTCGTGAATTTATGCTCAATTTTTATGTTATTCTAAAAAGTATCAGAAATCAAAACAACTCTTGTCAGGAAAGATAACCAGTGTGAAATGAGTTTTTGTATTCATAAACTCATTCAGCTATCTAGTACCTCTTGAAAAGTGTCATTGTTGGACAAATGTGTTCTAAATAACATTTTTCCCCAAATATTTTCAAAAGCACGCATTCCTCATAAAGATACCCTCAAAGTAGCTAGGCAGTTCTAGGCTGAAATAATTATGATGAGCTACAATAGCTCAGAAAGTATGATTCCAAATAAATACACTAAAAACACGGTTTCCCCCTTCACTTTTGGAAAACTGACATTTGGCCATTTAGGTGTTATTACTGCTATATATAATGATAGTTGTCAAAATACAGTAGCTCACACAGAGTATTATGTTAACTGAAAACCTTCTTAAAACACAGATAATGAAAATAACCACTCCCCCCACATAATGATCAATGATAATAATATTTAAAGTTGCTGCCAAAATAAGATTCTGTCTAGACGTAAGATTCGTGTTCGACGAGTGAGACCTTGCGCGAGGCCTCCCCCTCTTGCTCCGCCGCGTGTTCCTGAGCCCAGCGCTCGAGGCAGCGACGCAGCGGGGGCTCGAAGGCAAACACAATAGCCCCAGCTATGTAAAACCCTCCACACAATCTCATTGATACCATGTAGCTGTCGGTCACATCTTTCAATGCACCTGGAAAGCAAAAGAATTAAAATTATGGTTCGTCAATGATTGCAAATAATGACTCATGATTAAAGGGATTTTATATTGGTTTTGAAGAAGAGATAGACAAACCCCGCTATATAAGCTTGCCATTTGTTTTGGTGCCAGAAATATTATAGGTGCTTTCCGAATGATTGGGAGTATCACAAAAAGGGTATTATAGAGAAATCTGCCCAATTGAACACCTCCATAGATTAGCCTTTTTTTTTTTTATCCCCTGTCACCTTGATAAGTGTTGAAATAGGATCTTTGAACATTGAACAGCTGCATAGATAGAACAGTTTGGGTTTTCCTTGAGTGTTCAACGTACACAAGTTTCACTGCCCCAAGGAAAGATTATGAGGTGTTTTAGTTGCCTTATTAGAAAAGTGATAGATTTAAATATATCACTACTTACTAACCCACCACAGGAGACCCAATCATGAATGATAATGGTACAAAGAAATTTAATATTTTAAAATTTCAAGATGCCATCTGGGGTTTCAAAAAGGTATTTCAAGGAAAGGTTCTGAGGTGTTTCGGTTGCCTTATTGGAAATGAGAGATTTGAATATACAGGTGAACTTGGATATGACGGACTCAATGGGACCAGGAAAATTGGTCCGTCATATGCAAAATCCGTCGTATACATATGACGAATACTTGATATGCATCGGACTGGGACCGAGCATATTGTCCGTCATAGACAGAAATCCGTCATACAGTGGTCCGTCATATCCAAGTTCACCTGTATTACTTACCCACCACAGGAGACCCAATCATGAATGATAATGGTACAAAGAACCAGGCAATACCGATGGACATGTTGAGATGACGCAGTCCGACGATATCGGCCACCAACGCGACGAGGAACAGGAGAACGCTTCCTCCGAAGAACCCAAACACGATGCAGTACGCCACGAGGACTCCGTAATACGGGAAGAAGGGAAGGATCATCGCAAACAAGCCGGTCACCACGTAGGAGAACTGGACAATGTGGATCTTGCTGATGATGCGAAGATCGGCAAACCAGCCAAGAAAGAGACGTCCGACCAGCTCACTTCCTCCGACGAAAGACATCATCGCGGCGGCTTCTTGCTTGCTCAGACCTATCTCCTCCGCGTAGGGCACGATGACGAAGTACTGGTTGTACTGGCCGAAGTTTCCGAAGATCATACCGATGATGAAGAGTTGGAAGAGCGGGTTGCGACAGAAGGGAATGGTCGCTGCGAATCCATCCCATTGGCGTCTCCAGTACGACTTCCTCTGATGGCTTGTCGGTGGAAAATCTGGTTCCGAATCAGCAATCATTTCCTCCTCATTGTTGTTGTCATCCTCTTCGTTTACGCGTTTCTCTGTTCCCGTTAGTACCTTTACGACATCCCCGTTTGCGGCGTCAGGATATTTAAACGACAGGCAGGGTGAATTCTCCCAGATGGCGACACATGGTGGAGTTTCCGAGATCAGCGCAAGATCTTTCTCGTCCGCTTTCCACGCATCCCTCTCAACGAAGCCACCTTTGAGAAGCAGCTCATTCTCGATGGAGGCGTCCTCCGGCGCGACCTTGTGAGGTGACCTTGGGGGCTTGAGTCTCGCTGCTGCCTCCTCCGCGGAGTCACCTTCCGAGGAGCGCTTTTTGTAGAACTCGAGTGGGCGTAGCACGGCGCCACTGAGGATGACGTTCAGCTGTATGGCGCCCAGGATCAGGAGCCCGCCGCGGAGACCGTACTCGTCCACCAGGAGCCGGATGAGGGGTGGCATGATAAGAATACCGAGCGCCTCGCCAGCGAGAGCGATGCCGTTAGCGAAGGATCGGTGCTTGTTGAAGTATTTTCCGGTTATCGCCTGTGAAGCTCCCATGGCGAACATACTGCCTCCACCTGAAAACAAGAAATAAAGAGTCTACTGAGATTGATACATTTAGAAAAAAAATGGAATCTGAAAATATTCATATCGACTAAAAACTACAGAAATCTTAAACTTGATGAAGTCATTTTATACTACTACTAAAACTACAACTACTTATTATTTCAATGGTAAGGATCTTCCCTGAGGCCCTCTGGCATTTTGTAACTGCAGCTAGAGAAGATAATCAATGAACATTTGATTATACAACATCTCATGTTAGTGATGATGGTACCCCCCCCCCCCCCCCCCCCCCCTTCAAGTTTACAAGCATCCAGCTAACCACCAGCCTCATAGCCCCAGGCTACAATAAATTGTATGAGGCTATAATAATATTTGCCATTGTTGCCCAGCTGGCTATAAGAAAAGTGACATTTCAAGATCATGCTCAGAGGAATATTTAGAATATTTAGAATAATAGGGTTTGGAATCGGTTGCAATTTCATGATCGATATTCAGTTGCAGCCAACCGATCGATTATCGATCATAATCAGTTCTTCACACTTTTGCAGTAATTGGGTACTAGAGGTCAAGAGCCTAATAATAAGTGATAGTCTATGACAATTACTTGCCATTAGCACCTACCTTAACTTCGTTTTGAAGTGTTTTTGTAGCTTAGTTTCATAGCAAGAAAGCCGACAACTTGCCTGTCATTTAGTTCTATATTTTGCCACTAGGTGTCACTTTTTCCGATTATTATCGATTGCCAGTTTTGTAATCGATTAATCAGTAAAAAGATCCGCAAACGATCGATTATCGATTATAATCGATGATCGTCCCAACACTACTTGATTGACAATTATTTTTTCATTTTTCGCATAGGTGTTTTTATATAATAGACGATCAAAATACTTGATTTCTTTTGAGGTGCAGAAATGTCTTACCTATGAGTGCACCATATGTGAAGACGACTATCCCCATGTCAGTGGCGAAGGCAGCACCTATAGCTCCGGCAGCACACAGCATACCTCCAAACATCACCACCACCCGGTTACTCCATTTATCACTCAGAAAGCCACCCAGAGGTGCTGAAAAACAAAAGCAACTAGAATTAGGGATTGGCACCTATAGCTCCAGCAGCATTTGATAAAATAATCATTCCCATTCAATATCAGTAGTTGGTATTGTATCATGTACCCGTACCTATCACTAACTGCAAATGCAAATGTCTCCTCTACATAATGAAAAAATAAGAATTTATGGATGATTCTCTATAAATGAACCACTGAGCTGTATTTGTGATATCTGGCATGAAATATATAGTTTGGGATCATGAAAAAAATATATTCTCTGAAAACATGTATAATGCAAACTATAAATATACACTTAAAATGATACAAATGTTGCCTAAAATAAATGATTTTTTTCTAATGTTACAATCTAAGGTCTCCTCGATTTGGATCCAAACATCTCAGAATGACCTTCAAAATTAATCAAAGGTCACCAAAATCTGACAATTCAATAGGAATGCCATAACATTTATGTACTTGAAATAGACATTTTTAGAAATTCCTCACCAATTTTTTTTTTTTTTGGGGGGGGGGGGGGGTTTCCGAAGGGTGATTTTTGAGGGTTTGGGTTTCCAAGTTGCGTCCAAGCGCTAAGACTATGCTCATAGTGTCTAGACCAATGATTTTTCTCACCTAACACAGCAGCCACCAGACCATCCACCGCAGCCATCCAGGACGACTCTGTAGCAGACACCTTAAACTCTTCCATGAATTCCCCTGTGAGAACGCCATAGGCACTGAACGTCCCTGTACAGATCATCAGAGACACAAACGTACCTACAATACAACAACAATAAACCATGTGAGAACGCCATAGACACTGAACGTCCCCGTACAGATCATCAGAGACACAAACGTACCTACAATACAACAACAATAAACCATGTGAGAACGCCATAGGCACTGAACGTCCCCGTACAGATCATCAGAGACACAAACGTACCTACAATACAACAACAATAAACCATGTGAGAATGCCATAGGCACTGAACGTCCCCGTACAGATCATCAGAGACACAAACGTACCTACAATACAACAACAATAAACCATGTGAGAACGCCATAGGCATTGAAGTCCCCGTACAGATCATCAGAGACACAAACGTACCTACAATACAACAACAATAACCCATGTGAGAACGCCATAGGCACTGAACGTCCCTGTACAGATCATCAGAGACACAAACGTACCTACAATACAACAACAATAACCCATGTGAAAACGCCATAGGCACTGAACGTCCCTGTACAGATCATCAGAGACACAAACGTACCTACAATACAACAACAATAAACCATGTGAGAACGCCATAGACACTGAACGTCCCTGTACAGATCATCAGAGACACAAACGTACCTACAATACAACAACAATAACCCATGTGAAAACGCCATAGGCACTGAACGTCCCTGTACAGATCATCAGAGACACAAACGTACCTACAATACAACAACAATAAACCATGTGAGAACGCCATAGGCACTGAACGTCCCCGTACAGATCATCAGAGACACAAACGTACCTACAATACAACAACAATAAACCATGTGAGAACGCCATAGGCACTGAACGTCCCCGTACAGATCATCAGAGACACAAACGTACCTACAATACAACAACAATAAACCATGTGAGAACGCCATAGGCACTGAACGTCCCCGTACAGATCATCAGAGACACAAACGTACCTACAATACAACAACAATAAACCATGTGAGAATGCCATAGACACTGAACGTCCCCATACAGATCATCAGAGACACAAACGTACCTACAATACAACAACAATAAACCATGTGAGAACGCCATAGGCACTGAACGTCCCCGTACAGATCATCAGAGACACAAACGTACCTGCAATACAACAACAATAAACCATGTGAGAACGCCATAGGCACTGAACGTCCCTGTACAGATCATCAGAGACACAAACGTACCTACAATACAACAACAATAAACCATGTGAGAACGCCATAGACACTGAACGTCCCCATACAGATCATCAGAGACACAAACGTACCTACAATACAACAACAATAAACCATGTGAGAACGCCATAGGCACTGAACGTCCCCATACAGATCATCAGAGACACAAACGTACCTACAATACAACAACAATAAACCATGTGAGAACGCCATAGACACTGAACGTCCCCGTACAGATCATCAGAGACACAAACGTACCTGCAATACAACAATAAACCATGTGAGAACGCCATAGACACTGAACGTCCCCGTACAGATCATCAGAGACACAAACGTACCTGCAATACAACAACAATAAACCATGTGAGAACGCCATAGGCACTGAACGTCCCCGTACAGATCATCAGAGACACAAACGTACCTGCAATACAACAACAATAAACCATGTGAGAACGCCATAGGCACTGAACGTCCCCGTACAGATCATCAGAGACACAAACGTACCTACAATACAACAACAATAAACCATGTGAGAACGCCATAGGCACTGAACGTCCCCGTACAGATCATCAGAGACACAAACGTACCTGCAATACAACAATAAACCATGTGAGAACGCCATAGGCACTGAACGTCCCCGTACAGATCATCAGAGACACAAACGTACCTACAATACAACAACAATAAACCATGTGAGAACGCCAAAGACACTGAACGTCCCCGTACAGATCATCAGAGACACAAACGTACCTGCAATACAACAACAATAAACCATGTGAGAACGCCATAGGCACTGAACGTCCCCGTACAGATCATCAGAGACACAAACGTACCTACAATACAACAACAATAAACCATGTGAGAACGCCATAGGCACTGAACGTCCCCGTACAGATCATCAGAGACACAAACGTACCTACAATACAACAACAATAAACCATGTGAGAACGCCATAGACACTGAACGTCCCCGTACAGATCATCAGAGACACAAACGTACCTACAATACAACAACAATAAACCATGTGAGAACGCCATAGGCACTGAACGTCCCCGTACAGATCATCAGAGACACAAACGTACCTACAATACAACAACAATAAACCATGTGAGAACGCCATAGACACTGAACGTCCCCATACAGATCATCAGAGACACAAACGTACCTGCAATACAACAATAAACCATGTGAGAACGCCATAGACACTGAACGTCCCCATACAGATCATCAGAGACACAAACGTACCTGCAATACAACAATAAACCATGTGAGAACGCCATAGGCACTGAACGTCCCCGTACAGATCATCAGAGACACAAACGTACCTACAATACAACAACAATAAACCATGTGAGAACGCCATAGACACTGAACGTCCCCGTACAGATCATCAGAGACACAAACGTACCTACAATACAACAACAATAACCCATGTGAGAACGCCATAGGCACTGAACGTCCCCGTACAGATCATCAGAGACACAAACGTACCTGCAATACAACAACAATAAACCATGTGAGAACGCCATAGGCACTGAACGTCCCCGTACAGATCATCAGAGACACAAACGTACCTACAATACAACAACAATAAACCATGTGAGAACGCCATAGGCACTGAACGTCCCCGTACAGATCATCAGAGACACAAACGTACCTGCAATACAACAACAATAAACCATGTGAGAACGCCATAGGCACTGAACGTCCCCGTACAGATCATCAGAGACACAAACGTACCTACAATACAACAACAATAAACCATGTGAGAACGCCATAGGCATTGAAGTCCCCGTACAGATCATCAGAGACACAAACGTACCTACAATACAACAACAATAACCCATGTGAGAACGCCATAGGCACTGAACGTCCCTGTACAGATCATCAGAGACACAAACGTACCTACAATACAACAACAATAACCCATGTGAGAACGCCATAGGCACTGAACGTCCCTGTACAGATCATCAGAGACACAAACGTACCTACAATACAACAACAATAAACCATGTGAGAACGCCATAGACACTGAACGTCCCCGTACAGATCATCAGAGACACAAACGTACCTACAATACAACAACAATAAACCATGTGAGAACGCCATAGACACTGAACGTCCCCATACAGATCATCAGAGACACAAACGTACCTGCAATACAACAACAATAAACCATGTGAGAACGCCATAGGCACTGAACGTCCCCGTACAGATCATCAGAGACACAAACGTACCTACAATACAACAACAATAAACCATGTGAGAACGCCATAGACACTGAACGTCCCCGTACAGATCATCAGAGACACAAACGTACCTACAATACAACAACAATAAACCATGTGAGAACGCCATAGACACTGAACGTCCCCGTACAGATCATCAGAGACACAAACGTACCTACAATACAACAACAATAAACCATGTGAGAACGCCATAGGCACTGAACGTCCCCGTACAGATCATCAGAGACACAAACGTACCTGCAATACAACAACAATAAACCATGTGAGAACGCCATAGGCACTGAACGTCCCCGTACAGATCATCAGAGACACAAACGTACCTACAATACAACAACAATAAACCATGTGAGAACGCCATAGACACTGAACGTCCCCATACAGATCATCAGAGACACAAACGTACCTACAATACAACAACAATAAACCATGTGAGAACGCCATAGGCACTGAACGTCCCCGTACAGATCATCAGAGACACAAACGTACCTACAATACAACAACAATAAACCATGTGAGAACGCCATAGGCACTGAACGTCCCCGTACAGATCATCAGAGACAAAAACGTACCTACAATACAACAACAATAAACCATGTGAGAACGCCATAGGCACTGAACGTCCCCGTACAGATCATCAGAGACACAAACGTACCTACAATACAACAACAATAAACCATGTGAGAACGCCATAGACACTGAAAGTCCCCGTACAGATCATCAGAGACACAAACGTACCTACAATACAACAACAATAAACCATGTGAGAACGCCATAGACACTGAACGTCCCCGTACAGATCATCAGAGACACAAACGTACCTGCAAGTTTAATAAATATTTACTAAAAATATTGATATAAAGAACTGGTATGAATGAAGCATAACCAACGCAAAAAGATAACACCCGGTGTTATCTTTTTGACAAGTTATTATATTTAAAATCCTTTAAGTTATCTTTCCTAAATATAAGTAAGGAAATTTCATATTTATAAATGAAAGTTACCATAAGTTATCATGATGAATGTAGGAATTTTTGTAACTAGTTTACAGTCAATAAACAATACATACATATTCAAAAATATCATAGATCCAGACTTCAGTTTCTATAAGTGCTCTAGGCATGCATGGGTTGAAAATGTTAACCCTTATGCTGCTGGTGGCTAATTCAGCCAATAAAAAAATATGCAAAATACCTGGAAAATGACTGAAACCCTGGCAAATGGGTACTCATATGAAAGTACTCAGTGAGAGCTTTCGAATGAGTACCCACATGACAGGGTTCGGATCGTTTTCAAAGATCTTTGCGTCCTTGTGCTTTGGACGAAAGTAACCCCAGCATCAGAAGGGTTAAGGGGGGAATAAAATATCAAGTCAAACCCCCTCTTGATCTATTATTTGATTTGTTGAGAAACCTCCCTCGTTCCCCTCCCTCCTGGTCATGTTTCATGATGAAATAATGATAATATTTGCAATATCATTGCAATTACCATTCATTATCATTATTCTTATCATCACTATTTAAATTATCATTGTATTTCTATAGCGAAGTTCCTTTAGATATTTTGTAAAATAATTTAATACTCCTGAGTAATTTTCATAAGTATCGTAGATCCAGAAGGAAAATTCTAGAGGAACTTTAAAACATTAATGGATTAAAGGAAAAGGACCTCACTGCATCATAGCTAGAGGCTATATTCATTCAAAATCACCGTACTGAACCATTTACAATGCAGCATATCTATGCTATGCAAAACAAAGGATAGCATATGGCATATTAGCATCAGAATCATATGTAACTATGTAATAATACTGGGTGGAATATATCCGACCTTGGTGTGCTCGGCTGGTGTCATTGATTTATTCACATAATATGCCAATGAAGGGATGTAAAAACATCACAGATAAATCATTATGTCCATCCCCCACAGGTTTCTTATAATCAGCATCAGAGATATAATGCTTCATAAAGGCTACGTATCCATAAAGGGACTTGGAATAAAGAGTTCAGGGTTCGAAATCTATCTGAGAGCCTACTTCATAGTTAACCCTTATGCTGCTGATGGCTAAGAATTTGGCCAATACAAAATGATGCAAAAAAACAGAAAAATGGGTACTCATCTGAGAGTACTCAGCGAGAGCTTTCCAATGAATACCAACATGACAGGGTTCAGATGGTTTTCAAAGATCTTTGCGTACTTGTGCTTTGGAGGAAAGTAGCCTTAGCATTGGAAGGTTTAAGCAATAGTCCCCTTTGGGTTTCTACCCAGGGGGGGGGGGGGGGGCACTCAGGTACAGAGGGGGGCCGCACCTTCATTACGTATTTCGCGGAAGAAGGGGTCTTTTTTTAAGACCTCTGCATGTCCGCGATTTTGTAAAAGAAGGGTACTTTTTTGTACCCAGGTACGAAGTATGGGGGTCAAAATCCCCTTACAATCCAGGAAATATCTGCAGCTCTGACGCCGAGTGACTCCCGAAGTGACTGGGCTTCCGAGTTTGCTGCCGCCACTTGCTGCCGCTAAACACGCAGAGGATTATAAAATCTTAAGTTAAAATATGTGTTCCCGTTCATCCAATGTCAGTGTTTTGATAAAAGAAGGGGTGTTTATTTAGTGGAAAAAATCAGCGTTTTATTAAAATAAGGGGGCTTTTTTGGCCAGAAATCAGTGCTTTAGGGGTATTTTTTCATTTTGATAACGAACGTATGCACCCCCCTAAATACCCAAGTGCCCCCCCCCCCCCCCCCCCCCCCCCGGGGGTTTCTACTAGCATCAGAGATAAATTCAACATATCCTGAACATTTTCTGAATGGTTCATATAGGCAACATATCCATACAAGGTAGTTCTGAGAAGATAATCCAGTGGTTCAACAATTAATCTATAGATCAATCGTTTTGCCATGATTTAGCTTGTCATTCAACACCCCTACGCAAAAATTAAAACTGTGCATCAAAGGTAGCTGCCTGCCAAGCCTATTACTTTATATGTGTAAAATTAACACTGTATACTATTGCTGTCATTGATAAGAAATATTTAGCGATTCAATAATTAATAAAATTATTACCGATACGCTACTTCAATTCGATTCAGCGAGTCAAATTCAAAATGAATGGAAGCCAGCTCATGAGGAATGGTCATGGTCCCCCCCCCCCCCCCCCCCCCCTCTCCACACACACATGCGTATATTGTATCTGTGTTGCTTCCGCCCAAGTCCCGACATGAAGCTCTCAGGGCTCGACATTAAGGGCACGAGACGAGTGACTCGGGCTGTCGGACAAGTGATTTTGTTCAGTTACTGTTCCGGCTGAACAGTAGAATATCAGACGCATGATGCATCTGATAAGATCGGGCAAGTACATTTTTCAGCCACTTGCCCGTGGTAGTAACTAAACTGCCAGAAAGAAATCTTCTTTTCAGGTGTTGAACTTTGTATTTCTTTTTGGCGCGGCGTATCTCGGCAACTGAAAAATGGCTTCTGAGGGCGAAAGATTTTTTTCAACTCATATGCCGCGGCACATACCGGTACATGAATAATATGTGCCGCGGTGTTTTTATGGGTGTAAATCGGTCTACCCATCGATCTTTCTGAACTGTCCGACCACAAGGGAAGAAGGACATAATCTTTTCTTGTTATATAAAACTTAGTGGATATAGTTATTTTGAAGGTAGAAATAATCAATTAAATATACAATAACATGGATAACTTCGAAAAAGAAGTAGAGTAGTATTAAGTACTAGTTTAGTACTTTATATGATTATCATATTGACAACTCTTTTTTCATTTAATCTGTATTGCACAAATTATGTTAATACACCTTTCACATGAATTAAATTATGTTTGAGATATTTAGAGGGTTTGATAGGTAGAAAATTTCCGTCAATTTTTTCTAAAGATCTTGTCTTATAGATATATATGCCCATAAGGCAAGCCATATGGGTCAGACCCACATATCATTATCAGGACAGGCAATGGTCACATGGAACATTTGAAAATCACTAAATACAACTTTCAACCCTCAGAAGCACTCTAAAACTCCTATGTTAAGCTGCAAACACATTTTGCTGCGGGCAAGTGAAATTTTCTGCGGGCAAGTGAAACCTCCTAGCTACTTGCCCGGCCGACCAGTAAAAACTTGCTTGGGCAAGTGAAAGCCTTGAGGCACTTGCCCGCAGGGCAAGTGCCTCAAAAAGTTAATGTCAAGGCCTGAGCTCTCGATCGCGCCGGTTGAATTACCACGTGTTTGCACTTATTTTTAGTTTGTCGTCACCACCCAACCTAATTTATATATTAATGATATCTCGGGGTGTTCAAGGTATCAATAATTGGCAAGGATATCTTGCCGGTTCATCGATACAGGCGGTATCAATGACACCCCTACTGTATACAGTACTAGATATGTTATTTTGCAGCTCCAGACCAGCAAGCCAGAGTAAGTCAATTCAGTATGAAGTTCGGTAACCTTATAGCTACAGCGAACAGCTGCCAAGTTGAATTCGAATGCAATACCATGCAAAAAAAATATCCTACTTTTGTCAATTTCCCAGGAGACATTTCCTGTGTGGGCTATAATTGATTTCCTACAGTTAACATGACTTGCATGACGTCTGTATATAGAGATAATAAATGGACATTTCTGCTAGCAATGAATCACAAACATATTGGAGCTCCATGGAATGTATTGGAATAGACAAACAGGTATATATTTTGAATGACAATCTGTGATGCTGTGACATAGGAGATCATGCTGTGGCGTGCGGCATCACTCGTGTAGAGAAAGCGGTCTGCTGCATGCTGAAGGTACCCAGTGACATGTGGGCGCGGCTTGATTGCCACTAGACTAGCTCCTAGTCTGTGATTTCATAAGATAATTCTTTTCCCTATTCTGGCGGTTGTGACATCATCAACTGGCTGTCAAATGGATTGCTGCAGGGCATTGTGGGATACAATGGCTCCCATGATCCTCAGCTGGAATGGCTGGTTTGGGTGGTAATTAAGTGCAATTTCACAGGTAGGGAAGCCAAACAGTATTCAGGTGAACAGGGACAGTACAGTACACACACCAAAGTATGTCCTCAGCATATAATAGCCTGAAGGTGTAATTGTCCTTTAAGTTAAATATCTATGTGCCAGTTCCTGTGGCTGAACTGGAAAGACCAGACTGTGGGCCAGCTGGTGAGCAATTTAAGAACTAAATCAGTTTAGCCATGCTACATGTGCATATTGAGGTAGGATATCACCTTTCCCTTTCTCAGGACAACTATACTCATTCACTTCCCCAACCCATTCGAGGCCTCTTGTCTTCTACCAGGGTAAGGCCAAGAAAAAAATATAGTTTGTTTCCTGTAACAGTCTGAAAAAAATAGGGTTGGTAGGCAGGGTCTTAGCCAGGATTTCAAAAATGCCTGTCCAAAATAGGCATTTCAAAATATCTGCCCGTCCAGATTTAGCTACTTATCTACTTCAAAACCTTATATCAGCTACATTTAATAGCTCAGTGTGTTAAAAAGGGCAATTTACACTTCAGCCATGTCCTAGAAGATGGTTTGTTAGAAAAATATTTGGTTATTACACCCCAAAAGTCACGAATGAAAAATCATCATAGAAATTTTTGCCTGTCCAAACAGGAAACTACCTGTCCAAAAGACAGGTAGGACGGGTCCTAGCTAAGTCCCTGTGGGTAGGTTGGTAAAAAAAAAAATTTTTTGCATTATTTTTTTGGTCAAAAATGTTTATTTTATGCATGTTTTACATTGATTGGCAGTTAGGAGGGCGATAAAAACTTTAGGGTAGGGATTTTTTTGAATAAAAACTTGATAGGGTAGGGTTACAGGAAACAAACAACTTTTTGGGGGGCCTAAAGACATTTAATTTTTCCTTTTTTTTTTTCCATTTTGCTTTATTCCATTTTGAACTAAATTACCCACTAGCAGCGAAAGTGGACACCCTTATGCTGGTGATGAAAAACACTGGTACATCTGCTTTGGATGAAAGTAGCCTTAGCATCCGAAGGGTTAAACAAAAAAAAAAGAAGTTCATTCTTACCCAAGCAGACCATCCAGGCCCAGCCGTGGTCTATGGGTGCGTCACAGTCGTCAGGTAGAACGTCGTCCTCCTCTTTCTTGAGGACCGCGCTCATGGCGTTCATTCTCTTCCTCCTCATCCTGCTCCCACGCGTCTCTGTACCGTTAACAGACATCATTGGGTCTTGGGGCTATTTTGGGCCTTACAAATCTATCTTAAAAACCCTTAAATCCTGAAATTAAAAAATGTAATACTTAAATGCAGATGGCAGAAAACATGTTATACATCTTGGGGTTATTTCATTACTATAAGTCTATACTGTAAAAGAAGAAAGTAACCTGAGTGTATCATTCTGCCGAACTTTTCCGAGTGGGGTCAGTTCGACATGAAAGTCTCACACATTTACAGTATTATTCCTGTCATTAGAATATCAACCTTCAAAACTGGCTCTTCAGTTTTAGAAAAATCTCGAAAAAATATGAAATCAAAAATTCGGTTAATTTGCAACTCAGATCAATTTCCTATACTACAGTATTCAATATTTAATAGCTAAGATAATTAGATAAATTCATGAGACGAAAAAAATATCAATGGTTCTGAGTTCTACATGTATTGCTAGGACAGTTTTTTGCTCGTGAAGTAGGTTGTTCATCCCAAAATTGATTTCCTGTATCCAAACCTTAAGAAAAGGGGCTTATAAATACCTGTCAATATATAAATATATATATATGTTCATGCTTGTCAAAAAGAAATATAAATGGGATTTACCTAATATTTTGCAGATTTGCATGTAAGAGAGAGAGAAAAGAAGGGGTTTAAACCTGTGATTTTACAGTCCTGACTCCTTGTAAGAGAGAAGAGAGAGAAAAGAAGTGTTTTTACCTGTCGCACTCCCACCTATCGTCCCAGCTTTTCTCCCTGCACACAGTCGCTCTCGCTGTCGCCCGGAACACTGACGTCGTAACTACCTCGCTTTTCGCCATAAGTTTTGGTACTTCGTAACCACAGTGCCTAAAAAGATACCAAAGAGAGAAGTTTTTACATGAAGAATACACAGTCACTTTTTTTTATTTAGGGGGAAGTATAAAAATCGTCTGAACCTTTCCACATCTTGAGCTTAGACATAGTCAGGCAGATATTGACATATTGAATGAGGTACATCAGACTATCTAAAGAAAAATATATTTTGAATTAATTTTGTTGAATGAAATTATTTTTCAGGTTGGGTTGAACACACCAAGTGGGCACTCTGCCTCATGTGATAGTGGATTAAGAGAAATCACAAAAAAATCAGGCTATCAAAACAATCAAAGTATCACTTTTTGTAGGTACAGGTATTGGTATTCAATACAATATTACCAAGTACCAATATTGAATGCATCAGTGTGTGTTTATCATCCTAAAGATATGAACTGTATAAGGTTAGGGAACAGAGCCTTCCATGTTTAAGCAACCCGCCTTTTGAACAAGCTTCCAGACAACATCAAGGCTACTGATAGTATTTCTAAACTTTAAGACCCAATTGCAAACATTCCTATAAGCACCTGTCTACTGATTAATTCATGATGTGCTTTATACATTCATATAAGTGGAAAGAGTGCAAAACAAATGTCAAATCATAATCATCATTATCATTGACATCCATTTTTTTTTCGGTTCGATAATTGACATATTATTTTTCGATTCCGATTATTTCGATTCGATTTTGAAGAACTGCACTAATAGAATATTTTCACATGTTCCACACTTTTTTGTGGCTAGGATCCTAAGATTCTCACAATGCAAACACAATGAAGGTTTTCTCAGCACTTTTTGATTTAATACTTGAGTTTCTCTTCAAAATTCTTATTAGCGTTGGCTAAAAATGGCAAATAATAATTGTAAAAGGCTAAAAAAATGTGTTTCGATTAATTGACATAATAATTGACAATATTTTTTTCGATTAATTAGAAAAATTATTTCGATCGATCGATACTTGTCATATCAATGACGGTCCTACTTATTAGAGGTGGGTGCATATATAAACACAGCACAAAACATCTAAGATTTCCTGAAGTTTTGTGCACTTCTTAACAGATAGATATCAGAGTGCAGAAAACTCTTCCTAACTCTAAACTCAGTTAAAATGATGGTCGAGCACTCAACTAAAATTCCGGCCAGGATTCCCATGGCAGCTAGTGGAGTATTCTAATCAAATCGCTCTTCAAAATTCGCATTCATTTGAGTTGGATTTTTCTAGAAGTCGGTCAAACAACAGGTAATATCAGAAGCTGCACAAGTGTTATTTTAATTAGGGACCCATATGCTGACTAGGCAACTTATGGGATGATTAATTCATGAGATATGGTATTCCTGCCATAATTCACATCCTGTAGAAACAGGTGTGCACTGGAACAGGTGAACAAATAATAGTTAATACAAGATAAACAGGTAAAATTCTCATACACTACACACACACACACCAACCAGTATACTTGCATCACTCAAGTGTTCAGCCCGATGGCATTCTACATGAAAATACAGCCGGGCTATGAGAGAAATGACTTGGCGTCAGGTGGAGGTTTTTTCATAGCACTCCAGTTTACTCAGGCACTTGGCTAGTCACAACTAACCCGAAGGAGAGTTGTTGTTTGGCTTCTGATGGATATTTCTCCTTCAAATATTCCCCCAAAATTTTTTTAAAATATATCTAAAATTGTCAGGCCTTTTTTGGCTGCTCTGAGTGTGAATGGGTTATGTCAGGTGTAGTATAGTGAGGCTGATGTCATCGCAACCCAGTGTGTAATTGTACAGATTCACAAAACATTGCAGAATACAATTATTTTTTTAGACCAGGATTTAGAATAACAAACACATAAATATAACCCACAGCATGATTTGTGCAGGGAATATGCTGTATTGAATTAAAATATTGAATAATTGAACTCCGGCGCACAAAACATTTGCAGAATACAATATATTTTTTTCAGAGCAGGATTTAGAATAACAAAATATAGAGATAACCCACAGCATGATTTGTGCAGGGAATATGCTGTATTGAATTATTGAATAATTGAACTCTGGCACACATAAAATTGCAGAATACAATTTTCTTTTTCAGAGCAGGATTTGGAATAACACACAAATAGAGATAACCCACAGCATGATTTCTGTAGAGAATATGCTGGATTGAATTATTGAATAATTGAATTCCAGCGCACACCGCCGCCGGCTTGTCAGGCCACTCGCTGTCACAGATGTTCAGGAAGTGTTGTGTTATGATCAACAAGCGCACAAGCGTAGCTGCTGTGTATAGAGGCATATCAATTGAATTTAACTGTATGGATGAATTTCCAAATATAGACATGTACAAACAATTCAATTAAGCCTGTGGGTGTAACTACTGATGAATGTCCATATATAGAACAGTATAAACAATTTAACTGAATGGTTGTACTTGTAGGCGTAACTGTATATAAGACAGGGTCTGACACTTAGATTTCAGGCTAGGGGCCCGAAAAGGTCTTTTGATGAGTTTAGTGGTCAAAAACAGGATTTCTGTATTATCATATATACTATTTCGAGCCCCTAGTCTGAAAAATCTAGGGGCCCACAGCAAAATCTAGGGGCATATGCCCCTGGGCCCCTGGGAAAGTCGAACCCTGTAAGAATTTCCATATACAGCATTCCACGCAGAACTACATACAGAATATGTACCTTGGTAAGGAATGGGCGTCACGGTGGCATTTGTTGGTGAACAACTGTTATCAACAGTTCATTATTTCTCCACAAGAGGTAATACTCATAGAAAAGACAAGCGGTATTCAGGGCTCAACACAGTAGATAGCCCGATCGTCATGACTATCTAATCTTGGAAAAACTTCATATCGGGCAACCTGAACAAGCACTCAACTTGCCTTATTTGACTATCTACCATTTGATCAACACCTCACTCCCTGCCAACCGGAATGATGTGTGCTCAAGAGACCCATAACAGGGACCGACATGAACTTTTGCGGCGACTTGCCCAGTAGGGCAAGTGAGATTCAACTTTCACTTGCCCCACTCGAACCTTCACCTGCCCTTGAAAAGTTTTTATGTTTTATAATGTTTCATTTAAAACCAAATAGAATATGGTGCTGGCAAATGAAAGCATATTTTCTAGGACAAGCTTGGATGCCAGACCACAAAACTTGCACACATTCTCAAAAGTAAACCCGAAATATACACAGCATGCTTGCCCATTGGGGCAAGCAAGATACAGCTTTCACTTGCCCTACAGCTATAATTTACAAGTTCTACTTGCCCGGGGCAATGGGGCAAGCACCAATGTCGAGCCCTGCATAAACAGATAGGAATTCTCATGAGAAATTTAGAGTAAATACTCCATTCTGCCGTTGTTGTCACTACCACAGTGCAGTGTGAGCGATGGGCGATAATTGTCAGAATGACATGGTCAGTCACGGAAGCCCAACAAGCACGTGGGAATGTGGTTCTATAGTATCATAGGCATTATATGCACCTGAGTCCTGAGACTTTGAAATGTCTTTAACTTTAGAGGCGGAAATAAAATGGGCGAAAAATATATACAGAAATAACATCAATCCTGAAGGTTAAAAAAATTAAGTAAATTTTCATTGTCTTTATGTCAAGATTGAATAAGGTAATTGTTATCACATTGGCGGGGCCACCTGAATGCCTGGCGGGACTATCTGATCTTGAATCTAACTTGCCCCGCCTGACTACCTGGGTTGGCCGGGTACTGTTGAGCCCTGCGGTATGAGCCATGAATACAAGGATGAATGGCTTATTAACTGGGCGGCCAAAATTGCCAATTGTAAAATTTTTGGGCTTCCTATTTTTCAAGGGAGACCATATTATACACAGATAACAACCATAAACATCGCACATTTACATGTACATATTAAAATGGGGCATACTATCCTTTTACAATGTCATGGGAATCATATTAAGGTGAAACTAAATGTTTGAAAACGACATTTTAAGAAACTGCTCGCCAAAAAAAGTTGGATGTTCTGACGTGTGATTTTTGGGGTTTTGGGTGTCCAAATAACACCAAGACGCCCTGCTGGCTAAGACTATGAGAAGGGGAAGGGTTCTCACAGGGAGAGGGGGGTCTGGTCACAAAGCCTGGCATTCCATTCTCTTTGAAACCCACTACCAAGCACCCCTTCCCGAATCCCATAATTCACCATTTCACTGCTGAGAAGGAATGTGCACATTCAGTGTACATACCATTAAAATACCAGTCACAAAGACACACTGCAAAACCTGAGGAATTTCATTGTGAATGAAATAATATACATTCAACGTTTAAAATACCTGTGGTTTTGGGGAATGCATGGAATTTGAGGCCACAGAAAGGATGTCCTCATACTGGTCCAGATGATATTACAAAGGAGGCAGTGACTCGGGACCCATCCCAGCGTTTTAATACTTGGGGGGTAAAATGGAGGAAGAACTTGACATCCTCTGACAAACAAAAGGTTTCAATATTACATGTCTGGGCTTGCAATTCACCCTAGAGTCAAGCTTAGATCATTGTTATTCTGGTGAACAAAGAAAGGGCCTTTTCTCAGAATATTACAGGCTTTACACATTCTTCTTGAACAGGCTTTGAATATAAACGTCACATCCTTCATCAAACAAAAGGTTTTACAATATCACTGAACATGTTAGGACTTGAAACTTAAGTGAAGAGACTGACACAAACACAAAGAAGTAAATCAGTATCACTATGAGAAGCTCATTCAAAGAATAGTGCAGGTTTTTCACATATTCTTCTAGCATGTGAGCATATAATGAAAACATATTCATGGTCTAACAAATAGATGCAGAAACAGGATACCTTTATATATGAAGATTAAAAAACAAATTTGAATAGCTTATAATATTTTGAAAATAACCTTGAAATAAAGCGTAAATTAAAAAAATATTTGAAGGAGTTCTTGAGAGTTTATCTGACAATCATTTCACCGAAATGGTCAGGCCTATAATCTTAACCTTTCCAACGCCACACACACATATATGCATCTGTGGTTACGATTTGGACTCACAAGGGTTAAGTGCTACAGGCTTCAATAGGTAATGATATATGGTGTTCAGTTGCACTAGAGATTATCTTATCATTCTTTACATCCTGTATGCCCTCCCGTGCTGGTACTATTATGATACTTTTACAAGCCATCCATCATATCATAATGAGAAATGCCCATCCCAAACCTATACACACATGATATACACAGCAGGGGGTGTTTAGGTCTGTTTTTTCTCTTGCATTGATATCTTTATGATTCATGTCACATTTCTTATTGTCATAATTGGATTGAGAACAGGAAGTCACGGTTATAATGTGATACACTATAATTTGTATTGAGTAGAATTTTTACAATTCTTTGCTAAGAATGGTAAAAGGGCTTGGCATTGAGGTAAAATAGTCATTGGAACTAGTAAGTAAGACTACCCCATTTAGCACTCTCCTTCGAAAATGTTAGGTAGATCTAAAATACTTTGAAAATAACTCAGCAATATTAAAAGCACCTACAAATTTAGCCTGCCTCCCAGGCCATATTTAGATGTCATCCCTTGTGGATAGATGGCACTGCGGTATGCTAGGAGGGTTGTTGGAAATAGGCTACATTACCTCAAATTATGAGGGAGAGTGGTCATTTTGACTTAAGGTTAACATTTCTTGAAATATATTTCAAAAGGTGATAAATCAGAACCTTTCACAGGGCACCCTCAGTATATAATTTGGTTACTATCTCAACCATGCCCAGCCCAGAGTTTAGTGTTAGGAAAAAGGAAATCTTTAATTTGATTTTTTGTTTAGGTTAACCATTTTCCTTCAAAGACAGTAACCCCCCATATAAGTCTTGCCATTTATATTTATAAGCAAAATTCACAATAATTAATAAATTTATCATCAAAGTAGTCTAGCTCTTATTGGTCAGGGGAGGGGGGGGGGGGAATTGGGTCAAGTATCACAGATTTCCAATTATGTTGCTCCAATCCCAAGCCTATTCTGCGATTATTCCAACCTCATCTCTATGCAGAAGGCAGAGTAGCATTCCCCAGTGAGCAACAGTTGTGCACTGCCGGGTCGCCAGCTCTCCCATCTTGGCAGTGTAAAAACAACTCATAACAAAACAGTGTATATTATTAGCTTGTAAGAAATGTCAGGAGTTGGCTTGGAAGACACCACAGGCCTGCTCACAATTAGGACTAGACTAAGGTCAAACACACACATCATCATGGCTATGTTTTGGTATGTTTTATGACCCACCCAGTTCCTATAAACCCTTCCAATGCTGAGGGCCTGAGGCTACTTTCATCCAAAGCACAATGACCCAAATATTTTTTGAAAACCATCGAAACCCTGTCATATTGGTTTTCATTGGATAGCTCACGCTGAGTACTCTCAGAGGAGTAGCCATGTGCCCGAGTTTCAATAATTTTCCAGGCCTTTTGCATCATTCTGCATTGGCCAATTTAGCCCCCAGCAGCATAAGGGTTAACCTCTCCATGGCTAGGTATATCCTTACCTCCCATAAAAACAACCAAAACACAACACTGTATGTTACTGGCCTGGCAGTGCTAGAAATGTCAGGAGTTGGCAGGGAGGACACCGTCCTGCTCACAAATAGGAATGGACTAAGGTCAAACACACACATTATCATAGCTATGTTTTGGTATGTTTTACGACCTTGGAACCCAGTTCCTAGCCTACTCCTAAATGACGGGTTTTCATGCAGAATGACCTTAGACTTCGGGTTGGATTTTGCCAGACCAAACATCATCTTTTATTTACTGCCTCTGCTATAAATACATACAAAGCTATTGAATCAGGTGTACTTTTTATGATAATGAATTATGATAATATGTAGCACTGCTGTCATGTCATATTTAATTTCAAAACGCAAATAAATTTTCAGATTTCAAAATTTCCTCTTAAACTTACATGTAAGGCAATTTGGTTCATTTTCTACTTGCTTGAGTTGTCAATTTGTACTAGGAATAAGATCAAGTCAGGTAGCTGTGTTGAATGAATTGGACCTCCTAAGCCTTGGGTTTTCCAACACAGATTTTATTTGCTATTATAGAACGCGAATTTTTTTTTTTTATCGTTCATTTTAATATGGGAACAATCAATGCCTTTAATCTCAAAGAATGAAAATTTATCCCATACACTGATACGGTTGCCATGGCAATGGGTGTTGGCAATGAACAAGGAAAGAAAACCAGCACATTATTCTGGGTAAACTCACTAAGAATGGGAAAAGGATGTTGACATGATATTATTATGACATGTTTTTATATTTTACTTGCCATGGCCTTGGCAAGTTGAAACAAGAACTTGCCATTCTTAGTCCCAAAAGATAGAGATGTTTTATTCATATTCTCCAGCAATTGTCTTTCTTAGACAATTTCTAGAGAGCTTGGGAAACTACCATCCATCGTCGGGTTCCTACATGTACATCATGTACAAGTACTACTACTCCACCAGATTTAGCAGGAAAACTGAAATATGAGAAGAGTGTCTAAAAATGGCCACCCTACCTGCTGCAGATAGTGCAGGCAAATCTTGATGATATTTGCGTGATTTTGGCTGCTCGCCCTGTCGTGAAAACGGTACCGAAGTTTCCCCGAATCCTACACTTGTTAGCTGTCCTCATTCCTGGCTTGTCTGCGGGAAAAAATAACACAAAATAGTAGTGTACGGCGAACCAAAAAGATTACTCAAGCGTAAAATGATACATGTCACAGTTGCAGTAGTAAAGCAGTCTGTTTGAAGTGTTTGCGTTTGGACAGCAACTCAAATAATAATATTACTGGAATCTTTCCCAACGTTGAGCAAGGCTAGTCCCAGGGGTAAACATCTGATGTTGCGAAATATTAACGTTATGATTATCATATTCAAATGGCAGTTTTCCAAGTGAAAATCCGGCGACAGACAGTTTTGGCCGACATGCGGGTTTTCCAAATTCCATTCATAATGATCGTTCCCAGCGGTCATGCGGTTCGGTGCTGTGCCTGTGAGCGATAATGAACGACTCATGTTGGTTGAATTCGGAGGCAAATTACTCTCAATTCATAACTAAAATCTATAAATCGGCCATCACAAATGAGTAGAATAGACTCTTGACATACTAAATGTATGAATTTTCTTACCTTTAAGTCATAAAATGTCCGATATTTTCATGTCAAAACGCAACGTCTTTATGTGACAGCCGATCGGCTTGAGTGCTCGCTGAGCGAATGAGCATTGGCGGGAAATTATAGAGGGCGCTGCAGTCGTGACATGAACTTGAGCAGCTGTCAATCATTTGCATTTCATAGACTGCCACAGCCAGTCTGTCGCTCTACCAGATCTGACAGATGATTTCACGTACATGTCAAACTAGGGCATAAGTCCCATTTCTTTAATCGATGTATCAAAATATTTGTCTAATCAAGATTTTAAAACAATATCTATATTGTCCATGAACAGCGGAGTGTTTTAGGTGCATGAATGAATGATGTACGGATTTCCTACACATAATTTAAAAAAATGTAAATAGTGACAGGCAATTTATTTATAATAATCATATTTGAACTTACTGATGCACAGTTTACGATTAAATAAATGATTTTCTAAAACTTAAGATATCTTGTTGGTAATTCAACATGTTATTATTACTTCCTAAGTTTGTCCTATATTTTCCCCAGCACGCCAGCAGTGGTTTGGTTAAATTTCAATATTGGAAAGAGTGGTGTAATGTGTGAATCTTTAGATAAGCCTCACTTAATTCTGATTCTGCAATTTTCATTTCAAACACCATTTTCCTTTGGGATATACATTTTTCAAAAGTCCAACAAGATATCAATGTTTTTTATTTAGTTTTTGCAAAGCTAACATAACATTCGTAAAAAAACAACATTTCTCTGCTTTTGACAAATAAAACATCAGAATAAGGAAAAGACTACAAAAAGAATATAAGAATACAAGCACCATTATTCAAAACCGTGAACCCATGAAACGCGAATCCAACATCGTTTTTTAACATCTCTGAATCTAAATGATTAAAATATAATTTAGAATGATAGAATATTGCCATTCGTCCTGTCGGAGACTATGTTGGCTTGGAGAGGTGGTTTGTGGGTGCTAGCAGAAATATATAACTCCGGGTAGGCAACGATAGCTATATCACAGGCAGTGCTGACCGACCCCCCCCCCCCCCTTCCTTCAGCAATCTACCAGAGACATGGATTATAAATTTATAATAGACCTCTCTGAATATACTAAAGAGCGTACACAGTTTGACATCTTGAACGTAACTTCTCAAATAGGACACTTTTTCAAAATCATTTGAAGAGGAATTGTTAAACCCAACAAGAACAACAATTTTCAACCAGCAATTCCTCAAGGTGTTGCAGTGTCGCACTATGTATCATTATTTTTATTTTGTTGTTGTATCAAACGATTGTACATTTTAGATGTTAATTGGTTAAACCAGCTGCCTGATAAAAATGAAAAAAAGAAATCCTGAGCAAATAGAAAGCAATTCTTTTTGAATGTGATATTTATATAGGGCGGGGTGTAGAATAACACGCTGTGTGTAGCGACTGGTCTCCGGTTCACCATTGTATAAATCGCTTGTATCAAAACAGGAAGTGCATACAGCGTATACAAAACAGCAAAAACACTGTGTTATTGTCATTTCGGCTAAATAAAGATATCTGTAGATCAAACCATTCAATACCGTTATCTATTCAGAATGCCGTATGTCCTCATAATTCCTCGATTCGAATATCAGGCGGATCAACTGATATACCCTGCTTGCAGTCAATGCGCGTGCTATATTTTCGAGAGATGGGCCGTTTTCAAATGACCCGAGTGCAGCACTGATTACGCTGCAGGCGTATTAGTCGCGCTTGGCAACACTCCTATGTGTCGAAATTACTTTTGTCTGACAAAAGTACTTTTGTCGTAGACAAAATTACTTTGTGGTTACATGGCGTAACCACTCGCCAAATGTCACATCTTAGACTTCAGTCTTGACAAAATTTGCTTCGAAAATATGGATGTTACAAACGGCCCCATGGGGCGCCGTTTGTAACATCCATACTTTTGTTGACAGAAGCAAATTTTGTCAAGACAGAAGTACTTTTGTCCAACAAAAGTTACTTTTGTCTGACAGAAGTAATCTTGTCTAAGACAAAAGTACTTTTGTCTGACAAAAGTACTTTTGTCGTAGACATAATTACTTTTGTCAGACAAAAGTAACTTTTGTTGGACAAAAGTACTTTTGTTGGACAAAAGTACTTTTGTCAGGACAAAAGTACTTTTGTGTTACACATGGCGTAACCACTCGCCAAATGTCACATCTTAGACTTCTGTCTCGACAAAATTGCTTCTGTCGACAAAAGTATGGATGTTACAAACGGCGCCCCATAGTCCTAAGCAGTTTCTGGAAGAATAAGAAAACTTCTTACTACAGGCCTAGATGAGCAACCACATGGTTATTTTGGTCCAAGCTACATGTACAGGGATTAACTGACTGAGCCAGGAATCTGACGGAGAGGAAAACCCAAGACCATTGGTGGTCTGATGCATCTCATAGCCGTGAGCCTGCGATAAAGGACTCTTGACGGAAAAGTTCGAAGGTGAACCACAAGTGAAAAGATCACAGAAGTCCGAGAGCATAGGAGTGGATATTTGACGCATTTTCTCTCTCGTTCTTGTTTAATTATGCAGCATCCCATCTGCTCCAGACTCCCAGAAATAATTTAGTTTTGAGACCAATAACGCAAAAGGGCAACAGTTAGGATAGCAATAAATGAGAATTGAGGATTAATAATGCTGGGCAGGTGAGAAAGCTGCCAGTGACTTGGGGTTAGATGCCTGTTTTCGCCGGGCACTCCGGTTTCCTCCACCACTGAAAACTGGCTATACACGATGTAACCTTTATATGGAAAGAAATGTGACGATAATCGAACACCCAGGTTTATCTTTGATGGGGGTAATACTTAATATCTTACTTTTTTCTTATATTTGGAGGACATTTGGATCAATGGAGAGAAATAACTGTAGCAAAATTAAGGCTGCATTTTGTTTTGCACTGACTTCATGGTCTCTTATTTCTCCTCTAAAACCTCCACTAGTTGTGGCTAAGGACAGAAGAACTCCGTCTGTTGCTACTCTTCCTCTTCATTCATCTACCTCCCAGCTAAATTCCGATTCAAGCGTGTGGAACTGATCAGTCTAAACCTTTTTACGACCCACAGCTGAGGAGAACCAGTGAACTTATCGCAGGATGTGTTATTTCCTTAGATAAATAAGACAAGTGGATATGAAACCTGAACAGAGTGGCTGCGGCGAATGGGCCAATCGTGTTCAGCGCATGTTGCCGCGCAGGTTTATCTGTAATGTTATCGATACGAGAGCCATCATGACATTGCATGGTCATTGTCTCCTAGTGACGTCACATGGAAGCCAGATTCCAGACTGGCTTAGCCGGCCTTCACCATAGCGCATGCAATAATTGGTTTCTCGCTACACATCCATTTTATTCTTCATCTAAGGTTATTTCTAATGTTTAATCCCTATCCAACCCAAGAAAACGTTAAATACATTCTAACGTCAGATATAAAATGAACTAGTCGTGACAACCAACGCATCAGGCCATGCCTCTAACCGGAGTAGGCTAATCCAGATAGGGCCCCGTTGAAAGAGGTACTGGGAGGACAGTACAATTACAGGGAAGGGGGAAGGCAAGTGTTGCGGCAAGGCGCTAAAGGCCGCAGGAGGAGTAGAAAGTGTCAGTGTAGTAAGGATCCGTGCGCCCAAAAAGTGAGTGGCGGGCGCACGGATCCAAGCCCAAAGTACAGGTGGAAGGTGCATGGATAGGGCACTGATCAGCACGTGGGGACGTGTGAAAGGGCAGATAGAAGGTAGATGGGTGGGAGTTGCATAAAGTAATAGCTTGGATGAAGAAAAGAATGGATATGTAGCAAGAGACCAATTACTATATGCCTTATAGTTAAGTGCTGGACTCATGCCAGGAGTACCAGATAAGCCATCAGCGCGGGCTCACGTGGGAACAAGGACCAATCAGAGCTCTCGCATCGATTACATTACTGAGAAACCTTATTCCCACCACCAGCTGGGGGTGCCCAGAGCACCAATTTATGGCCTATTAGCGGCTATTAGTTGACACTAGTTGAGGCTAGCATGTTCATGTTGACCGGCTGGTTTCGAATCCACTTGTGTTTTAGTCTGGCAGCTTATGTAGTTTCCGTGGGAAGTTCTTGTTAATTGTTGGAGACATGGTGATTCTAGACCAATTTTGGATGAGGACTTCAAAAAAATATGTCTCCAATTTTTTTCGACTAACTTTTCAAGGTCAAATGTCAAGGTCAAAGTTCAAAATCCTTAAAATGCCTTGTTTGGACCTGAAACAAGCTGCATTTGATAAGAAACTTGATTTTTTAGGGTGAAATACAATCAATCAGTGAATTATATACACAACAATTTAGTATTTTTCACATTAAAGTTTAAATCTGAGGTCAATAAGTACATTTTTGAATAAAGGTCAAAGGTCAAATCAGTGAAAAATGCCTTGTTTGGACAAGAAATGAGCTGCATTTGATTAAAGTTGGTTAGAAACCAGATTTTGTGATGAGAGACACTTTTTAAGTTAATTTCATTGAAGCACACTTCATATTTTCCATCTCAAAGATTATATGTAAGGTCAATGAGTCCATTCAAAGGTCAAGATCAACAGTCAGAATGTAGGAAAATGCCTTGCATGTACCGGATACAAGCTGCATTTGATTATTATACACTAAGATTTCGTATTTTTCACATTCAAATTTAAATCTGAGGTCAATAAGTACATTTTTGAATAAGGGTCAAAGGTCAAATCAGTGAAAAATGCCTTGTTTGGACAAGAAATGAGCTGCATTTGATTGAAGATGGTTGGGAACCAGATTTTATGATGAGACACACTTTTGAAGTAAATTTCATTAAAGCACACTTCATATTTTCCATCTCAAAGATTATATGTAAGGTCAATGAGTCCATTCAAAGGTCAAGATCAACAGTCAGAATGTAGGAAAATGCCTTGCATGTACCGGATACAAGCTGCATTTGATTCAATTTGTTTAGAAACAAGCTGTTTAGGATTAAATACACTTAATGATAAGTGAATTCCATACATAAAGCTTCATTTTTTTGCTCAGTAAAGTTTAAATCTGAGGTCAATAAGTACATTTAAAAATAAAGGTCAAAGGTCAAATCAGTGAAAATGCCTTGTTTGGACAGGAAATGAGCTGCATTTGATTAAAATTGGTTAGAAACCAGATTTTATGATGAGACACTGTTTTCCAGTAAATTTCATTAAAGCACACTTCATATTTTCCATCTCAAAGATTATATCTAAGGTCAATGAGTTCATTCAAAGGTCAAGATCAACAGTTAGAATGCAGGAAAATGCCTTGCACGTACCGGATACAAGCTGCATTTGATTCAATTTGTTTAGAAACCAGCTGTTTAGGATGAAATACACTTAATGATAAGTGAATTTCATACATAAATCTTCAGTTTTTAATCAGTAAAGTATAAATCTGAGGTCAATGAGTACATTCTTAAGTAAAGGTCAAAGGTAAAATTATTGAAAATGCCTTCTTATGACAGGAAATGAGCTGCATTTGATAACAGTTGGTTAGAAACCAGATTTTATGATGAGATACACTTTTCCAGTAAAAAGAATATTACACTCCATATTTTCCACCTCAAAGATTATATCTAAGGTCAATGAGTTCATTCAAAGGTCAAGATCAACTGTCAAAATGCAGGAAAATGTCTTCCATAGACCGGATACAAGCTGCATTTGATTCAATTTGGTTAGAAACCAGCTGTTTAGGATGAAATACACTTAATGATAAGTTGATTGAATTTCATACATAAAGCTTTATACTTTTTGCTCAGTTTAGAATGAAATACACTTTTCAAGTAAAAAATATATCCACACACACTTAGTGTTGTCCAGAGTATTGAATCAAGGGTCAAAGTCCAGGTCAAAAGTTTGATATGTAGGTCAAAATCCAGCAAAAATGTCCTGTATTGGCACTTTCTTAAAGTTATTTAAGTCCTCCATTCAACAGTAGTGATTGAATCTAAGCCAAAGTCATGGTCAATCGTGACAAACCTAATGCACCAGTCACTGTGGTTCTGGAAACCGATTGGTATTTTAACAGCACTATGGGGACCTACTTCGAGTATTCCTCCTACAATACCGTGGTCCATTCACAAGATTTTCAAAGCTGCAACTGGCAGAATGGGAATTTTGACCAAGACCAGCCCATTTCCGTTCTGGAATTCTGTCAGTAACAGGGCTCGACATGAAGGGCCTGGGACAAGAAAAAAATCAAAATGGAAGGGCAGGTGAAAATCAGACTGCGTTTGCCTTACATGGCAAGTACGATTTCATCAAGTAACTTCATAGATATTATTGGTCAAATGAAATGCAATATTTCTTTTTCTACTGTAAAATTTTAAAGGTAAAGGTATTCGGTTTATAGCCTTGTTTCCACCAAAATTTTCACACCTTCCTTCCTTAGCAGGCCTGTACACACGAAAACCATTTCAATACCCCAAGGGATATTCCAGAGCAGCTCGCAGCCTATATAGCACGCAAGCTCTAAGCACTGCCTTGTTAATGCTAGGTACCCATTTTGCAGCTGGGTAGACTGAAGCAATGTAGAATAAACTGTCTTGCCCAAGGACAGTCCATAGTGCCAAGGTAGGGAATTGAACCAGCGACCTTCTGATTATTAGTCCAACACCTAACCAACTTAGCTACTTCGTCCCCATTGTGAAAGCACTATAGAAAGGTAACAGTCAATTTGTTATCTGTATGGAACAAACAGAAACGTCACTTTCATCTGTGAGGAAAATGGGTGAGTGGAAATGCCGCTAAGATATCTGCCAAAAATATGGCTAGGTAATTGATATCCATTGTATGGTTCTCCACATCCATGCACCTTTTTCAGGGAAGGTGATAAATGTGTCAGGCCGGTATAACTTCAAGAAAGTGCCCATACAAGATATTTTGCTGGGTTCTGACCTACCTTTCCTTGCCACCATTTAATATTGGTACTAGTGCTATGAAGGCACCACTGTAAACAGAGTGAGTGTAAAGTTGAACCTTTCATAAATAACGATTATAGTCTTCTCCTCAGTGAATGAAATCTATAAAAGATTGATAATGGTCTTTTTCCAGGGTTGTTTCACATTTGACCTGGTCTTTGACCCTTGATGCAAAACTCTGGACAACACTAAGTGTGTGTGGCTAAAGTTTTACTGGAAAAGTGTATTTCATCCTAAACGGCTGGTTTCTAACCAAATTGTATCAAATGCAGCTTGTATCCAGTCCATGCAAGACATTTTCCTGCATTCTGACAGTTGATCTTGACCTCTGAATGAACTCATTGACCTTAGATATTATCTTTGAGGTGGAAAATATGGAGTGTAATAATTTTTTTACTGGAAAAGTGTATCTCATCATAAAATCTGGTTTCTAATCAACTGTTATCAAATGCAGCTCATTTCTTGTCCAAACAAGGCATTTTTCACTGATTTGACCTTTGACTTTTATTTAAGAATGTACTTATTGACCTCAGATTTAAACTTTACTGAGCAAAAAGAATAAAGCTTTATGTATGAAATTCACTTATCATTAAGGTGGGTCCAGCACTTAGGACATAAGCTAGCATTTTCGTCATTTATAGCTTGTAGGGGATTGTAACACCCAGTAAACTATATATTTTCTAAAAGAAGAGCTTTCTAGCTACATCTCAGTGCTATTTTGATTTATCTATTCTTAGATGTCAGAGTTTTATTGAGAAAAATGTAAAATGTTATTTTTCCAATTAAATCATTTTCAGCCCATAGCAGCGGGACAGAACGCCAATTTAACTTGGATGGATTACAAGTTCATACATGTACCTAGAAAAAGGTGTCTTGGATTTATTTTATTTGCATTATTGTGGCAGATATTTAATGTCAAAGCCAGGTGGGGGTGGTCTTTCCAGAGAAATGAGTTAATTTCCCTCATATCTCGCGAAGAGGGCGTCCTATTGAAAATCCAAGACACCTTTTTCTAGGTTCATAAATGAACTTATAATCCATCCAAGTTAAGTTGGCGTTCTGACCCGCTGCTGTGGGCGGAAAGTGATTTAATTGAAAAAATAACATATTACATTTTTTATGATATAACTCTGACATTTAAGAAAAGCTAAATCAAAGTAGCATTAAGAGGTAGCATAAAAGGTCTTCTTTCAGAAAATATATATTTTACTGGTTGTTACAATCACCTACAAGCTGTAAATGAAGAAAATGCTAGCTAATGTCGGAAATGTCTTAAGTGCTGGACCCACCTTAAGTGTATTTCATCCTAAATAGCAGGTTTCTAAACAAATTGAATCAAATGCAGCTTGTATCCGGTACGTGCAAGGCATTTTCCTGCATTCTGACTGTTGATCTTGACCTTTGAATGAACTCATTGACCTTAGATATAATCTTTGAGGTGGAAAATATGGAGTGTAATAAAAAAATTACTGGAAAAATGTATCTCATCATAAAATCTGGTTTCTAACCAACTGTTATCAAATGTAGCTCATTTCTTGTCCAAACAAGGCATTTTCACTGATTTGACCTTTGACCTTTATTTAAATATGTACTTATTGACCTCAGATTTAAACTTTATTGAGCAAAGAAATGAAGCTTTATGTATGAAATTCACTTATCATTAAGTGTATTTCATCCTAAACAGCTGGTTTCTTAACAAATTGAATCAAATGCAGCTTGTATCCGGTATGTGCAAGGCATTTTCCTGCATTCTAACTGTTGATCTTGACCATTGAATGGACTCATTGACCTTAGATATAATCTTTGAGATGGAAAATATGAAGTGTGCTTTAATGAAAATTACTTCGAAAGTGTGTCTCATCATAAAATCTGGTTCCCAACCATCTTCAATCAAATGCAGCTCATTTCTTGTCCAAACAAGGCATTTTTCACTGATTTGACCTTTGACCTTTATTCAAAAATGTACTTATTGACCTCAGATTTAAATTTGAATGTGAAAAATACGAAATCTTAGTGTATAATATTCACTGAGTGATTGTATTTCACCCCAAAAATCGAGTTTCTTATTAAATGCAGCTTGTTTCAGGTCCAAACAAGGCATTTTAAGGATTTTGAACTTTGACCTTGACATTTGACCTTGATAAATTAGTCGAAAAAATTGGAGACATATTTTTGAAGTCCTCATCCAAAATTGGTCCAGAAACACTACGTCTCCAACAATTAACACGAGTTTCCCACGGACCCCCTATTTTCCTACATAAGCTGCCTGACTATTTGGTCATCTAAGGTAATAGTCATGTGCAGCAAGTGTGCATGCAAGTGTCCTTCATCAACAGATATAAATTAATACTTACACCCATTAAACTTCACAGATCTCAATTTTTATATGAAGGCTAGGCATTACTTGCATCCATTAAACTATAGATTTTCTCGAAGAAATTCCCAACTTCACAACTGTGGAAATGTTTATTATAATAAATCAAAGATAAAAGATCCTTTTTAGTCAAGGCCCAACATAAAGTCATAGGCCCTTATAGCGAACGGCAATTCAGGCAGACGTCTTTTCTGGGATCAGCGGTTTTGACCAACAATTCATTTTAGCAAAGTAAAGTAAAAAAATAATAGAAATAAAGCCACCGTTCTTTTGAGTAGGAAATATTTCTAAGTGCCACACGAAGCACTGGGCAGGTGGAAAAGAATAGAAATATGGGGAGATGAAGTCGATCTCGCGACCCCAGGATCGGGAGTCGAGTTGGCTACCAATGAGGCTATTGCGACTCCTGTACAACACCAAGTGAAAAGAGAACTATATTAATGAAATCCTGTAACTCTATTTGGGATCGTTCCTAGCATTCCGAGTCATTCTTGTCATTTACGTGACTGACAAGTAAATCTTTGTTAAGTACCACTAAGCCACTTTTAAGTATCAATGACCCCACGCATTTACATACGGACCCAAACTGATTATGAACTACCTTCGTCATGCGAGCCGGTAAATATCCAAATCAAATATGGCGCCTGTTGTCTAACTACTCCCAGTCGGCTCGGCATCACCCGAATGTCGTTAGAACCCAATAAGGAGCGCCAAAATAGCTGAAAATCTGTTTTTGATCTAATAATCTAATGCCTTTTCAAATAAATGAACAATAGTAATTCTATCAATACACCTTTACATGTCGTTAACTTTGTGGCATCGCAATCCAATTTTGCCTATACTATGAACTTGCTATTCTGAGGTTCAATTAATTACACTTGCTGCCGTTTCACTTTTGCGGCGCTGCACGCCGGTGATGAACATTTGCGTCTAGACAGAACAAGTAACTCCATCTGGTGAGGAAAATGGGAGCAAATATGGCATTAATACTTTGCTTCATGTTGACGCCTTGTCGGAGCTGGGAGTACGGTATTGGGACAAGCAACAAGCAACTAAGTTGACAATAGCCTACAAAATAATCCTCACCCCTGATTGACTGTTAGCTGCCTTTTTGGCTTAGCATGTCTGTCATCATCCAATCACTTCCAATTAAGCTCTTACGACACTTTGAAATCTCAGTTTAATTTTCCTGAAACTTTGCATGAGGAAAGAATATAGCACAGTCATGACAGTGATCTTCAATACAACTTAAAATCATGGGGTCATCGACTTTGAAAAATTAATGCAATTTATGTCACAAACATCTCATTATCCAAAATTGGTTTCTTTCTTTGCTAAATTTATCCCTTCAGAGATGCTGACACTGCCTGAAATACTGTTCTGCCTTGTTGAAATTATTTATCTGCTGTTATATAGGAATTATTGGGCAAAATCAAGGAATTCGAGAAACTAGTTTTTAACCCAAAATTGGTATAAGTCTGAATTGCCTAGTTTAATTTTCACCAATTTTTGTCTACAATATCTACACAATGCTCTTAATAAGAAGATGAAGTAATGGCCGTTTGGTCCTGAAGGAGTTAACAGTAACTCACGCTCAAGACGCTGTGACGGTGATCACGAACCCTATAACGGCAGCGGTCCTATGTAGGTGTTGCCGTCTGGATCTTGGTCTGGGTTCTGCCCTGGGTATCGCCGACTCTCGCCAGACGTCACCTCGCCACACGATAATGTGCGAGATTACGGCCAGCAAGTAGCGAACCCACCACAACATTCCTCCCCCGTTTGGAAAATGAGGACCTATACCAAAAAATATAAAAACGTGTCCCCCGAGAACTCGGGGAGACCTATACATATGTACATACACGCCCAAGCAGGCAGCGAACCAATCCTAATCTAGATCTAAAAACGTGTCCCCCGAGAACTCGGGGCGACCCGTACACGGTTACCCCCCGACACTTAGCGGGGCAGCAACCCGAAACTATGTACAAAGTTGCATTCTTTGCAGGACAAGACGTACAGCTTGCAGTCTTTGTTCATTTTATGCCAAATATGACGTTGCCGTAGTCGGTGTAACGTACGCTGCATCCCCGGATGACCAGATAACCTTAAATCGTGGCTAAGACGCATAACTTCCTGTTTCAGTTGATGGGGCACTACAAGGAGGGAATGCTCTCCACTCTCCTCGACCCACCTGTAGAACAGTACTCCGTCTCGAACCTCGAGTAAAGCCTTGTTTTGCCAGAAATTTCGAACAGCAGGCGAAGATAGATGAAGCATAGCTTGTGTAGGTTCCACTCCCTCTTCCTTCCAAACTAGAAGATCATGGATATCTGAATCCCCTAGCTGCATCTCTCGCGTTTCTTGACTGGAGTATGATGATTCCATGGATATTCCGTCCAACTCTTCATCAGAAACTGCAACCTGACGGATAAATGGAATTGGTATTCCGTCCGAAATGATGTCATTGCTCTCCACGGCAGATTCAGTTGAACTAGGAACCGAGGTTGCTCGGTTACCCACTTGGGAGATTTGGCGTACGACCAGAGGTACTACGTCGTCCACGTCTTCTTCAAATCTTGACCATTCCTTGTGGGCCTTCAGGCAGAAGTGACATCCTCCGCAAGGTAACTCTGATGGTTTGCAGTCAGACACGTAGAATTTACAGAACGGCACCGTATCCGGTATCCTGGACTGTCCATCTGCATTGGAATGAGTGCGCCCTTTCCGATACTGGATAACCATATCGTACTGGCTTAGCTCTTCCAACCACCTGGCTAGAAGTCCGCTTGGATTTTTGAAGGACAACAGCCAAGTCAGAGAACTGTGATCGGTCCGGACGTAGAAACGTTGACCGAGAAGATAGTGGCGGAACTGTCTGGTGAAACGTACGATGGCTAGGAGTTCCTTCCGCGTGACGCAGTAATTCCGCTGCGATGGTGTTAGAGCGTAACTCCCATAGGAAATCACACGCTCCTCACCATCCTGCACCTGAAGTAACTCAGCTCCAATTGCAGCCTCCGACGCATCGGTGTCTAGAATGAACGGTTCATCGTTGATCCTTGGAAAAGCCAGGACGGGACTGGAGGTGAGAGCAGTTTTAAGAGTCTCAAAGGCAACTTTCTGATCAGTTTCCCATTCGAAATCTGCATCCTTCTTGATAATGGCGAATAGCGGTCTGGAGATTTCGCTGAACTTTTTAATATGTGCTCGATGATAAGTTATGACTCCTAGAAACTGTTGAACCTCCTTTACTGTTGTTGGAGCTGGCCATTTCAAAACCAACGCGACGTTCTCAGGATTCGCAGAGATTCCTTGATCACTAACTAACTTTCCAAGAAAGACAACTTTTCGTTGAAAGAGATGACATTTCTTCGCTTTTAGTTTGAGGTTGTGCTGACGAAAACGCTGAAAGACCTTGATGAGAGTCTGAAGATGATCCTCGAAACTCCTCCCAACTAGGATGATATCATCTAAATACGCCAACACTTCATTCCAGGTCAACCCACGCAGAACCAATGACATCGCGCGTTGAAACGTTGCAGGCGCGTTGCATAAACCGAAGGGCATTCTGCTGTGTTCAAACAATCCATATTTTGTGAGGAACGCAGTCTTGACACGATCTTCCTCGGCGATCTCAATCTGATAATAACCGCTACTCATGTCTAAAGTGCTGAAAAACTTCGCATCGCCCAAAGAATCCAAACACTCTGAGATATTGGGTAATGGATAAGCATCTTTAACGGTGACATTGTTTAGAGCGCGATAATCAATGCACCATCGTACCTTTCCATCTTTCTTGCGCACCAGCACCGGCGGTGACGCCCAATCTGATGACGACGGCTGGATTACTCCAATACTCAAAAGGGAATCTAGCTGATCTTTTTCCTCTGACTCGAAGTTAATCGGAGTTCTCCTCATCTTCTGTCGGATAGGCCTGGCAGCACCTGTGTCTACATGATGTTGTATTTCCGAGAAGCACCCTAAATCAGTATCACTCTTGGAAAATACATCCGCATACTCAATAAGTACATCCGCCAGAGTAGATGATTGCGCCGCAGTCAGATTATCGCAGGATTGTTTCCACAGATCTTGTAGGTGAATTGGAATACGATCTACAATCGCGGCTTAGGAAGGTTCTGGAGATACTTTCTGGACTTTCGGTGAAGGCCCAGACGGAACTGCCGAAGGATGATTTCCTGTAGATATGTTCTCCGAAGACATGGAAGATTCATCCACCGAGGTTGACCGGTGCGAAGAACTTACGAGATTGTCTTCCACTATCAACGAAACTTCCTCTGCTTCCCCGATGATATGACCTCGATTAAGATGACGAAAAACGCCCTGATCATTAATCAGGTTTATGACAACTTGTTGATATCTTGAGCCGGGGAATCCATCATCTGGAGTTGTCACGACGGAGTAAGGAACCAAGAGACCCTTATGTTGATACTGTGGCGCATCTATAACTAAAGTTGTATTCGGTGGCGCGAACACTTGTACTTTGGTACGCTTCATGGAATTTGGTGGAACCACAACTTTCTTTGCTACGGTGACTCTTCGTATTTGGACATCGGCTCCCTGGTTATGCTGGATATGACCTTGGATATCTTCACCACCAATGCTTACGAGATCTTTGGACAGATCAATCCTACCATTGAAGGCCTTGAAGAAATCAAGCCCAAGGAGACACATGTCGGAGATTGGTGCAACATACATGTCCCATATGAAGTCTCGGTTGCCAACCCGTAAAGGGACTTGACAAGCTATTCTTGCAGGGATGGTGCTGTCTTTCCCAACCTCACGAAGGATTACCGTTTCCTCTGCAGGCAAAGGTGTTGACATTTTCATCAGTAATTCCTCGCTAATTAACGTGACTTGCGCTGCGGTATCGACAACGGCTTGGGTGCTAACTCCGTTGACTGAAACAGGTACGGCCAGGCTATAACCTGCAGCTGCTTTGCGGATGCAAATTTTCGGTGGCTTGGAACCGGAACGAGACCCTGGAATAACCGGGTTCTCAAGCTCCTCATCTTTATTTTCCTTATCCGTGACATCCAAATTCATCCGTACTTTTTTCCGGACCGAATTGGCTGTGTCAGATCCGGTACGAACCGGGTTGCCTGACATCTGTTGTAGTCGGCCATGTTTCCGTATACCAGCTGATGACAGGCCGTCGTGATCAGCCGATATCAGTTTAAAGCCTCTGATTTCTTTGGAGGATCTCCTTTTCTCTGAGGACTAGCTTGTTTCTTCGGGCAATTTCTAGCGAAATGCCCGATGTTGTGACAGTAGAAGCACTCAGAGTCTTCCGGTGATGCTCGAGACGGGGATCTTGGAGGTGTACCTGAGCGGGTAAACGACTTTTGCTCTGGACTGGATTTTCCTCCACTATCCATCTTCGCTTCCATTCGCTGAAGAAGCGCCAAGATCTTGTCAAACATGACTGGTGTTTCGGCTTTCTCCACCGGCACGGACCGAACCTTTGCTCTTGCTGCGTGACTTCCGACAAGAGTATGATTGCTTTGAGCCACTCTGGTGTATTCGATCGCCTCGCTCAAAGTATTTGGTTGCCGGTTGAGAGCAACTTCTGCAGTGTGGCTATCAGTGCATCCCCTTAGGAAGGACTCCAAACCTTGAATTTCGATAACCGCGGGCGGGAAATCGGCGAAGGCGCGGTAAGAAAGATGCATGACGCGTTGGCCATACTTCTCTAAATCCTCCTCTTCCTTCTGGCGGATGGCTGCCAACTCTGCACGAAGTGTTGGTTGGGTCTCATGTTTTCCAAACATCCGGATGAGTTGTTGTTTGGACAGCTCATAAGACCTCCGAATCTCTTCACTCTGCCGACTGAAAAATCGCAGAGCCTCATCCTCCAAAATTTCAACCAAATGAAGCATCTTGTCTTGCTCTGACCAAAAATATGCTTCACCGCAGAGCTCGAATTTGACCAGAAAGGCATTGAAATCCGTCTTCCCATCATATTTCATTTTGGGACAGTACGAACGAGCACGGAACGTGTTCCCTCGATGGTCAAAAACAAGTTGGCCATCCCTATTCCCACCGGTAGGTGCCGGTGTAAAATGGGAATGCCCATCCGTGCCACCAGCGAACGCCGGTGCTACACCCGAAGTGGTTTTTCGCGCCTTATTTTCCACCATTAGATGACTCGGAAGAGGTGGAGCCTTGTCCTTGATTACTTGCCCAACACGATCAACTAGTTGGAGATGGGACGCTTGATCAGGATCGATGGACTCTTTTTTCACCGCTGGTTGCTGCGGCTCCCTCTTCAGTGGTGGCGGAAGACGAAACTTCGCCTCTGGATCTGCAACAGGCTGTCGAGGTCGGACATCCGGTTGTGTTGTAGATGGCGGAAGCACCTTCTGCGACTTCCCTGGGGATAGGAAACTTACCCCATGTGCACGCGGAGGGGAATTTTCGATGACCGCGACTCGATCTCCAAGACGAAGCATCTCCTGACGAGTTTCCTCCTGAGAGGCTGCTATTTTCTCCACAGTGCCCGACATTTGTTTAAACTGGGCTGTATTTTGAGCCATCATTTGCTGGAACAGTAACGACAGCTGCGCATACTCTGTACCCGGAGCTTCTTTTTCGGGATGTCTGCCCGCCCCCTCCTCTTCACTGTCGCTGAAGTCGACCTCATAGCCGTCTGTTAGCTTGCCAGATAATGCGAGATTCTTTAATTTTTTGTACAGACCTTCATTGACAGCGCGAAAGTCAACGATCCTTGTCTGTTTTCCCAATTTCTCCCTCTCCTGGCAAAACTGGATGATCTCTTGAGCTGACTTTGGTCCGATGTTCGGTAGGGACTCTAGCTGTCTTGTGGACGCAGTTTTCAAATCAACCACTGGTGATAACTTGGTTGCCATTTTTTGATTTTGTTTGTAAGTATAAACTTACAAGCAAACAAATCCACGGAAGACAGGTTACAGTCAGTTTATTATAAAGTGCAGGTGCAACGGAAACTCGGTGTACTTGTGTGTTTAAACTTAATTTTAATCAAGAAAAACATACAAGTGCACGTGCACCAATAAACACGGTGACAATCATGCTAAACATGTTCAAACAATAGATAATAATAACTAACTGCTCTTTATGAAAGTTGCTTAAAGCTTAAGTTAAGTTAATGTGAAAAAAATTTGAGCAGCAAAAATGACTAAGTCCAAACTAAGTGAAAATTTACTATAACTAGCTGAAAAACTAAGTCAAAATCTAAACTAAGTATCTAACTAAACAATAATACAATGCAAGCAATGCTCTTTTTTAATCACTAAGCAAAAAGCAAGAAAGCAAAATATGTAAACTAAACTACAAGGCAAAATGAATCTAACAATGACTAGTCACAATTTCAAATTGATTGTTCAAAAATGTCTAAGTTACTATCCTGAAAAAGTATTCAAAATAGCCCTAACACAACCTGCACAAAATAAACAAGACATACCTGTGTAAACTATGTCCAGTTTACTATATTCCTCCAGGTTGAAGCCACACTGGCTCGCAGCGCCAATGTAGTAATGGCCGTTTGGTCCTGAAGGAGTTAACAGTAACTCACGCTCGAGACGCTGTGACGGTGATCACTGGCAGACGAACCCTATAACGGCAGCGGTCCTATGTAGGTGTTGCCGTCTGGATCTTGGTCTGGGTTCTGCCCTGGGTATCGCCGACTCTCGCCAGACGTCACCTCGCCACACGATAATGTGCGAGATTACGGCCAGCAAGTAGCGAACCCACCACAACAAAGACAAAGAAAATGACAGGTCATCGTGTTAGTTTTTGAACCACAGATGGTCAAAATTTGTGAAATAGGACTTTTTGGGGGCAAGTTTTCATGAAAATGTTAGAAAAGAGTAACTCAATTGTTACCATATATGCCCATCCTTATATAAGATATTGTTGAGTAAGGGAACCCCATTTTACAGACATGAATTATCACACATTATTTCTGAAAACATGTCAAAACATCAAATTCAATGAATATGAAAATAACAGTGGCAAAAAAACAAAAAAACTCTTAGGATACTATTTATGATAGGCAGATACTATTATCATGATTGGTACATATTCAATAAAAATCAATTTCCTTTCAATTTTTCCAGTGGTGTCCGGTAAATTGTAATAAATTATTTTAGTTTGTCCAATACCCAATAGGTGTCACCGGTATAGAGTATCGTAAGACCTTAAATACGATCTTGCTTGCTTTTTAATTTTCCAGATCATTGAAGCAATTCTACCACACACAAAGTTTGAACTTTAAAAGAAATGCAATTAATCTAAACATTGTGGAATGAAATATTGCCCCAGAATTCCTCATTTCTAGGTGTAGAGGAGATAAAAAGGTTATCAATTTTACAGTTATTTTAAACAAGAGAAATGTCCACAATAAGGCAGCTAACGCAATATAATGGCATAGATTGTAGTTAAGACAAACAGTGTTTCTGAAACAGTGATGATTTTATTGAACTAAATCAATGCTTAAAACAACTGTTACAAGATGAGATAAACATTTCAGTCTTTTGATAATATAGAGGAGATTCAAACGTTGAAAAAAAAATCATTTCATTACCTGAAGGTATTCAACTAATGGCATAGATTGTAGTTAAGACAAACAGTATTTCTGATAAAGTGATGATTTTATTGAACTAAATCAATGCTTAAAACAACTGTTACAAGATGAGATTTCGGTCTTTCAGATTCAAACGTTTAAAAAAATCATTTCGTCACCTGAAGGTATTCAACTTCAATATATATGAAGGTTTTTCCAAATAACTGGTCATTGGCAGACAAGTTTTATTGTCTAAGACAAGAATTCACCTAAAGAAAGCTGTTTACAAGATGAGATAATCACCTTTAGTCTACCAGTCTCTTAATAAGATAGATCTTCCAACTTAGGAAAAATAGGTACTAGTACATGCCCTGTAGAATTAACGCATACATTTAAACACATTTCACATGCCCTCAGTTTTTAATAAGTGCATGTCCTGTACAGCAACTGTCATATTAAATTGAGCACATTTCACTTGCCCTATGTCCTTAATGGGTACATACAGTGAATAGCAAAGAATACATCCATTAAAAAAATCACTATTCCTTTGTCCTTGATAGGTACATGCCCTGTAGAAATAACACATTTCACATGCCCTTTGTCTTTGATAGATACATACCCTGTACAGCAACTAACACATTTACCATAACACATTTTACTTGTCCTATGTTCTTAACAGGTAAATACCCTGTACATCAATTAACCTGCCCTTTGTACTTAAAAGTACTAACACAGTTCATTACAAATCACTATTCTGTTGTTCTTAATAGGTACATGTACTGTGAAGCAACTAACACATTCATTTTAGCAATTTGTCCTTGATATGTACATTCCCAGTATGTGGACTAACACATTCGTTTTAGCACATTTCACCTGTCCTTTATCCTTTATGGTATATAAGGCAACTATCATATTCATTTCATAATAATTCACCTGTCCTTTGTCCTTATTAGGTGCATGTCCTGAGGAGCAACTACCATCTTCATTTTAACACATCTCACATACCCTTTGTTCTTAATAGGTACATTTTAGCATATTTTACCTGCCCTTTGTTCTTAGTAGGTACATACCCTGTAGCGCAACTAACACCTTCATTTTAACACATACTAGTATCACACACCCTTTGTTCTTAATAGTTACATTTTAGCATATTTCACCTGCCCTTTGTTCTTATTAGGTACATGCCCTGTAGAGCAACTAACATTTCAGTTTAACCCATTTCACTTGCCCTGTCTTTCATAGGTACACGCCCAGTAGGGTGACTAACATATTATTTTTTTCAATTCACCATGCTCTTGTTTTAAATAAGGTACATGCCCCGTAGAGCAATTATCATATTCATTTCCGCACAGTTTACCTATCCTAGGCCCTTCATACTTACATTCTAACACATTCATATAAGCATATTTTGTCTGCCCTTCAGTTGTAGTCATTCCGCCTTATGGTAGATAATCGTACATTCGTACAGATCCTTCAAACCCGTCACCAACAACTAAGCATTTATTTCGGAGGGAAATGGCTCTGAGATGAGGTGGCGTATTGGTCATGTACCATAGCAATTCTTTGTTGAATTTCCCCTGCGATGAGAGAACAATAATACGCTCATTGCCGGAATCCACAACTAGTACGCGGCCTTGCTCATCCGTGCAGACTCCCATTGGACAATCCAAATCACGCTTCTTGCCAGACACCTGTCCTCTGTACTGCCACAAACACCTGTACTTTCTTCCTCTGGCTTTTGAAGTTAACGCATACACAGCGTTCTTTGCATAATCTGACACAATAATGTTATTGCCTCGAAAGGCTGTGATATATCTTGGAGAGCGGAAAGCATTTTTGTTAGGTTTTCCTTCCGCATCACACATAAAAGTTCGTATGGTACAGCGATGGTGATAGGAGGCGTGTCCTTTGGTGAATACTAGTATACGAACGCACTTATCATGTGGATAACACACGGCTATGTTGCCATTCGCTAATACAGCTAATCCCTTAGGTCTTCTATAGCTGTGAGCAAGAGAGGACACTAACTCTCCATTTTCCTTGAGGACCAGTATTTGCCCTTTGTTCGCATCAGAGACAGCAATATTACCATCATGGAACACAGCAAGTCCACTTGCATTTTCAATAGCAAAGCTACCGGAGGCACCCAATAACCTCTTCAACTGACCAGTCCTGCTGATGATGACAACTTGACCCGAGTGCAAACCTGTGATGACCGCAAGATTTCCACTCTTCAACACCGCAATATCCCTGATGCATTTAGCTTCCGGGTCCATCCCATCACAGTAGAATGTTCGCTGGTAAATGACCTTTGGGCGGCTTGGTTTATCAAAAGGATACCTTGAATCGGATGGCAAGTCTTCAAATTCACTTGTAATACTACTGCCATATATGGCATTTGCGACGGAGAATGTTTCTGTTATTTCCTCTTGCCCCGCTTTGTCCTCAGTTTTAGAATTTGCATAGGAGCGCTTTTCAGTTCGTTTAACTTGGCCTGCCTTTGTGCCTTTTTGTGTGGGAGCCACACTAGGTTTAGAACCCATTAAGGAAGACGCTGACCACCCCGCCTTCATGTTGAGATCAGCGTTATCATCCTCAGCAGGGTGGAGAATACTTGCAAAACTGACCTTTCCAACATTGGCAAGAGTGATATCTGGACCCTCTTGAAACATCCAGCCAGCCTCAAACTTTGGAACATCTTTCAGAATCACCTTTTCTATCATGTCTGCCATGTTCTCATAGCTGGCGATGGCCCACAAGTCTGGCTGCTCAAGAATGAGATGAAGTTGCGAAATGCAGCTGTCCAATAAACGTCCAAAGGTTTCTCCCTCCTTGCGGCAACTTAGAAATACATCTGCCAATTTTATGCGCTGTAAGCGAGTTTGGTAGATGAGATGGTCTTCATACTTCTTAATTTTAGCATGCATATTGGCGCAATGACTCCTGATTGCGTCCAATGCCTTCTCACAACCTACTTGGCATGTTTTCTCAGAAGCGGCCAACTCGTCTTTTCTCAATAACACTAATTTCTTCCTCTCGAGCAATTCCTCTAGCAGATCGTCGTAGTGATTCTTCACATCTTTCGTGGTCTGCTCTTTGCCGACCACACGCAATGGGTGTTCACATGTCATACAGTACCTGCACATTGTTTTATTGCATTCCAAGCATACTTTCACCATTTTTTCACCAATGTGTGCAAGACATTTTGGGTCCTCAGATTTATTACCAGCGGTCTTAGATTCCCCTGCCTTTTTGCAATCACGAATTGTGCCAGTACTTTGGAGAGAGACTAGCAGGTGGTTCAGCGGATAGTGAGATCCTCCATCGCTTGGGCACTTATATTCTGCTCGGCAATTGGGGCACCTGAATTTCCCTGCTGGAGTTCTGCTATGGATTATATGATTTCCTAGACAACTCTCGCAGAAGCTGTGAAGACACGGCAAGGCCCTAGGCACGTGAAAGGGGCAGAGGCACAGAGAACATTTTGTCAGGTCCAGCAAGCTGTCCCTTGAAGCCATGATGAACTTTATTTGCAGCCAAATAGACACTGAAATAAAATATTTGATATATGAGAAAACAGAGATTCAAGAAAGAAATCTAAAGAAATGGTGAAATGCCAGTTAACAGGAATTTGGATTAAACAGACAGTTTCCTGATCATTTTTGATACAATATATAATAGCCATCTCAATATTTTTCAACATTAAATTAGGCTAGCAAACATTTTGATAATGGATGCAAATACATATGATACTAGTAATAGTTATTCGAACTTTGCCAGGCAGCTGTGCTGGAGATATACTAGTACTTTATGATTTATTTCTTAAAAATGATGCCTTTATTTTATTTCATGACAGCATGAGAGGACAATGACCAAGGATAGAAAACCAAGAAAGCAATTTGTTCTGGGTCTACTCATAGTCATACTGTGAGGAAAATATTGCTTCTATGGCAACATGCTATACTCATTTCCATGTTTTCAATCAATAACTTTTCATAAAAATTGATGGGAAAATATTTTAAGAGGTTTTGTAAGTAGTATTCTGAGCAGCATTTCTCTGCTAAGAATTTTTTTAATGTAATGTGTTTTGAAAGATCCAAATGAAAAAGAAAATGTCAGCCCTTTTTTCCTGTGCTACATCATCAGTGATCATACAGGCACGGAATCGTCATATCGTGGCTGGGTTCATCATAATCACATTAACTCATTCTGAATTTATTTCATAGACAAATATAATATGGACTTGCCGACCGCAGATGTCATGTGTAACGTTTGGAATGGGTCGCAGCAGAAGGTCAACTGATACACCCCGCTTGCAGCCAATAGGTACAGAGGATATGCTTCAGACTGGGCAAAACATGCATGTGTCAAGTGAACGGGCATCATGAGATTGCATGATAATTACAGTACACATTTAGTTCCTGCACCAGTCAACCAGAAGTCTGCCGGTGCCTGGGTGTACGAACACCCTTAGATAACATGCCAATGAAATAAGCCAAATACATTAACGACCCACATAGTTTGCAAATCAAAGCTACATTCAATTGGTACATTCATTTATGCATCCATGCCAAGGACACTGGATGTCAACCGAGTGTGCGGCCGTGTATTATGCCCGGACTGCCCAGGCATTTATTGCAGGAATTAAATGTCGGCACTGTAGCCCTCGTTCCATAATTCTGCTATCTGACTTCTTCTTCTTATCAAATGGAAAGTGCAACTTGCTGAAGTCTATGTTAACAATCATTTGTGTCTCTATCCAGGCCAACTTTTCATTTTTACTTGTCTTGTCTCGTCCCAAGCCGGCGGCTGACAACGGTTTATGGACTTTTGACGTTTGGTAGCGTCTGATTGGGTGCGTACAGCCGCTCCCAAAGTCTGTACCCTATAGTTATTTTTAACATAGCTTGGATCCGTGTCTCGAGAAAGGCCACAGAGGCAAAAACAAACAAAAAACAACAACAACAACAACAACAGTAAAACCAAATTTTGGCCCGGCATGGATACTATCCAGTGGATAGAGACACAAACTCTTGAAACTGTGTTACTACTTATAGCTAATTCAAGCTAACAATGAGCAAAGTGAATGGGTTTGTAAGTTTCAACTGTGTGCCTGAAAGATCAGGTTTGATTTCTATTGATGTTCGAGCCAAACCCCCCTTACCATAGTGCAGTGGTTTACATGGGGTGTTTCAGTGGGTTATGAGTGGTTGCCTACAGTGGTGCCACTGCGAAACACAGTGGTTCCACTGAAAAATATAGTGGATAGTACATGGGTCTCTCAAGAGCTGTAGCACCATCCCCCACTTTCCTGGAATGTGGCCCAAGAGCCTTTTTGTAGTGGGTTTATTACCACTTTTTTGTACCACTGAAAAAAAAAGTGCCCTTTAAGCCTGTCTGAAGTGTCCCGCTTTTGCAAAAGCGGAGACACTTTATTGGGGCTTCATGGCCACTTTTGCAAAAAGTGGTATCTTCATAGTGGTCCCACTGTTTTGGACAGTGGTAGGTGGGCCTGCATGCCATTGCATCAGCAGTTCTCTACCACCAACAGATGCAGTGGTCATACCACTGATCAAGAGAGTGGTCCCACTATACCTGACGGTGGTATGATCATCCTATAATGCTAGTTGCAGTAGATTTACCACTGTTCAATGTAGTGGTCCCACTGTTTCAGACAGTGGTAAAGTCATGCTTTACTGCAAGATGCTGTGGTTTTACCACTGTCAAAGGAAGTGGTTGACCCACTTCCTCTGACAGTGGTGGTCATGTACCCCACTGTAAAATGCATTAATTTAGCACATCATTCAGGATAGATGAATGAATGAATGAATAAATAGATACGTTAAAAGATAGACACTTAATAGTTAAAATAATTTTCTAAAAAGTTTATTAGAAAGAGGTTTAACCTGTTAAGAACATTTACATATGATTATAATGCATGGCAACATATTCTGGACAATTATTCTAAGATGTACCTGTCTCCTGTCTGCTAATTGTCTCTCCAGTCTATGTAAATCTTGATGGACTGTAGACCTAACATTAGTCACATATCATAGTTTGCAAGGTTCCCTTCTTCTGAATCATGAAATACCCTAACACTCTGACACAGCTGATGTAAATAAAGAGAAACTGTATATCATACCCACCTTATTTCAACATCCTAGTCACTTCTAAATCATATGTCAGCATGCCTTTCCTGTCTAACCTGAGTATTTCATCTCACCTTGCATTTTCTGTATTCAACAGCAGAGATATTCACCTGCCCTTTTGACTGAAATAGCCTTGACTTTATCCTTCAATATACCCTAACACACAACTTGTCTTAGTTTTTCAAAATTCCCCTCACACCATTTACAGAGCACATTTCTGTCAATGAAATCAACTTACCTCCTCCTACACTGTCATACTGTCAACTGTCATAATTTTGAATAACAAGGTCAAGTTCTGTACTAGTTGACCCTATTGTTATATATTATATTACCTTCCTACAGATAAGGAAAAGCCTGCATCTTCTGTGCTCATATCCATATCAGTCACATAGGGTTTATTTAGTGGCCCCACTGTAATCAGCAGTGGCCCCACTGCAAGAAAAAGTGGTCCTAAGATAAACTAAGTTTTGAAAGCCCCATTATAGTGGTTTCTGATATATGTGGATTTTTTTCAAGTCACATATGGGTTTATGTAGTGGCCCCACTGTAAGAAACAGTGGCCCAACTGTAAAAAACAGTGGCTCCACTGCAGGAAACAGTGGTCCTACCACTATGTTAGACAGTGGGGCTGACTCTGACAGTGGTACCACTTAAATACCCCATTTCACAGCTTTTTTATGCAGTGGGCAGGCTTACTGACCACTTTTACCACTAAGGCATGGTGAGGGCCACCTGTCCACTTCTGGAAATCTGGGTCAGTTTGTGGTTAGCAGTCTCTGAGTGTGGTGAACTTGAACAAAAGGGGATCTAAAGGGGCAATTGGTACTTGGGACACTAGTAGTCTAAAATAAGATGTAGAGATTGTGGTTCTTGAGATATGGTATAGAGATAGAGCCTATACCAGACGACTCTGTTGGGAAATACAGAGCTGGGGCCAGTTGCACCAACGTGACTCAGGCTCAAGGCTCAACTTGATTGTCTGCAACAATATATGCTATTGTTGTAGACAATCAAGTTGAGCCTTGAGCCTGAGTTTGAGCCTGACTCACGTTGGTGCAACCGGCCCCTGAGGGGGTTGAATGGGCCATCTAAACGCCGAAACCGCAGGCTGAGGCGTTTAGATGGCCCATTCAACACCCGAAGCTCTGTATTTCCCAACAGAGTCAGTCTGCTACAGGCTCTATCACTATTATAACATAAACTTTTAGTTGTTCACCTTTTTAAAACACAATTTCAGTTTTAAGCAACTGCAGACAGTCTGGCGGCCATTTTGTTTGCAATGAGAAGCAGACAGCCTGCTTGATGTCTCCAAAGTTCATTGGGGAGCAATATTTTCTTGTATAAACACTAGAAAACAATACCTACCACTTTTTTAAAACATACAAATTGAAAATTAAACTCATAAATAGTCAAATTCATTCTTTATTTCAATATTTAAACCCTGAGGTGGTGATTCTGTTGCCATGACGACAGTCCGTATAAGAAAACATCTGTTCAACATCATCTGTTCAAAAAAATAATCATGCCTTGTTACTATGGCAACATGTTATAATACCCTGGAGAGCCTCGCTACTCTGTGACCCTGAAAACCTACTTGTCTACTGGCAAAACCCATCTGTCTACTTTACAAGTGGACATGTAGAGGTCACACGTCCACCTGTAGGGTCTATCAATCTTTTGTGCAGAGTGAATGGACTATACTCCTGAACTTGTACTATCGCTCATTGTTAGCTTGAATTAGCTGTAAGACTTAATGATTATTGCGAATAAGTGACGAAATCCAATTCATACACGTTATATGCTTTACCTGAAGACCCTCTACCTCTCTGGTTTTACAAACAGCTCAGCTTTACCTGTCGACTTTTCGTGTCTCTTCTAGTGGTGCTTAGGCGATACCGATTAAAATTCGTCTCTCACGGGAGAGGCAGTTTCAATTTCCTAGTGCAATCGTCTCTGTCATTGTGATTGTGATTGGCGAATACCTCGATGCAGTCTAGAGCTAGCACCCTGCCGGCACACTGGTGCGCGTACCGTAATTATCCTAAAAAGTGGGTTTAAAATACTGAACGTTCGCGAACGTGTCTGCTCCGCCTCTGCATTCTGACGGTCATCGATTATGGGGTACACCATTCATATAAGCCGACATGCTTCAATTGGTTCAAATGAGAGTCACCAGTTGACGATATTATATAGGCCGTACACATATAAAGCCTCGCATGGATAATCAAGACGTTGATGATCAGCACCTGTACATCTGTAGACAAACCTCATGTAATTGTGATTAGACTGCAATTTTCACTTTAAACACCATTCCTTTTGGGTTATATATTGCACAAAAGTTCAACAAGATCTTATTTCTTTATTTAGTTTTTACAAAGCTAACAAAATTCATAAATACATTTCTTTGCTTATGGGGAAATAAAAATCAGAATAAGGAAAAGAATACAAGCACAGGTTTTCAAAACCGTGAATCCAAGAAGAGCGAATGCCGTGTGGCCAATCCCAGTGTCATTTTTCCTATTTGATATAGAGATAACACCCCATACCAATAGGAAAATGAGCCAGGCAACCAGTCATTGCTTGAAATATATTTTCCGTCCTTTTCTATAGTGGTCGGGAAAAATAAATTGAAATTTATTTTCTCTTCCCAATAAACGGGAGTGAAAATAAATTGAAATTTATTTTCTCTCCCGCAAAAAAAGGTGTGAAAATAAAAAGTTTTTTATTTCCTTCCCCCAAAATACGGAGGTGAAAATAAAAAGTATTTCATTTGCTCCTTCACACTTGGTCCATGGTACAAATAATTGTACATTTTAAATGTAATTTGGTTAAACTAGCAGCCTGATAGGATCCGTATTCTTGGAAACGGCCCTCTTAATAACCGTCAGAATGCAGTCGCAGAACGGATAAGTTCTAGATGAATAAAAGAATCGACATTCGTGGTTCGCGAACTATCGGTAATTCGGTAACTGTCGGTAATTGGCCCACTTTTAGGATATTTACAAGCGCCAGAGCGAGGCAATGCTGGATCGTTGTATTAGCCAATCACAATGACGCAGACAATTGCACTCGGAAATTGAAACTGCCTCGTGTTGAGTCGTATTCCAACGGTATCGCCAATAGACAATTAGCAAAGGTGTGAGCAGTCAAAAGATAAAGCTGCGCTGTTGGTAAGACCAGACATAGGCACCTGCACAAATCTCGATCAGGTAGTTCAAGGCACTTGCAACAGACTAAATAAAGAAAAATAGAACTTTAAACTGTTACACACTTCGTGCCATCGTGGTTGTCTGAGTGCCTGTCGATCCTCTCTTCGCTTATAAGTTATACTAGTAAGTTATGGAGGATACATATGCAAACGACAACAACGGTAGTGTTTAAAGTTTTATTTTCTATTTTCATACTATTGCAGGTGTCGATGAACCAGAGTAGTACATGTAGATAGTCTCAGGTAAAGCATCACATCACTATAGGGATTAAGATCTGCCGCAGAGCATTGGTGCAGATTTATAGCCGAGACGTAGGTGTTTGTTGCCAAAGCTGAGGCCGCTAAGGCCGAAGCTTTCCAACAAACACCCTCGGTGAGGCTATACATCTGCACCAATGCTCAGTGGCTAGTCTTAATGGCTATTATAGCGCATTTGAGTGATAAAATATTATCCTACAACTCTGTGGAAATGTCACAAAAATCATGTTTTCTAGTGGCTGCTCAGCCTGGATTTGGTCCCGGCTCCCTGCTGTGAACCGGGACCACTTTGGAGCCACAGAAACAGCTTCTCACTGTACATAGTGTGTTTTCCAAGCCTAGGTATTTTCATAGCTATGCGCTATAATAGGACACTAAGACCAATGATGGCTCTCATATCATTTACAGTACAGAGAAACTTCCGTGCCATAATGCGCAGAACGTGACATGTGGGCTATTCGCCGCAGCAAGCCTGCTCATGTTGACCGGCTGGTTTCATATCCACTTTTTTTATTTGCTACAACTGATCCCTCATCAATTTTTCATTAAAGATATGTTGACTGAAAACATGAAGCCAACTATAGCATATTAATATATCAACATCATTTTACATTTTTCGGTTTTCTACTTGTGGTCATACTTGCATGGCAACCACATGGGAGACACTTGAAAAAGCCTGTACCTTATATATTATCTTAAAAATCTAAACTCAAAAGTACATTCCCACCACTTGGCCAATACAAAATGACTGAAACCCTGGCACGCAGGTACTCATCTCAGTCATCTGTGGGTACTCAGTAAGGGCTTTCCAATAAATACCAATATGGGAGGGTTTTAGATAGCTTTCAAAAAATCTTTGCATTCTTGTGCTTTGGATGAACGTAGCCTTAGCGTTGGAAGGGTTAATGGCTATTGATAATAGTATTATCATGTAATGTATTGAAAAATTGTTAGGAAACTACATGTGTATTTCTAATCTGAATACTTGTTAACTGATATTTCATCTACTTTTTCCATTCCTGCTGTGATCTATGCTTTCTCATTATTTTTGATATTTTATTTCAGCGTCTATTTGGCTGCGAATTAAGTTCATCATGGCTTCAAGAGACAGCTTGCTGGACCTAACTGAATGTTGTCTGTGCCTCTGCCCCTTTACCGTGCCTAGGGCCTTGCCGTGTCTTCACAGCTTCTGCGAGAGTTGTCTAGAAAATCATATCATCTATAGCAGAACTCCAGCAGGGAGATTCAGGTGCCCCAATTGCCGAGCAGAATATAAGTGCCCAAGCGATGGAGGATCTCACTATCCGCTGAACCACTTGCTAGTCTCTCTCCAAAATACTGCCACAATTTGTGATGGAAAAAAGGCAGGGGAATCTAAGACCGCTGGTAATAAATCTGAGGATCCAAAATGTCTTGCACATATTGGTGAAAAAATGGTGAAAGTATGCTTGGAATGCAACAAGGCAATGTGCAGGTACTGCATGACATGTGAACACCCATCAAGTGTGGTCAGTATTAAGCAGGCCGCGAAACATGTGGAGATATGCTACAAGGATCTGCGAGAGGAATTGTTTGAGAAGAAGAAATTAGCGTTTTTGAGAAGAGAGGAGTTGGCCGCTTCTGAGAGAACGTGTAAAGTGGGTTTTGAGAATGTATTGGAAGCAATAAGGATGCGTTGTGTCGATATGTGTGATAAAATTGAGCAGTATCAAAAACATCTCCTTTATCAAACTTGCTACCAGTTTTATAATTTGGGAGATGTATTTCTCAGTTGCCGTGAAGAGGGAGAGGCCTTTGAAAGTTTATTGGACAGCTGCATTTCTCAAGTGAATCTCATTCTTAAACAGCCAGACTTGTGGGCCATCGCCAGCTATGAGAACATGGCAGACATGATAGAAAAGGTGATTCTGAAAGATGTTCCAAAGTTTGAGGCTGGCTGGATGTTTCAAGATGGTCCAGACATCACACTTGCCAATGTTGGTAAGGTTGGTTTTGCAAGTATTCTCCACCCTGCCGAGGTTGATAATGCTGATTTCAACATGAATGAAAAGTGGTCAGAGTCTTCCTTAGAGGATTCTCAACTCAGTGTGGCACAACATGGAAATTCTGCCTCAGAGCAACCTAATTGTAATCCTACAAGTTGTGACAATGCGACAGGGCAAGCTAAAACAAAACCACTCTCTAATGTGAATCCTACACAACCAAGCTGTCCAAAGGTCATTTACCAGCGAACATTCTACTGTGATGGGATGGACCTGGAAGCTAAATGCATCAGGGATATTGTGGTATTAAAGAGTGAAAATCTTGCTGCCATTACAGGTTTGCAATCTGGTCAAGTGGTCATCATCAGCAGGACTGGTCAGTTGAAGAGGTTATTGGGTGCCTCCGGTAGCTGTGCTATTGAAAATGCAAGTGGACTTGCTGTGTTCCATGATGGTAATATTGCTGTCTCTGATGAGTCCAAAGGGCAAATACTGGTCTTCAAGGAAAATGGAGAGTTAGTGTCCTCTCTTGGTCAGGGCTTTAAAAGACCTAAGGGATTAGCTGTTCTGGCGAATGGAAACATAGCTGTGTGTTATCCACATGATAAGTGTGTTCGTATATTTACCAAAGGACACGTCTCCTATCAACATAACTTTACCATACGCACTTTTATGTGTGATTACGAAGGAGAACTTTACCCTGAAGGTTTAGTCTCCCCAAGATATATCACAGCCTTTCAAGGCAATGACTTTGTTGTGTCAGATTATGTGAAGAATTCTGTGTATGCGTTAACTTCAGATGCCAGAGGAAGGAGGTACAGGTGTTTGTGGCAGTACAGAGGACAGGTTTTTGACAAAAAGCCTGATTTGGATTGTCCAATGGGAGTCTGCACGGATGAGCAAGGCCGCGTACTGGTTGTGGATTCCGGCAATGAGCGTATTCTTGTTCTTTCATCGCAGGGGAAATTCAACAAAGAATTGCTATGGTACATGACCAATATGCCACCTCATCTCAGAGCCATTTCACTCAGAAATAAATGCTTAGTTGTTGGTGACGGGTTTGAAGGATCCGTACAAATGTATGATTATCTACAATAAGGCGGATTGACTATGATTAGATGGCTTTTAGGGTAGGTGATACGTGCAAAATGAATGTGTTAGAATGTAACTATAAAGGACAATAAAGGGACTATAAAGGGCAGGTAAAATGTGATGAAATGAATATGATAGTTGCTCTACAGCGCATGTACCTATTAAGAACAAAGGGATGGTGAAATATCCATAAATGAACATCTGAGTTGCCCTACAAGGTTTGTACCTAGCATATGCTTATTAAGGACAGGGCAAGTTGAATTTGTCAAAATGAATATTTTGCCTTATTGCTAATTTAAGCTAACAATGAGCAAAGCGAATGGGTTTGTAAGTTTCAACTGTGTGCCTGTAAGAACAGGTTTGTTCTCTACAGGTGTACAGTTCAAGCACACATGTCCACTTATAGAAATCTGGGTCAGTTTGTGGTTAGCAGTCATTGTGTGTGGAGAACTAGAACATAGGGGGAACTAAAGGGGCAATTGGTACATGGGACACTAGTAGTCTAAAATAAGATGTAGAGATTGTGGTACTTGCGATATGATACCCCTGGGGAGCCTCCTTACTCTGTGACCCAGAAAACTTACTGGGCTATTGGCAGAACCCATCTGAATACTTTACAAGTGGACATGTAGAGGTCACACGTCCACCTGTAGGGTCTATCGATCTTTTGTGGAGAGTGAATGGACTATACTCCTGAACTTGTACTATCGCTCATTGTAAGCTTGAATTCGCAATAAAGGGCATGTATCTATCAAGGATATAGGAAAAGTAGGATGTGTTGAAATGAATTTGTTAGTTGCCCTACAAAGTATGTGCCTAAGAAAGACAGGGGGCTGGTGCAATATGTATGTTACAGGGTATGCACTTATTTAAGGACATAGGGCAAGTTAAATGTGTTTAATTGAATGTGTTAGTTGCTTTACAGGGCATGTACCTATCAAAGACAAAGGGCAAGTAACCTGTTAAAATTGATATGATAGTTGCTCCACAGATCAGGTACCTATTAAGGACAACGGGCTGGTAAAAAAAAGTATTATGAATAATAAAGTTGCACTACAGAGCATGTAAGAACAAAGGAATGGTGAACTTCATTAAAATGAATGTGTTGGTTGTTCTACAGGGCATGTACCTATTATTGCTAATTCAAGCTAACAATGAGCAAAGCGAATGGGTTTGTAAGTTTCAAGTGTGTGCCTGTAAGAACAGGTTTGTTCTCTATCGATGTTCAATTCAAGCTCACCTGTGCACTTATAGAAATCAGGGTCAGTTTGTGGTTAGCAGTCACTGAGTGTGGAGAACTAGAACATAGGGGTAACTAAAGGGGCAATTGGTACATGGGACACTAGTAGTCTAAAATAAGATGTAGGGATTGTGGTACTTGAGATATGATACCCCTGGCGAGCCTCCCTACTCTGTGACCCAGAAAACTTACTGGGCTATTGGTAGAACCTATCTGTATACTTTACAAGTGGACATGTAGAGGTCACACGTCCACCTGTAGGGTCTATCAATCTTTTGTGCAGAGTGAATGGACTATACTCCTGAACTTGTACTATCGCTCATTGTTAGCTTTAATTAGCAATAAGAACAAAGTTCAAGCAAAGTGTGTTAAAATCAATTTGTTAGCAGCTCTAATTTACTCATACCTTTTAAGAACAAAGGTCAGATGATATGTGCTAATATGAATATGTTTGGTGTCCTACAGGGCATTTAGTCCTACAGGGGAATTTTTACACATGCATATGTCATGATCTGTGTTAGTTGCTCTACAGGGCATGTAACTATTATAGGTACAGGGCAGGTGAACTGTGCTTAAAAATTATTAAATGAATGTATTAGTTACTCTACAGGGCATGTAACTATTAAGGACAGAGTGCAAGTAAAATGTGTTAAAATTGATGAGTTGCCCGATCGAGCACGTACCATTTGTTTACCTCATCTCTTAAACATTTGTCTTAAGGTGGCTTGTGGGGTAAATTCATGAATATACCCTATTCCTCCCAATCAGATCACTTGAGAATGTCTAGGCCATCACCCAAAAGAGTGAGAGGACATATATTATGAAGGCTTCAATAGGCTTGCACACAAGCAGGAAATGTTTTTGGCCTTTTTCACCATATTGAATTTCACCAAAGCATGGTTGCTTGAAATATGTATTTTGGGTATGATATGTTATAGGATTTTCTGGAAATCTGGTATAGTAATAGCTAAGAGTATTTCAGCGGAAGGTATCACAGTTTTCCATTTTTGACTTTTTTCAAAAGTCATGGGATCTTTAAGTTGAAAAATGCATTTTTTTCTCATTTTAACAGCAATCCAGAAAGAAACGGTTTTAAAATTTGAACCGAGTGAAAACTAGAAAAAATAATATCCCTCTCTCCGTTGTGATATTTTTTCCACATTTGTGACATTTGAAGGTCCCTGGTCTATAATTGTGGGTAGAAGCTCCGTTTGAAAACGCTATGCACATTTTTTCGGTTCTTTACCCCAAAAATGTTACACTCTGCTGCAGGGATACTTTTGTGATGCTTAATGAAATCTTTCAGGCAATATGTACTTTGTATAGTCTAAATTGTTAGATAAAAGCAGGGTAGAGGTAAAACTAAGTTGAAAATTAACCCCACAAGTAGGGATGGGGATTGTTGAGAATTCTACGATTCGGTTCGGTTCTCGGTTTTGCTTCTACGGTTTGGTTTTATCACGGTTTCCTAAACGGTTTATTAATGACATTTCTTGGATACGAAACTACGCAATGGAATGCGTGGCTGAACTTGTCTGAACTGGAAAGTTCCTATATACTAGCTCCCTGGACACTTTCTCTATGCTCAGAAGGCTTCTGAGCATAGTGAAAGTGGGCAGGGTACCAGACTTGAGATATTTTGAAATGGCTGTTTGATCGTCGCGCTTGGCAGACATTGTGAGGCAAGCGAGGAGGTAGGTGCTGACAGTTTTATTACGCCTCCAGGAACCCTGAGCATGCATAGAAAACCGAACCGCTTAGAGGGATGTCCGGTTTTTGACTGGTTAACCGCAATGCTCAGGCCGGTTTGAACCGGTTTCCAGTTTCCGGTCCCCATCCCTACCCACAAGCTACCTTAAGGCGAACTCTTGTTATAGACAACAATTGTCTGTGTACTAGTTATTTGGAAAAAAATGTGGAGCGTCTTGAAGTTGAACACCTTAAGGTGATGAAATGATTTTCTTTCAAAGTTTGAAGCTTTTTTTCTTATTATTATAAAGAGACTGTTCTACTAAAAGCATTTATCTTACCTTGAACACAGTTATCTTTTGCATTTAGTTCAATAAAATAACCAATGTTTCAGAAATATTGTTGGTCTTAATTACAATCTATGGCATTAATTTTGTGGTGTTTGCCTTATTATTGACATCTCTGTTATTTAAAATACCTTCAAAATCGATTAACTTTTTTCAGGACCTCTACAACTATACATGGAAAATTCTAGGGCAAATATTTTATCCCAAAATGTTTAGATTGATTACAAAACTCTTAAATTCCCAAATACTTGCATGTTAGAATGATCGGGAAACTGACTTGAAAGTGAACAAGATATGGTACGACTGGAAGTAACCAGATGTCAATCATGAGCTGGAGGGGGGGGGGGGGGGTATATACTGGAGCAAAGCACAGCCCAAAGGTCATCAGTCAGCACTGCCATATACAATTATATATCTATGAAAAGGCCTGGATCGAAAAATTGCCATTGCAAAATGACGTACGCTTGTATATGGAAATCTGCATCAAAATAGTAATTTCAGGTACAGCTGACATACTCAGCTGGCCATGCAGTCTGATGACGTTGGTGAGACTTACAAAACCACAACCACACTAGAGGCCTAGTAACACATATTATGTTATTTCCACATAACGACACCACCACTTCCACCACCAACAACAACAATAATAATAATAATAATAATAATAATAATAATAGTATTAATGGTAAAATGCTAATAAACATAAAAGTAATGGTAATTTCTTAAACTGTTATCACTTGTGCCTGCAAATAAAGCCATCTTAGTTTAGCCTCCTGTCTACTAATTTACTATTTGAGACAAACATCATTTGTGGGTAGTCCTGGAGTTCTTGAGCTTTTAGATTTAGGAATTAGGTATTTGCTAAATTAATTTTTGTGTAATTTCGAATACGAGCAATTTCTTAATCTATATTTCTAGAAAATGTAATTAACTGGCACATATCAGTCTCACCAGTCTCCTAGAATCATGATTACTTCATCGGTCTGACTCTCCTTTTAATCTTCTAAGGGGAATCTCCCAGCTTGGTCAGTCAGTCGGGATTCCCCTTTCAAAATGACGTCATATACTCAAAACGAGGCCCTGACCTTTGACACGAATCCATGTTCACCGGAGAGTAAACATTTGCTTGAGAAACTGATTCGTCATTCACAATCCATGTATAGGCGTTTCTTCTCAACAATGGCGCCTGTCGTGAAGAACTTCGATTACCTGGTAATAGGTGGGGGTTCTGGCGGCCTTGCCAGCGCCAGACGAGCTGCAGAATTCGGTGTCAAGGCGGCGATCATTGAACATGCTCGCCTTGGAGGAACGTGTGTAAGTAAAAACCCTATGGCTATGGCTATGGCTATGGTAAAACTGACACTTGACTGGTGACGGTACCCGGTCATAAGGGTACAACTACCATAAGGGTACAACCATAAGGGTACAGATCTGGGACCATAAGGGTACAGATTTATGACCATAAGGGTACAGGTATATATATTGTATTTTATATGTGAAATAACTCTTTTTAATGGAAATCTGGCTGATCAATATACAACATAGATAACTTAGGAGGGTACTCACATGATTTCTTTGTGTAAAATGTTGACTTTGTAGAGCTCCAGTACAGGAAAGAAAGGGTACATCCCAGCCAGTATTCCAGTGTTGCTAATGATATATTCCAGTATGTGTATGGGTTTTTACTATTCATTTAACTGTTTTATACCCTTTTAAAATGAAAGAATGATCTGCAGTCCCCAGCAGCATCATGCATACATTTCACTCCTAGCTTGCAAAAAGATAGACTAATTTGGATTTGTTGTCTGGGGGTTTGACAGAGCAGGTGGGTGCTGGATTCAATTGCAGTTCTGTGTAAGTTTATTTCACAACTTACTGAGTGGCAGGTGGATTATATATAATCTCTTTCTCTCTGATCTCAGTGAGTGTTGACCCAACAGATGACATTGACGTCATAAAGTATCAGTGTCTGACCCATTTCTTACTTTCCTCTTTTCATATTTATGACTTTCTATGTGTCTTGTCAGTTACCTTCACACCAGTTAGATTTCAAGAAAAAATAGGTTATGGGTAATTAGATTATTTGTTAAAGATTTAGGCAAACTATATAGATGAATTACCCTATTACTTATCAGTGAATTTTATTCACATAAATCCATGCTTTGAAATATTAAATAATTGCCTGAAAACTCTTTGTTGGTTTTTGATCCAGTATAAAAATTACCACAAGTGAGTGACTGGTGGATTATGTATAAATCATTTTTAGAAAAAAGATCCATGCAGATTGCAATACAATATGATGAAAGTCTACATCACCATTTTTTATTGTTTGATATTTCTTTGATGGGTAAACAGCAATATACTTCTTGTATGAAGGTTGGCACTGGTGGGAACTTGGGTTTCAGTAGAGAATACCATGGATAATAAACTATTTGGGCCTCTGTTTTATACATGCTGGAATTTTCCTTTAAGTTCACAGAACATTACTCAAAAGGAATAACCGATTAGACTATTACCTATTTTTTGTGTTAAAAACAGGACTTCATTTTAAGTGATGTGAATGTTATTGACATAAATATGAGAAGAGGAAAGTAAGAAATGGGTCAGACACTGATACTGTATGAATTGTAAAATTTTATTGTGAAATTACAATAAGTCAAATGTCATCTGTTGGGTCAACACTCACTGAGATCAGAGAGGAAGAGATTATATATAATCCACCTGCCACTCAGTAAGTTGTGAAATAAACTTACACAGAACTGCAATTGAATCCAGCACCCAACAGCTCAGTGCTCTCTATCATACCACCAGACAACAGATCCAAATTAGTCTATCTTTTTGCAAGCTAGAGTAAGATGTATGATACTGCTGGGGACTGCAGATCATTCTTTAATTTTAAAATTATATAAAAAAGCAGAGGTAAATGAATAGTAAAAACCCATACACATACTGGAATATATCATTAGGAACACTGGAATACTGGCTGGGATGTACCCTTTCTTTCCTGTACTGGAGCTCTACAAAGTCAACATTTTACACAAAGAAATCATGTGAGTACCCTCCTAAGTTATCTATGTTCATAATGTTGCATATTGATCAGCCAGATTTCCATTAAAAAGAGTTATTTCACATATAAAATACAATATATATACCTGTACCCTTATGGTCATAAATCTGTACCCTTATGGTCCCAGATCTGTACCCTTATGGTTGTACCCTTATGGTAGTTGTACCCTTATGACCGGTATTCCTGGTGACAGTCACAAGTCCTTCAGTTCAACATTGAACATATGACCAAGTCATGTTTCAGCCTAAACTGGATTTCTAGTCTGTCATATGTATTTTTGTCATTTTTCTGTTACCATGCACTAAATAGTGTAGGTGGCCATAGACATAGTGGTCAGTTTAGTTTAAACCTATCTCACCAGTGGAATAGAGGATTCAGTTTGAGTATGACAACTAAAACCTCTAGGAGGATGAGGTAGTGCCATCTATCTACCACATCTGGCACTACAATAAACTGCTTGGTCATCACAGAAGCTTAGACCAATTACTACATGTGCTATAGTAAAGACCTGGCTATGCCAGGGGTCTCGAATCTGGCCCAGGTCTGATGTCACCAGGAGAGGGTTCTCGCATTGTTTACATTTCAGTGAAACTTGCGCACCAACATGTGCAGAACACAACTTTTGGGCTATTCGCCACAGCTAGCCTGTTCAGGTTGACTGGCTGTAGATTATACACGTAAATACAAAAATTAAAACATACAAGGTGACATGGATGAGTTGATTGTTGGGAACCGGAAGCAAGGCCTTCACACAAAAAATATGGGGCTCAAAAACTTGTCAAAAGTTTGTCATATTGACAAGTTTTGGGTCGTCATTTCGATGGTGCCCAAAACGACGAGTTTACGTTTGTCAAGACGAGTTTCTGTGGCAAAACTTGTCAAAAGGTCGTCAAGTAGAACAAAGCAATATATGTCAGTTTCAAATTATTTTTATTTCTTTCCCCAAAAAAACGCCAAAAAGGACACAATAAAAATTACTGACCCAAAAGTTCAATACTGGATCTTGCAGTGGCAAATTGGACATATATGCACATTTATAAACTAATTTTGACAAAAAAGAAAAACAATTCCACATTTAAAAATATGCTTCACATTGCACTCAAAACATTCCTAAAATACCTGCATGTCCAAAATAGTCAGTTTGTTTAATATGTTATTGGAAAAATAATGCAAGATGGATCATATTAAAGTAGATATTGAATGGATATGAAATACAGTAATTACTTTGATTCAGCTCCTTTGTCCTCCATTAGAGCCTCGTTCTGAGTTGAGCAGTGCATTATGGGATACGTACTTGACGACCTTTTGACTAGTTTTTGACAACCCACTTTGCAGAGTTGTCAAAAACTCGTCAGCATACTTGACGAGCCTTAACTTGTCGATATGACAAGGTTTTGACCAAAAAAAACTTGTCACATTTTTTGTGTGTTGTATATAGGGATTGGAAGCCAGCAGATCCCGCCATCCAGGGCCACCACCATTCTCCTACCCAGAGATCCCGCTACGCATAGTATCTCTGCCACAACGTCGGGACTATTTCGCGGAATATTTTGAAAAGTGACGTCATTAGATATATCCCATTGGTCAAAACGTGTGATTCACGCGACGCGCGTGGTCAAAATTACAATCAACAATGATGTCATCCTCGCAGAGGCCTGTTTGTTGCGAGAGCGCTGGTCGGCCGACTGGCCGATTGGTCAATGCAGGACTTTTCACCGCATTTTCTCATGAGCTATCGCAAATAGTACTGAGGCATTACACCCGAAATGTCATAAATATCATAGTTTGCGCAATTACAAATAACTGAATGGCGAATAATGCATGGAAGCTTCATATTTGGTATAGTTTTGAAATCGTACCATGAAACACAACGAAACTTCCAAAGCATGTAGGGACTACTAGAGTGATCGTGCGGTCGGGAGCAGAGATACTAGTCGTGTAGCAATCCAACCGGAAGACGGTATCGTCGCCCTGGCAGAGTGGGCCACCACAGGGAGTCTACTGATATGCTTGATCGTATCTTGGATGAAGAAAAGAAGGGATATGTAGCGAGAGACCAATTACTATATGCCCTATAGATACATGCTGGACTCATGCCAGGAGTATCAGATAAGGCAGCGGCGCGAGGTCACGTCAGAACAAGGACCAATCAGGGCTCTCGCATCGATTACATTACTGAGAAACCTTAATTATCTCCACCACCAGCTGGGGGTGCCCAGAGCACAAATTCCTGGCCTATTAGCGGCTATTAGTCGACACTGGTTGAGGCTAGCATGTTCAGGTTGACCGGCTGGTTTCGAATCCACTTGTGTTTGGTCATCTAAGATCATATCAATGTACATGTAGCTCTCTGCTGATAGCAACTATGGTCATGTCAATAGTCAAATTTATTACGTATTTCAAATTCAATACACCCACATCGATGAGCTGATTGCTAGCTTGTAGCAGCTCTTTTGCCAGTTATTTATGATTTATATCAAGTATAAAGTTGCCTCTCACAGAGGCTACCAAAGTATTTTTCAATTTTAATGATATTTATTGCCCTGTGGGGCCTTTGTGCGCTGATGGGCCATCATTAAATCATACATGTATTCCCAGTAGTTTTAACCTTCCTGAAGCTGAGGCAACTTTTGTTTGAGGCATAAGACCACAAAAATGTTAAAACAATTTCTAAACCTTATCATGTTCTGTTTAAATTTGTAAGCTCTTGTTAAGTACTATGGAACTATTTGGTCATGCCATGGCCTCTATTATAGCTAATTCAAGCTAACAATGAGCAAAGCGAATGGGTTTGTAAGTTTCAACTGTGTGCCTGTAAGAACAGGTTTGTCCTCTATTGGTGTTCATGCCAAACAGACCTGTCCACTTATAAGAATCTGGGTCAGTTTGTGGTTAGCAGTCACTAAGTGTGGAGCAGAGACTTATCCAGGACCCGTCCTACCTGTCTTTTGGACAGGTAGTTTCCTAAAAACCTCCTGTTTGGACAGGTAGAAATTTCAATGAAGATTTTTCAATTTTGATTTTTGGGGGGTAATAATCAAATATTTTCCTAACAAACCATCTTCTAAGACATAGATGAAGTGTAAATTGCCCTTTTTTACACACTAGGCTATTAGATGTAGCAGGTATAAGGATCTCAAATTGATTAGTAGCTAAATCTGGACGGGCAAAACTTTTGAAATTGCTGTTTTGGACAGGCATTTTTGAAATCCTGGCTAAGACCCTGGACTGTGGAGAACTAGAACATAGGGGGAACTAAAGGGGTAATTGGTACATGGGACACTAGTGGTCTAAAATAAGATGTAGAGATTGTGGTACTTGAGATATGATACCCCTGGAGAGCCTCCCTACTCTGTGACCCAGAAAACTTACTTGGCTATTGGCAGAACCCATCTGTATACTAAATACAAGTGGACATGTAGAGGTCACACGTCCACCTGTAGGGTCTATCAATCTTTTGTGCAGAGTGAATGGACTATACTCCTGAACTTGTACTATCGCTCATTGTTAGCTTGAATTAGCAATAATGAAACTGTTATTTTTCCACTGCATTATAGGTGAACGTCGGCTGTGTGCCAAAAAAGGTGATGTTCAACACAGCCATGCACATGGAAATGATACATGACCACAAAGACTATGGATTTGATGTGCAGTTCAATAAGTTTGAATGGAGGTAAATCAATAATTCTCTTTTACGTTTCGATGTTGTGGCCCAGCAATCCAGCATACTATCAATGATTTAGAGTGTTTACAAATTTTAATCAATGTTTGTATTAATGAAACTGTTTAATTCACAAAATATATAGTATTTGCTTCTTGTATTATAGTATGATCATCTATTTAATGTTTTCAAGGTAATCATTGATGTTTTTCAATTATGGTTGAAATGTGGATTTACCATAGTAAACATCCCCTTTCCTCAGATTCACATTCCTAAGTAATTTTCAAAAGTATTATACATCCAGACAGTACTTTTTTAAAGAAAATTGTAGGCATGAATGGGTTAACATATCTTTTGTTTTCACAAGTGTAACTGTTTATGATTTGTTTGTATTCACAATCGTTTATGATTCTTTTGTTTTCAGTAAGGTCAAGCAGAAAAGAGATGACTATGTGAAAAGACTAAATGGAATCTATGCCGCAAATCTGGACAAGGTGAGTAGTGAGTGGCACCAAAACATTTTTGGAAAACATTTTAAGAGGAAAAATGATAATCGGAACCAAACTGACAAATATCACCCATTTTGTATTTCTGCTTCAATCCATAGTGATTTATAGATGTAATATTGGTCTGTATGATGCTTTTTAAGGACTATTAAAGCCCATTATGAACTTCATTTTGAGCTGCTTAAGCTTCACCTTAGGTAAATAAATTCTTTTCTTCGTCTAAGGCTTCAGTAAGGAGCTTAAGCTTCACTCAGGAACCACTTAGTGGTAATCAATTGCCCAACCCATTGATGCTCACAGCGGCCAGAATTTCTTTTCAAGCATTTTCAGTGCTCTTGAACATTTTAGATAAATAAATCTGAGCGCTCGAGTTCAAAAATAGAGTGCTCGGAAATTACGAGCTGATGACATATTAATGATATTTTGATAGTAACACATGCTTCCGATGCATGTGTGGCCTAGCGATGGCCAAAACTCCCCGATTTGCACCACACTTCCAGAAATAAAATGTTTTTTTAAGTGTCCGTGTCAAGTGCATATACTACACCATTTTCTGGTTCACCGATTTTCACTGCCGTGGTACACCTTTATGTGTGCCTGGAATGTGCCGGCGTATGCCGAGGTGCAATGTTGTTTCAAATCGTTCGCCTAGATATCTTGTCAATGTGGCCGTAAAACTTGATATGGATTCTAGTTTTGGTCGCTAGATTTGCCGAGCGCTCGAGTTAATTTTCTAGGCCAAGTCCCAGCACTACTAAGCATGCATGGTTTAATTTTGGCTGTGCACCTTTCAGAGCCAGGTTGAGTGTATACGTGGACATGCTACCCTGACAGAGGATGGATGTGTGGACGTAGACGGGCAAAAATACAGCGCGGACCACATTCTCGTAGCAGTCGGCGGACGACCTTCACCTGTAAATATACCAGGTAAGAAGACAAACTCCTTAAAAACTTTGTTTGTCTGAAAAAATTGGGTAGGTCGGTAAGTAAAAGTGTGTTTTTTGGAACATTTTTTTTCAAATAATTTCATGCATGTTTTAATTTGATTGGGAGTTGGAAGGGCAGAAAAACTTAAGGATAAGAATTTTTGGAGTAAAAACTTGTTAGGGTCGGATTGCAGGAAACAAACAACTTTTTTAGGCCTAATGGTCAAAGGAGAATCTATAAGTTAATCCCATTGTATCTCAAAATTAGCTTTTGAATGTCTTAAGAATGAAGGATATATAGGTCAGCAGGTATTACTGTTTAAACACCACCTCCTGCTGTTTGTTTGCTCAATAACGATCAGGCCTAAAAAAATAAATTGTTTGTTTCCTGTAACGGTCCGAAAAAAATAGGGTAGGTAGGTCGGTAAAAAATAATTTTTTTGCATTATTTTTTTGGTCAAAAATGTGTGTTTTATGCAAGTTTTACGTTGATTGGGAGTTGGATGGGCAATTAAAACTTTAGGGTAGAGATTATTTTGAATAAAAACTTGTTAGGGTAGGGTTACAGGAAACAAACAACTTTCTTTTTTAGGCCTCAGACATGTTCTGGTGATAACAAGCACTGGTTTGGCTTGAACAAGAACCTTTTATAAAAAGAATGTAAATGTCTCATGCCCTTTGGAAGTAGACCACAAACATCAAGGCCCAATTTCACTAAGCAGGTTTAAACCTGGTACTACGGAGACCCGAGCTCAAGTAGGGTACTAAGTAGGGTATTAAGCAGGGTACTAACTTTAGTCTGGTTTCGCTAAGGAGGTTTAAACCACTGGTCACAAGTACGGTACTAAGTAGGGTACTAACTTTTCCGATTTCGCTAAGGTGGTTTAAGTTGGAGGACGGGTCTAAGTGTAGTAACAAGTATGGTCACAACTAGACTAGGGTAGGGGGTGGTTTGGTTAAGCAGTTTTTCTCTTAAAATGATATGATTGGTAAGGGAATGGTTTTTAAGTCAGAAAAAGATGATGTTACATAGAAGATATATGTTTTAAATGATATTGAGCTGTTTGAATGGCTGTAGGGAAAAAATAGATTATTGAATATTTCTGACAATTCTGTATATAGCAGTAGTTCATGTCTTTGTGGCCACACTTAGACCAGGAAGGGTTTAATTCATTTTAAGTAAAGATTGATGCTATTTTATTAATGAATAGATATCAAGTAAATGTGGGTGAAATGGCAGAATTACTAGATATAAAATTTTCAATTCACTATTAATCTTTAATTCAAAAGAATTATGTATTTTGGTAGGAGACTGGTAATAGGTTGTCTTTTTACATATATGAAAATATTATCATTTTATGTGATTATGGTATATTTTGCGACAAGTATTTTGCAGTCTTTATCCATTATTTTATTAGCTCTATGGCAAATTGCAGCAATTTTCAAGATGCATGGGGTAAGGACTACGTAAGGCTGAAAGGTTGTAAAAAGGTAGATTGAGGGAATCACTTGCCTGTTAACTTATAACCCCAATTACATAGATGTAAATGAGTATATAAATGAATATATTTTGATTACAAACCATCCATTACAAAGCAGTATTTTGTCATTTATCTGTTCATATAATTAAACTAAGAAGTTAATAATATTTCATACTTCTCAGATTACCCTTGATATTTTACTATCTGGAAAACGTTTGTTTTCTATAATATATACTTTCATCTAATAGTTTCTAGTTTATGAGATCAAAATATGAAATACCCTATAATATATCCTGATGAATTACCTTTAAGATTTTCTTTCATTTGATATCTAACTTCTCATATTAAGATGCATCAAATTATACACAACTTTGGTTTTCTCTTTAACTTTATCAAAACAGAAAGAAAAAAATCAATTTTCAAGTATGCTTGCTTTCATCAATAATAATTGCCAATATATAAGTTTATCTAATAGAAATTCTATAATTTAGAATCATATAATTTCTAGGTTGGATGAAGCAAAGTTAACTTGTGCTTGCTTTAGTCTTTTGTTTCAAAGCCAGACAAAGGCTGTCTGTTACAAAAATAGCCAAGTGCGGTGAACCGCAGAAGTTGGACTGGTCTAACTGCACTTAGGCCCGTACTCCTAAAACCATACCCGTTACTTCTTAGCGAAACCGGATTTGGAAAGACCACTGGTCTACGTAGGACGGGGCTAAGTGTGGTAACTATAAGACCAGTCCTCAGCACTTAAACCCGGTCTATGTAGACCCGCTTAGTGAAATTGGGCCCAAGGGTTAGGCTCCCTGGGGAATGCAAACACCTATTAACTTGGTTGATTGCATCCTGTAGGGTGAACCATTTATATAAAAAAATTCAAGATCACCGTGATGCCTTTCTGTAGAAAAAACATCAGGGAATTTTTATAGAATGAACATTCCTGCAAACATGAAGAGTTTGGCTCCCAGGAGAGTGCAAACACATATTAGTATTAACTTGGTTGATTGCATCCCATCGGGGGAATTGCTGACAAGAAACCATTTATAAAATGATTTTGTGATCATTTAGTGCTGCCACCTATTGCAAAACATCTTAATTAAAGTTTATTTGCAGATACTGGGCCTCGTTCAGCACCATAAACGTTGATCAACGTTTCCCGTTCAGATCGTCATAAAATGAAAACGTTTATAAGGAGAGACCCGGATGTTGTAAACGATGTGACGACAGCTGGAAGGTGTCGACGTACCGTTTTACATCCGGGTCTCTATGCGAAAAATCATGGCGTCTATGTATCGATCAAACATAAACTCAATGGTCCAAAAAGGCAAAAAGCGTCCTTGTTATTCCGGTTGATAGGGATATAGAAGTTAGACTTGACACAAATAAGTTATTGATATATTCTATCTTTTCACTTGTATCTGACATATTTGTATTGGGTATAAGTGATTTTAAAATGTAAAAAATGCAATTTCCTCAATCATCGCTCAATAAGAGTTACATACTGGCCATGGTTTAGGTGTGTTAGAGGGATTATGAATTTTTTTCGTATGCAAAAAAATGTAGGACCAGTTTTTTACTGGTCCTAAATTATAGCAATAAATATAACTAAGGCATGTATCTATTAGAGATATATGTTTATCAAATAGATAAACAAAAACAGACAAAACGTTATCAGACGAATTTGAAAACCCGCCAGATTTTGTTTTGTGACGTCCATGATGAATGAGGTATTCTGGGTAGGGTTCACAGTTTATTGCAACGTTGCGTTCAGATCCCGTTTTCCTACCACGTTGATCAACGTTTATGGTCCTGAACAAGGCCCTGTGTCCATCTTTACTTATAGCTTGTAACTTATTTGCTCTCCTATCTTGGAGGTATTTATACAGAGAAGTATATTAGTCATTAGCAGTTAGGTAGCTGCTAATGACTTAGTTGCACCAACAGCCCTGTTAGAGGCTATTAACAGCCTAAAATGGCCGCCCCCAGTGTCTGCATTCTGTGTCTGTTAAGGAGGTGTTAAAACAGCAATATACTTCTTGTATGAAGGTTGGCACTGGTGGGAACTTGGAATTAAGTAGAGAATACCATAAGAAACTATTTGGGCCTCTGTTTTATTCATGGTGGAATTGTCCTTTAATCCTGCAGTCCCACTGTAGTCCTTTTGCTAAAACAATTCTGAAGTTGCAAGCTATCTTTTCACTGTTACTGTTCATTTTTGAGTTGTACTGAAGTACAACTGATGTGTCAGATGCTGTTCTTCAACAGAGCTCTGTTATCTTGTACAGTATAAGTACTGAGTCCAATGTATGTATACCACAATTGGTTGTTTGTATAGTTTGATTTTGGTATTTTTTCTAGTAGTTGAGTAACCAAAGGTTGGAACTAGTTCTGTAATGATATGCAGCTGGCTTTGTTAGAAAAGGAGCGGAAAACTGCTGTTTACTTCTGTTATGATTTGACTACTAACCCTTGTGATTTATTTACCCGTTTATACCTAGAGTTACCCTTGAAAACAGTTGTTCACATTTAAAATGATTTTAAAAATAACAATAAAGTGACATAGTTTGCCTTATATCTAAAGGAGAATTGAGTTGTTTATTGTCTTCTGACTGAGATTTCTCCTTCCAGGAGCAGAGCATGGGATTGACAGCGATGGATTTTTTGACCTAAAAGATTTACCAAAGTAAGTTCAAGATTTATTGATTATTTTGAGATAAACACATCAGATTCAGTTATTGACACCTGAAGGAGATGTTTTAGGTCTGTTGTTGTAGAAATCTTAACCAAAAACATTGATATAATTTTCATTGGTAAGAATCAAATGTCTTACAGATTTGTACTACATGTATATCGAAAAAACCACACCTGTTTTTGATTTTGTCTTCAAAATATTTGATAGAGTCATGGAGTTTATGTTAACAATTATTAACAAAGTCATTGCTATTATTTTTCATAAACATGTTACTGAAAAAGATGTCTATGAAATGAGAAAATTTAAGCTGTTACCTGCATACGGAAATATGTCGATAATAATAATTTCCCTCAAACCTACCAATTAATGCTCTTAAATGATGTGAAATTAAGATAATGATAATTATTCATGTAAAAGGAAATAATCAGTGATAATGTAAATTCACAGTTTTCAATGATACTCTGTCATGATGACTATTTTATACTCCTCTGACTGTATATATATTTTACTCCTTTGTTAAATCAGGAAAACGGCTGTAGTTGGAGCTGGATACATTGCTGTGGAGTTGGCAGGAATACTTCACGCTCTGGGTTCTGATGTTTCACTGTTCATCAGATATGATAAGGTAAGTGCTCAGGGTAAGATGCATCATAACCTAACATTTTCAGGCAGGAGCAGATTTGTATCCTAGGTTTTAATTTCGGGAGCAGTTTCCAGTATTGCATGCCGAAAGGATATCAATTCAACTCCACAAAATATCATGCAACTTTCAAAATATTGTTCAACTTTTAGAAATATATCATGCAACTCAGGAAGGATGTATATATTGGGAACAAGTATAATGACCTACGAAAGGTCATGGGTGCTGTACCAGGTCATGTGCACTTCTAGTGGTGAAGGTCGCTGGTGAATGAGAAAACCTACTGGGAAGGAGAAATGATAATTGAAACACTACCAACAGATCTCCTTCAAATATCTAGTAAAAGAGGACCTCTCAAGTATGAATGGGTTAATATAACCCCCTGATGTCATCAAGCATCTATTAACCAAGAAATAGTTTTTCACTTCTCCTTGTATTTTATCTTTTCAGGTTTTGAGGACATTTGATGAAATGGTTTCTACAGGGGTCACAGAGGAAATGGAGGCGGCAGGGGTCAAGGTCATCAAGAACACTTCGGTAATTATGCTAGATAACCCTTTTATCCCTACAACATCTAAAGAAAGCCTGACTATTTTGGTGATATCTTTCCAACATAAGCATCTTTTTGAAAACACCAAAATCAATGGCTCAGTGGCAAAATTGCTGGCCTGGTGGGAATCGTGGGGTCCAGAGTTCAATGCCATGCCAGGGCTAGTAGGAATTCAATTTCTTTATATTATATTATAATGGACTGGGTTATTCAGCGAATACCTTCAATTCTTATTCTTTATCGTCTGTCACCGAATTACTTAGAAAAGGTTCATATACATTTCATGTCATTGTTCATTAATCTATTTATTATTTTTAATATATATCTACATGTATTTCAGATGAAGGCAGTGACCCTTGATGATGCAGGATTGAAAACCCTGGATACAACCACAGGGCCTTACTCTGGGTTTGATTGCCTCATCTGGGCCATAGGGAGGGTCCCTAGTACAGATGGACTAGGACTTGAGAAAGTGGTAGGAATTTGGAATTTCAATTATCATCACTTTTTCTGTCGTGTTATGGCGAAGTTGAGACAAGCCAGTTGTAGATGGCGGAGGAAACCGGAGTACCCGGGGAAAACCACTGCCTGACATCAAGTCACTGACAACCTTCTCACTTGGCCCGCCATGTTTCCAACCCAGGCTGGGGTGAGAGACAGCTAGCAGTCAGTGGCAATGCTTTAGACCACACAGCCATCGGAGCTGGCCTTAGAAAGTGGTGGATAAATAGTAGCAAAGTAGACACACCAGAGGAAATCATTTCTAAATAAGATGTGGTAGTGTTAATGAGAAATTTATCTCTATTTCTACATAATCTTATTGTGATATTAGTATTGAGTAATTCATGAAAATATCGCTAAATTTGTCTATATTTTAGGGTGTAGAGATGGACAACAAAGGTCACATCAAGGTCGATGAATACCAAAATACTAGTGCCGCCAAAATCTATGCTCTGGGGGATGTTTGTGGAAGAGCTCTCTTGACACCAGGTATGACCAGAAAAATAAGCTTTCAACCTTTTCACACTGAAACATATGTCAGGTCTGGAAATATTTTGACTACCGTATTACCCCGCATACAACACGCACCCCATAGATAATACGCACCCCCTCCCCAAGTCCCTTTCCCATATGTAAAACACAATGCCCTGTTTATAACACGCAGGCGGAGTTGGGGAGTGGGAATCTTGACCCCAGTACCGTAACCCGCGTTGACTCAGATAATTAGAGGCTTAAATCGTACTGTGTTTATAGTGCTCCGAGTCACTGTGCAAGTGATACCAATTAACAGTACGGGAAAAGTCCATTTTCAAACATGATCTGGTACGTCCAGGGTATCAGAATGGCAATCATCATAACGTCGTCATGGTGACAGGCCAATAGACAATAGGAACCCACCAAAGTATTTTCGACCATGCCCCACACGTCTATAGAATCGCTGTAAAAATGTTCTGGTTTATGTACCCTTTGATAACACGCACCCCCTCCTTAACGTAGGTTCTGCAGAGTATAAAAGTGCGTGTTGTATGCGGGGTAATACGGTATATAGCAAAATCTTGAGAAATATTTGATTGAAAGATACTGTTCCTTTTGGATTTAACAATCCTTCTGCAAAATGTTTCTATAAATAACAGTAGGCATTGAGTTATGTTTGAATTATTGGATCATGTATGCCTTTCAAACATAGATTGGCTGAAGATGGACTTCAGAAATAGGTAGAACAGAGTTCTTTTGCAATACTGTCCATAAATTTTGAATTTTCCTTTTCAAGCCATTTTCATGTTAATGGTCCAGTAGCCATGGACTGCTGAATATTTCTCCCTAAAATATTATCCTATGGATATTTTTGTTGGTTCCCATGACCATGGGCAGCCAACCTAGTTATCACTCACTAGGTAACTTGAGTGTATCCATATTCAATTAGCCGGTCTCTAATGTCCATTTTCATTATTTGGAGTGGCATTATCCTTTGTTATTCATGAGATCTGCATATGGAAATACAGCGTTATTCAGTGTGTAATATTAAATTATAAATGGCTTACCTTTCTCTTCTCCCCCTTCGTAGTACCTTTTTCGATATCTTTTTCTTGTTTTATGTGTTATAGTCGTTGTTTTTCACCGACTCTATTTCGCCGTTTTTCCTCGTGACTGAGTTCGTTTCGGAGCTCGCCATCTTGGGTTGTACGATTCACTGATCGCCGGTGTCATATCGCGGCTTGTTGTAACGGCCCGGTCTGTAATGCGGCATATTCTCGCGGCTCAATCGATCTTTATCTACCGCGGCAAGCTCTCGTGTTGCAATCGATCTCCAAATAGGAATGTAGTTTGTCACGTGGGGGGATTTCCCCTGCTGACGTATGTTGGTCGTAGTAGGCTATTTTGAATGGTTGACGTCAGCAGTGATATAGGGAATTCCGTCCCTATAAACGGCGAATTCGGCGAGTCGAGGATCCCAGCCTTTGACTTGGTGAGTATTTCATTACAGCTAATTAAAATGGGTGGCCGCGAAGCGGCCGAGTATGATCGATAGTTAATTTTATACCGCGAATTCTAATGGCGGCCGCGAAGCGGCCGTGCCGCCGCGCCGAATCCAAGTATTTCTACTTCATTCAATCATGGACAACAGATATCCTGATAGTGGGATATCTATAAACTAAACATTTTCGGAGGATATATACACTACAAGTTAGAAATTTATTTCCATAGTGGTGCCAGTCTGCCTAACCGACAGCGATGTCCATATGAATTTCTTCTTATCACTCAGAGATAACTGACATGAAATGAGTTTTTCATCTCATGCTATGCAATAGGATTCTAACCAGACACAGGATATATACACTACAAGTTAGAAACTTATTTCCATAGTGGTTCCAGTCTGCCTAACCGACAGATATGTCCATATGAATTTCTTCTTATCACTCAGAGATGACTGACATGAAATGAGTTTTTCATCTCATATGCTATGCAATAGGATTCTAACCAGACACAGGATATATATACACTACAAGTTAGAAACTTATTTCCATAGTGGTTCCAGTCTGCCTAACCGACAGCGATGTCCATATGAATTTCTTCTTATCACTCAGAGATGACTGACATGAAATGAGTTTTTCATTTCATGCTATGCAATAGGATTCTAACCAGACACAGGATATATACACTACAAGTTAGAAGCTTATTTCCATAGTGGTTCCAGTCTGCCTAACCGACAGCGATGTCCATATGAATTTTTTCTTATCACTCAGAGATGGCTGACATGAAATGAGTTTTTCATCTCATGCTATGCAATAGGATTCTAACCAGACACAGGATATATACACTACAAGTTAGAAACTTATTTCCATAGTGGTTCCAGTCTGCCTAACGGACAGCGATGTCCATATGAATTTCTTCTTATCGCTCAGAGATGACTGCATGACCTGAAATGAGTTTTTCATCTCATGCTATGCAATAGGATTCTAACCAGACTCCACTCCATCAACTCCACTGCTCAAGATTGACATAACAATAATATCATATAGTATAATTTAAACATTTGGACTAGAATTGATGAATTTCTTCTTATGACTCAGAGATTACTAGAATTCTAACCAGACACAGGATATATACACTACAAGTTAGAAACATTTCCATAGTGGTCCAACCTTTGGTAAAATCAGAGCTGTAACACTGTGCCTGGTGTTATGGTGGTGGGATTCATTTACTCTGGCACAAATATGTCCGACCTTCAAGCACATGTGGGGGGAGTAAAGTAAAACATTGGCATCTATTGAATCACTCCTAATCATTTAGACCTGACCGGTGCCCCATAGGAATGTCTATTGCCACGACAATTATTGAAGCCGGCAACTCACGCTAACCTGATTGGTGACGTCATCGACCGTGTAGTATTGGCACCAAATTCAAAAACTGTACCAAGCCTGTACACTCGTCTCGTAATTGCATGTACTTTATCCCGGAATCGTGCAGTCATGACACGCTACTGACTGCCTTTCACGGATTTATAAGAGTTTTTAAGTATGGAATAGGAACATTAACTTGTAGTAATGTATTAAATCAGAATTTATCTTTAGAAAAGATGTATTCTATTGGGGTGGATGGCTAATTTATCTAATCAGATTTGGCTCTCTTTTATCTACGCAATGCTCTTAGCTGGAACATCAAGGAAATTACATGTCACTCTATTAGCTTTTGAATCTCAGATGGTTGAAATTTATGAAGTAGGATTTTCTTTGTAGAGTTTCATGGAAATTAAAATGGTTAAAAGACTAGTATTCTTATATATAAGATATTGTTTAGGAAGTAAACCAGTTTATACACGTAAATGATTAGAATTAGTGCTGGGGTGGGTGGTGTAAAAGAATGTAAGACATACAAAGTGATTTCAAACAGTTTACTTCCACAATTATGGAGTGTGCAACCAGTGATGCCCTGTATTTGGGCCTTGGATCCGTGCGCTGGCCATCAGTTTCGGCGCATGGATCCCCACAACCACACTACAACAAGCCCTATTTTTGCAACCGCGGGCGCCCCATGCAAAACAGCGCGATTTCCCTCCTGAACAGAAATATAAGCACCTATCTCACAACATCTTGCATTGGGTTATTTCACTGGATCATTGCCATGCAGACAGTTTTCCTGCAGTACTGATTAAAGTACATTTTCTTTCTGTAAAGGAATTTGAGACTGGCATTAGCCTTATAGATGTTTTTCTGGGCCATAGATTTTCCTGACAGGTCTTGGTCTAGACGACCACCCAGATATGTAATGCTTAGTGCCGATTAATAAATATATTATTCCTAATGGTGTATTACTTTTTAATATTGGATGATAATAAATATTTTTGTTGCCTTGTTCTTTATTCCCCAAGTTAAATGAGTGGTCAGGTTACCAATCCACTGCCCTTATCAATTCTGATATATAATTATAAATCCTCTGGTACTTGGTGTCCTAAGCCACAGTGCTCCAGTCCCGTTACATGATACTCCAACCAATAAAAAAGAAGACAAACAAAACACTACAATACATATAATCAGTATAACACATACTTAATATTGATAAAAGACCAAACTTATTCATACACTGGAACCAACAAGCTGACGCTGACAGCGTCTCTCTTGTTTATTCATAAGGTACCCAAAATAGTCCAGTCATCTGGGCATTAATGAGTTAATCCTTTATCCCTGATTCCCCCAAAATGACTATTTGTGTAAAACCTTTGCAATAAAGGCATCTTTTAGATAATATGAAAAGGAGAACTATGAATCATAACCCAATTATTCTTTAGATCATTTGGTAATTCATGTTATATTCCCAAATTCTTCTCAAAGGTATCTTATCAACCGTGTGACGTCTTTATCAGAACTAGGGTTGTGAATCGGTTGCAATTTCATGATCGATAATCAGTTACAGCCAACCAATCGATTATCGATCATAATCAGTTCATCGCACGTTTGCAGTAATTGGGTACTAGAGGTCTAGAGCCTAATAATAAGTGATAGTCTATGACAATTACTTGCTATTAGTACCTACCTTAACTTTGTTTTGAAGTGTTTTTGGGGCTTAGTTTCATAGCAAGAAAGCTGACAACATGTGTCATTTAGTTCTATATTTTGCCACTAGGTGTCACCTTTTCCGATTATAATCTATTGCCAGTTTTGTAATGGATTTATCAGAATCAGAGAGGTAAAAGATTGATTATCGTTTATAATCGCTGATCGTCCTAACACTAATCAGAACACCAAGAATTATTCAGTAAATAAGAGAACAATCCAAGAACTCTCCAGGGTGAAATTGCCTTTTTGTTGACACCTTCTCACTAGAACTGGAGTTGCAAGAACCAAATCTTATAAAGAGAATCATATTGCATGTTTTTCTATTGTAGTTGCCATTGCGGCGGGTCGTCGACTGGCCCACAGGGTGTTTAATAACGAGACAGAGGCAAAGCTTGACTACGATAATATCTCCACAGTTGTATTCAGTCATCCGCCCGTAGGAACAGTAGGACTTACTCAAGGTAAGCTATCAGGGACCGACGTTAACTTTTGAAGGCACTTGCCCATTCGGGCGGAGCGACCCCAAGTTTTGCTTGCCCGAAAAAAAATTCAACTTGCCCCCCAAAATATTATTTTGCATTTGTTCTTTATTATAGTCTGTCTGACTCGAGTTTGGCAATCACTTTTGCCACTTTTTTGTGACAAAACGTTTGAGTTTTCCATCCAAACTAATGAGCAAAATCAACATTTTGTGGAGCTGAGACAAAAAGTATGTTTGTACATACACGTAGTAGTGCTCCAAAGAGGTTTGCCAAGTTTGGATGGCAAACTCGAACGTTTTGTCACAAAAAAGTGGCAAAAGTGATTGCCAAACTCCAGTCAGACAGACTATAACACAGTGACATCCTATTTTGATGACTCTTTGGCATTTTCATGAGAATAAACTCTATAGAGGCATACAATTTACAATTTAGAATCACAATCTCACTGTGAAGGGCATTGTTTTGCCAAAATAATGACAATAATCTCGGTCTAACTTTTGTATGGGGTATTAAAGTGGGAATATTGACCTGCCTGTTCGGGCTTTTAGATTAGGCCATGAACTTGCCCGAAACCGTGTTTTTTACTGTCAAACTTGCCCCGGGCAATAGGGCAAGCCTTAGCGTCGTACCCTGGCTAGTCCATGGAGAGGTCTACTTCAGAAGTGTTCACTTAATTTTTCAGTCACTGGACACTCCTTTGCTTAAGGACTTCAAAGCAATGTTTAAGAACATTGTTGCTAGCAGAGCATGTAGCATCATGAGGCCCTCAAATTTAAGCCAGTGGTAACTAACCAAGAATTCTCATATGCTATAAGACTGGCAAAAAAGTGGCAGTACATATAAAATCTGGAAGCAGCCTGTTGGCTGGACTGGCACAAAAAAATTGAAAGTAAACCTCTTCCTTCAGTGTGCAACATAACCACTTGCCCCGTTGCAAGTTAATTCAGCAAAAAACGGCAATGGGGCAAGCTGAACAAGGCCCTAACTTGCCCCGCTCGGCAAGTTATGTTTTGGGCAGAGTCCTCACAATGTAACTCACCTTTGTTTAACAGAGTGGTGGGGCAAGTTTCCCCATGCTCACCAAGTAATGTTTCGGATCCTATGTTGCACCCTGTCCTTAATGTATTTAAGCACTATGATTCCAATGTTTACTGTGTGTTTCAGCTGAAGCGGAACAGAAGTACGGTGTGGATAATGTGAAGGTGTATCGTTCAGTCTTCACGCCTATGTACCACGCCATGACTGAGCGAAAACAGAAGTGCCGCATGAAGATGATCTGTGTCAAACCCAACGAAAAGGTAAATTTGGCTTTTACCCTCTATTATAAATTCAGATACATTGGTATGTCATATGACTATGCTGAGAGGAGTAGACAGGGAGTGGGCACTGGGCTTGCATCATCAAATTTCGCTGCCTCCCACTATTATGAGTCATAGATAACCTGTGTACCCCATCTCCTTGGCAACCTATCTGACCTAGATAGGATGACATCCCCCAGCCAGCCAGTCGGTCAGCCAGTCTCTCTGCTGCATGCTTACAAAAAAATCACGTGACCAATACTTCCCCAGGCAACACCGCGTAACCAGAGGCGCAGATGCCAGATGCTAGCTTGCAGTGCCAATGGGGTTGCAGATCAAGGGGATGTATTTCTCTGGACTATGGTAGAATTTTCAAAAAAAAAATGTTACTTTTTCTGCCATTTAGTGGCTAAGTTGTGACTAGCCAGTTAGTTGTAAGTGGTGGAGGAAACTGGAGTATCAGACGAAAACCACCGTCTAACCCCAAGTCAATGACAACTTTCTCACATGGTGGATCAGGAGTTTTTAAGATGGAAATGAAAGCATGGGAATGGATTTTGTCACAACTGGGGATTTGTGGGAAAAATCAGCTCAATTTACTATTGGCCAAATTAGCCACCAGCAGCATAAGGGTTAACCCATTAATACCAAGACAAGCCTGAAAATTTTGACAAGGATATGTCTTGCAGGCAAAAGCTAAGTTAGGAAAATATTTGAAGGAGAAATGTTATTCAGAAAATATCCAACAACTCCCCTCCAAGTATTTTACAAAATCATTCTTTATTCAAAATTTATTATCAAAAGTATTGTATATCCAGACTAACTGAGGAACTCCTGAGCATGAATGGGGTTAATTCATACCTTAACCCATTCACACTCAGAACGGCCAAAACAGACCTAACAATTTTGATAATATGTCTCAAACAATAGCATTTTTTGGAGAATATTTGAAGGAGAAATCTTTATCAGATGCAAAACAACATCTCTCCTTCAAATATTTTGTTAACTTTTGCTTCATTCCAAAGTTATTTTTAAAAGTATGAGAGTAGCAGACGATACTTTCTTGAAGAACTCTGAGTGTGAATGGGTTAAATCCTAAGTAATTTTGAAAAGTATTAACCCTTATGCTGCTGCTGGCTAGTTTGGCCAATACAAAATGATGCAAAAAGCCTGATCGAAACCCTGGCATATGGGTACTCATCTGAGAGTACTCAGCGAGTGCTTTCCAATAAGTACCAACATGACAGGGTTTAGATGGTTTCCAGAAATCTTTGCATCCCTGTGCTTAGGATGAAAGTAGCCTCAGCATTGGAAGAGTTAATGGTCCAGATGACATTTTTCAATGAGATTTTCACATATGAATTGGTTAAATAAAAGCGGATAACACTATTAGGGATTTGATAACACTACAACAGATTTGGTAAAACTACAAGGGATTTTTGTTGTAGCCCTGGTAGTGCCGTGAGCAGGCAGGCCTGGTCTTACAGTACAGTGATCTTGGAAATCTGGCATGACTAGGGTCTTGGCAGGCTAAAATTAATACTGTTTGTATTTCTCATTTTTAAACATTTTCAGTGGCTAGATTCTAAGTTCCTAAGTAAAAAATCTCAGGTTCACTACACAACAATGTTGATTTTTCTGCGTGTTTCAGATTGTGGGTATTCACATGATGGGCCTGGGAGTTGATGAGATGATGCAGGGGTTCGGCGTAGCTGTCAAGATGGGCGCCACCAAGGCTGACTTTGACAACACAGTTGCTATCCATCCCACCTCGTCAGAAGAACTGGTCACCATGAGATAGAGAGCTCTCTCAACTCACTCAACCTGTACATGCCTGTAGGGTTTATAAGTGACCTGATTAATTTAGTAATATATTTCCAGCAAAAACATTTTTTCCAAAATTTGTTTATAGGGGATTCAGGTTCATCAGAAATTGAGTTAAATCTTTATTTGAGATATTGTTATATATTCCTTAGTTATTTTCAAAAATAATTTCTACTCGAGCATTTTTTCGAAAATATTTATAGTGGAAATGTTAATCAGAAATACAGTTAAAACTTTCTTTGAGATTTTATTATTCATGTATATTCCTTAGTTATTTTCAAAAATATTTTTGACCGAGAGGATAGCTTTAGGTATTAATAGGTTATGCCATGTGCATCTGAAATGCGCTTATGGTTCTAAACCGTTGAACATGACTCCTCAAGTTGAGTAGGATTTAAAATTTATTTTAAAAGGTATTGTTGACTCTTATGCTGCTGGTGGCTAATTTGGCCAATACAAGATGATACAAAAATAAACTTAAAAAATGCCCAGTGCCAAAAAAGTGCAAAAAATCTCCGATAAATGTTTATTTTGAAAATCACTTAATATAATGAATTAAGTTTTTTGAAAAGTATTTAAAAGAGAGTTACAGGTTTAGTTTTGATAATCATTTCTGTATGAAATATTTTCAAAAAGATACTTTTCTTGGAAAACACATCCTAGATAATAATGCCTCTTTTGGCCAATTCAGGGACGATTGGGTTAATTAAAATAATCCTTCCCGTATATTCCTTAGACGAAAATCTCAGGTACAATAGAGAGCTTCACTGCCTTTGCACTACACCCATTCATACCCGGCCTTTTCATGTCTGTAAAACCCCAAACACCCTCATAATTTTGGTAATATCTATGTTAAAGGAGCGTTTTAAGATGCTACTGTAAACCCCTTCATACCAGTAGTGCCTATAACTACCTGATTATGTTGGCGATATCTCTCTAACAAAAGCAAATTACTAGAAAATATTTGAAAGAAATGTTGAACTCAATCCAACCTGCAACTCTCATTCAAATGTTTCGTGAATATATGATTAATTCCAATACTATTTTCAATAGTAATTATGGTGCAGACGACTTTTGTCAAGATATCCAGGCATAAAAGGGTTTAAGTTATCAACAGATTAGTCAGACCGTTCTTTACCCCCACAGGCATGAATGGGTTAACCCTTTTCATCTACTTCCCTGAATCCACCCCTATTGAACTATAGGAAATCTGCTGAAGAAAATGACCTGCAATGTGCTAAACCAAAAAGACACAGATCATGTAATGAAATTGACAATATTTTACAATGACATTGACAATGATAGATTACAATTATTATCAATAACAGGACTGTGCAGCTTCAAATATGGAGATGGTCACCTGTGAGATTGTTGAATTTTATCCTATCTAGGGCACTTTGATCTACATGCAAGAACTTTTTCTATTTTTTTACTCAAAAGGTTTGCCACCCCCTTTTAAAGGGTGGCTCAAACTTGTAGAGTTTTGTTTGTATATGCAGACCACACATATAGTATGAAGGATGATATATAATCTTATTTTATATAGACACCCAGGGTGCTTTATGAAGTTTCATACAATCATCTATAATGATTCTTTCATTGAAAAGTGTACTATGTTCTATACCATGAAGATGATAGTAGGAAAAAGGTTAAGGTCTAAGTGTAATTGATTAACAGATCTTATTTCCTGTAGTTTATGAAATAGATGAATATGTATATTTGATTTCTCAGTATTACCTAAAAGCAAAATAAACTAAGTGACAGCCTTGTAAGCTGTTGTTTTATAAAAAATATGGTTGTTTATGTTTTCATTGCATTTACTAGACAGACTGAGATAAGGTCTTTTGCTACACACTTGTCACTCCCTGTAAGTTATGGGAAAAATACTCGAATTGGAAGAAACAAGTTGACTATTTTAAAAGAAACATTTTTGCGACATATTTTGTAAGGATTATAACAAAGTAAACCTTTTGTAATAGGATTGGAATGTGATGGGATTTGAAATCCTATATTATCATCACATATCGAAGCAAACTTTTTGTAAAAGAACAGCAATGTAATGGGATTCGGAATTCCATATCATCACCTATCTGGGTTACCATATTGTGACTAGCCATGTGGAGGAAAATAACCCATTCAGTCCACGTCACTTGAAACTTTCTCACATGCCTCCCGCAGGACTCCAGGCCATGGTCTTATCCAGCAGGGCGTCTGGGTGCCTTTATGGACACCCATACCCTTAAAGAGAACCCCTCAGGACACCCAAATATTTTAGTGTGGAATTTCTAAAAATCTCAATCTCAAGCTTATAATTGAATGTTTTCATCTCCTTATAATTCCCATGACATTGTTTAATGATATCATGCCTTATTTTGATGAATTTATACCTGTTTAAGGTTGAAATATGTGTATATTGTGACCCCCCTTAAAAATTTGGACACCCAAAAATTTTACAACTCCAATTTTAGGCACCCAGTCTCTAAATCCTGGCTAAGACATTGCTCCAGGTCCCTACCTCTGGAAGCAGTCAGTGCACACTACACTAGACCAGTAGAGTGCGGATATATGTGTTGTTCAGGTTCTGATGAATCATTCTTCTCTCAGTGGTCAAATAAAGGATATCTTCAAAATGATAAGGCCCAAATAGGCCTTTTTAAGTGCCTCACGGCAAGTATGGGTAAACTAATCAAATTAAGAGTGTAAACATGGACTGACAATAACATGTTGATTATAAAGCAATATTTCCAGAAATGTTTGACTTGAAGTTGTAGGTCCTATTAGATTTAGCTCTCTTTCTCTCTCTTTAAATCTATCTTTCATAAAAATATCATTACATTTGAGTTATACTGAAAATTGTCCCTCCGTGCACTCTCAAAATTAATAAATAGGTAAATGTGTTGGGAGATGTGTAGCATTATTTCAACTCTTGCAATACAATATTCCTGTTCTTAGGTTTGTCTTAATTTCATACTAGTGCAATTAAAACTATAACCACATATATATTTCAAATAAATACATTTATTAAGATTTGACTGGTCATTATACAATAAATAACATATGATAAGTTCTTAGGTGCTAACATAAAAACATAGTGTAATTTACAAATACTTTCAGCAAATCTTTATAATAAGTGAGGGTTTTGAAAATACTTAGTTGATTTATTCTTGAAATATATATATTTACAAATCTTTCAACAAATCTTTTTACCTTAATAATTTGTTAAAAAATGATGGCGAACAATTCCTTCTGTACATATTTACAACTCAAATGAGCAAACCTATCTATCTGCTCACACTTCAGAAATACTTAGTTTCTGGTTCAGTGAAATTCATATAGATAACTAGGTAATACTGATCAATGCCACAATTCTACTTTTCTCTTCTAAGAGAAATGACCCAGTGAAGTCATGATAGAGAAATTGGCTAGAATTCCAATGCTCCATCCACAAACCTTTTGAAAATCACATTTAATGAGGGAAAGGCACTTCATTAGAGAAAAGAAAACATGAAGAATAGTTTCGCATAGAAAAATTGCTTGAAATACAAGGAAAAACTACATTTATTATGATAAAAATGTTATGATTTTTCTTTAACATAGATTTTTTTGTCAGTCTTCCCCTTGCTCCTCATAGCGATATCGCTCACTTTTCCATCCCCGAATGAATCGGCTGACGCTTGGTTTTGAAGGCACCTGGGTGATCTTGTTGGAAGTGTTCAAATTATCTAAGCTTTTGCATGACCTGTTCAAGGTCGAAGCCAAATGACCTTCAGAGTGACCTTGAGAGTGCGTTCCTTCGAGTGATGAAGAGGATGAGTTTCCCTCTTTCTGGCACACCCTTCTAAAGGGGCTTCTTTCTTGAAATTCCCCTTGTACTCCATCATGAGGAATTCTACTTTCTGACAGTGTTTTACTGAGAGAGGTTTTTCTGGAACCCTCTACACTTTCCTTTTTTGGTACGATGGGTATAGGACAAATTATTTTCTTTCCTTGCGCAATTGGTACAGGATGACTGGGTTTCAAAGTGTCTGTCTCTGAAGAGGTGTGGGACTTTTCTGACTTACTTCCTTCCGGGCTTATCGGTTTAAAAAGTCCCACACATAGCGTAAATTTCTGTGGTGAGCCAACAAGGTTGAAAAACGATGATTCTTCACTTTGAGGCATTTTTGGGGGATTTTTGTGTTTGGTACATGTTGACGATTTGGGCACCTTTTCTGGAGGACTTTTTTGCTTCTGCACAGACTCACTAGTGTCCTTTGAGCTGACTTTAATACTGTCCCCCACTGCATTGACATGTGGTCGTGGAGAAGCCCGGTTATTTGTATGTGCAACACCAAGATTTCTGGACAGCCCTAGAGATATTGATATGCTGGATAAATCTTGATTTGATTTCAGTCTCCTTGTTTCTCCGTTCACTGTTGATGGTGGCTCTTGTGAGCTCAAGCCCAGGGTTGGAGACAGTGCCTCAGGAACAGTACCTTGTTTTTTATCACCTGCTTTACCTGATGACACACCCTTGTTAGATGTCCTTACCTGTTGATTAGAATCATGATACAGGTAACTTTTATTGATGATGGATTTCATGCAATTGTCATCTTTTCCCTTTTGTTGCCCATATTGCAACCTTTTGGCATCCTTTTGTGGCACAAGCTCTTGATATAAGGAACTTCTATGAATATTGGTCTTAACAATGGTGTCGCCTTTTTCTTCATGTTTCACATCCTTGGGCTTTTCGACACCCTTTTGATGCAAACTTTTCTCTAGTCTGAAATCGCGATTAATGCTGCTTCTACCATTTGCATAATTATCATATGACACAGGAGTGGTTCCTTTTCCTTTCTTATGTTCAGTTTTCAATGTTCTAACATCTTTGTGATACTGGCTTTTTTCTTGGCTGAATTCTTGATACAAGTCCTTGCTTTTATGATGAGATGACAAGACCACACCACCTTTTCCTTCGCGTCTTTCATATTGCACTCCTATGATTCCTACCTTATAATCTCTATCATCTTTGTCACCATCTACAGCCACAGCACTTTTACAAATGGTTTGTACATGTACATTAGGTCTTGGTTGACTAACAGGGCTGATAGTAGAGGTAGAGTCTGCTGTAACACTTTCACATATACTTTTCACATTACATCTAGGTTGACCAAGTGAACTGATTTTGGTTGCTTGATTTTTGGCAGCTGGTTTATTGTTGACTGGTTTCTTGGACAATCCTAGTGATTGCTCTATGTTGGTAGGTCTGGCTTGGCTCAAATCAGACTTTTCTTTAGCACTCAATGTATTGGACACTCGTTCTTCGAAAATTGGCATATTTTCAACAAGATTCTTGGACAATCCAAATGAGTGCTCAAATTTGTTTGTTCTGACTTGGCTCCTATCTGGCTTTTCTTCATCCCTCAAGTAACTTGTCCCTGGATCTTTGGCAGCAGGCTTGCTTCTGGAAAGGTTCTTAGACAATCCGAGCGATTGTGCTATATCGGCAGTTTTGCCTCGTCTTATTGCAGATTTTTCTTCACCATTCAGTGTATTGGTCATGGGTCCTCCTGTGCAAGGCAGATTCCTATCACAATTCTCAGGCAATGGAAGCAATCTTGATAAATTGATTAAATCTTGATTATGTTTTATTTCATCTTCGCCAATCTCTTCCCCCTTTTCTTTCAAATCTTTTTGGTAGGATGAGATGACTTCCAATACTTCTTTTCTCTGCAACAAGTCTTTGTGTTCCCTCATTGCAACAGACAAAATATCTTTGGAAAGGGATTTTTCTAATGGGCTGTATTGACAGAGTATATCAATAATTTCACCCTTGCCTCCATCACCTGGCACAATGCTGCCATCTATGACTTTCCCTTTTGGTTTCTTGATCCTCGACATCCTAAGATCCTTGATTGTCTGGTAGAGAGCAGTTGTCTTTGGACGCCTTTCTGCAAGAGAGTCTTTCTGGAAATCTTTTTCTGATTCTCTTCCTTCAATGATCTTAACAGGACTTCCAGTTTTCTGTCTTTCGGCTGCATCGTAAAGATCCCTATCACTATAATCTTTTACACCAGAATGGAACATTTCACTCCTGGACGCTGGATCAATGCTCATAGTAAGATCCAATGACCGAGAATCTTTAAGACTTTCCGCCAGCATTTCCCTACTTATTTCACCATTTTCAGCCAATGAGAGATCTTTGCTTGCCTCTTTGTCCTTTGCTCCACTTCCTGTCCCCCTTCCTCTCTCTGCAGTACCGATCACAGAATCCCGGGCACACTGTGAAAATATCCCCTCAATCTCTGCATCCACACCCTCAACAGTGTCATCTTGTGGAGCGGAGAACTGAATTGAACTACTCTTTTCTTTGAGAGATACATCATGGCTCCCTTCATCTGTTATGTTCTCCTGTTGCTTGCCTTCATGCCAGGAGTTTTCGGGTGACATTTCTATCTCAAAGATTTCTGGTTCTCCCTCTGAGGCCTCAGCCTGATCTTCAGCCGGTACGGGTGTGAAAAATATGTCAGTGTCACCTCGATCCATTGCAGGGAATTCTAAGTCCTCCGTAGAACTCGCATGAGGCGACAGGTATGATCGATCCGATGCTTTTCGTGGCACGTAGAGTTTCACCTCCTCTTCAGAATCACTCGTAGCGCAGGAGGACACAACGTAATCGGGGTCCGCCAACTGACTGAAATGGCAGCTCCTTTCCACGATTACCGGACCACGGATCTCGGTTGGAGAGCCTGAAATGCTTCGCTTAGAGTCAGCGCATGGGGATTCTTCTTTTTCCTCAAACGTATCTTTGAAATCTTCACTAATGTTCATTTTATCTTCAAGTTCTGCATAGATCGGGCTATCTGGTAGCGGAACTGTTTCGAAGAAGATGGTTGTCAGGTTGCTCTTTCTGACTATTGCATCATGGGAAGGTTGTGTGTCCTGGACTGAACCACCCATTGTGTCCAGCAGTTTTGTTTCTGTTACGCCTTGAGTTTCCAATTTCCTCGCTTCTGTCAGATCCTCAGCAAAACCTATATGTCCTTGCTTGTCAATATGAAGGTCACGTTGCTTTTCAAGGACATCATCATCACTGGTCATGGGGACCGAAATATCAACATGACTTGGGCCACTTTCGTCTTCTTTGCACACATCGCTGGATTTGGAGGAGTGACCTTGTTCACTTGATGCCACTGTCATAGTTAATTCTTGGCTTCCAACTAGTTCAATTTCTCTCGGCAAACTTTCTACAAGGGACTCTCCAGATGACTGCTGTAGAGCTTGTTCTGAGATACCATCTGCGACTTCCCTGTGAATTTGTATGGAGGCTGATTCACTCGTCGGAATTTCAGACCGTTTTAGGTCAATTTCGTCTACAATATCATATCCACCGGGAATGATGTCTTGTTTGAGCATCTGTTCTGATGCAGTTTTCAAATGCGATGCTTGTCCATCTGGCTCGAGTTTGCCAGAGGACACAGCACGATCCCTTGTTATGTCGCCATCAAGAGTCGGTGATCTGCTTCCGACTGTTATGCACTCGGGCTCGTCTGAGGAAATGGAAATGACATCCTTCAAACTCTCATCGCCAGGAGAGGAGGTTCTGCTGCTAAGGACCATGTGCTCTAATTTTTCTGAGACTGCAGAAAGAGTACTTATTATCGCATTGTCAATGTCATCATCATCATCATCATCATGGCTAGCTCCGCTAATTGTCTTGCGTCTTGAAGATTCAGAACTGTTGTCTGCAGATCCAGATTTACCATCATCCAAGAACTCTTCTGGAGTGGATGCTCTGCTTCTGGAGACTTCGGACTTTTCTGAAGACGTAGATGCATAGGGGCTTGGGACATCATCCGCAGTTGATGCTCCGCTTCTTGTGACTTCACCCTTTTCTGAAGATGTAGATGCAGAAGGACTTGGTACATTATCCAGAGCTGACGTTCTGCTTTTGGAGACTTCAGAATTTTCTGAGGAGGTAGATGCAGTAGGGCTTGGGACATTATCAGGAGATGATGATCCGTGTCTGGAGACATCAGACTTTTCTGAGGACGTAGATGCAGTGGGGCTTGGGGCATTATCTGGTGTGGATGCTCCGCTTCTGGAGACTTGACACTTTGCTGAGGACGTAGATGCAGTGGGGCTTGGGGCATCATCATGAGTGAATGCTCCGCTTCTGGAGACTCTACTCTTTTCTGAGGACGTAGATGCAGTAGGGCTTGGGACATCATCCGGAGTTGATGCTCTGCTTCTGGAGACTCGACACTTTTCTGAGGACATAGATGCAGAAGGGCTTGGGACATCATCAGGAGATGATGCTCTGCTTCTGGAGACGTCAGACTTTTGTGAGGCCGTAGATGCAGTAGTGCTTGGGGCATCATCTGGAGTGGATGCCCCGCTTCTGGAGACTTGACACTTTTCTGAGGATATAGATGCAGAAGGGCTTGGGGCATCATCTGGAGTGGATGCTCTGCTTCTAGAGACTTGACACTTTTCTGAGGACGTAGATGCAGTGGGGCTTGGGGCATTATCTGGTGTGGATGCTCCGCTTCTGGAGACTTGACACTTTGCTGAGGACGTAGATGCAGTGGGGCTTGGGGCATCACCTGGAGTGAATGCTCCACTTCTGGAGACTTGACACTTTTCTGAGGACATAGATGCAGTGGGGCTTGGGGCATCATCTGGAGTGGATGCTCCACTTCTGGAGACTTGACGCTTTTCTGAGGACATAGATGCAGAAGGGCTTGGGACATTATCCGGAGTGGATGCTCCGCTTCTTGAGACTTGATCCAGAATTGATGCTCCGCTTGTGATTTCATGCTTATCCAAGGACATAGCCACAGTAGGACTTAATGCTCTACTACTTGTCTTGTGTTCAGATGATACAGATCCCTTGTCTGGAGATCCAGATTCATCATCACTGATGACCTCATCTGGAGTTGATGTCCTGCTTCTGGCCATCTTGGTGCTGGAACTGTCTGGTGATTCAGATGCAGATGCTGCAACCGTTTTGTCTCCATGTACTGGAAGCAGGTGTCCTTTGAAGATTATTTCAGGTGACACTTGGGTCTCAGACTTCTCTGAAGTTACAGAAGGTGTTGAGCTTGAGACATCCTCAGCAACATCAAGGGTTGAGGCTCTGCGCTTGATGGCTCTGCGTTCAGAGGATACAGGTGCCGTGGCCCTTTCGACATCATCGAGAGGAATCGCCGGTGACTCACTTCTGATTGTGTCACAAACCGAGCTGTCTGAGGAGATGGAAGCAACATCATTCAAGCTATCGTTGTCAGGACTTGACATTCCTCTTCTGGAGATCTTATGGCCCTTGTCATCATACGATAGAGACAAAGCAGCACTTAGGGCATCACCATCCGTAGAGATTGAAGACTTTAGGACATCATCATCAGGAGTTGATGTCCCACTTCTCGACTCAGATGCTCGAGAACTTAGAACTTCATCAGGAGTTGATGTACCACTTCTGGACTCCGATGCTTGAGACCTGAAAACTTCATCAGGAGTTGAAATACCACTTCTTGACTCAGATGCTGGAGGCCTTAGAACTTCATCAGGAGTTGATGTCCCACTTCTTGACTCAGATACTGGAGGCCGTAAAACTTCATCAGGAGTTGATGTCCCACTTCTTGACTCGGATGTTGGAGACCTTAGAACTTCGTCAGGAGTTGGTGTCCCACTTCTTGACTCAGATGCTGGAGTCCTTAGAACTTCACCAGGAGTTGATGTCCCACTTCTTGACTCAGATACTGGAGACAGTAGAACTTCATCAGGAGTTGATGTCCCACTCCTTGACTCAGGTGCTGGAGTCCTTAGAACTTCATCAGGAGTTGATGTCCCACTTCTTGACTCAGATACTGGAGGCCGTAGATCTTCATCAGGAGTTAATGTCCCACTTCTTGACTCAGGTGCTGGAGGCAGTAGAACTTCATCAGGAGTTGAGGTCCCACTTCTGGACACAGATGCTGGAGACCTTTGAACTTTATCAGGAGTTGACATACCACTTCTTGACTCAGGTGCTGGAGGCCTTAGAACATCATCAGGAGTTGATGTGCCACTTCTAGACTCAGATGCTGGAGACTTCAGAACTTCATCAGGAGTTGATGTACCACTTATGGACTCAGATGCTGGAGACTTCAGAACTTCATCAGGAGTTGATGTGCCACTTCTTGACTCAGATGCTGGAGGCCTCAGAACTTCATCAGGAGTTGATGTCCCACTTCTGGACTCAGATGCTGGAGGCCTCAGAACTTCATCAGGAGTTGATGTCCCACTTCTTGACTCAGATGCTGGAGTCCTTAGAACTTCATCAGGAGTTGATGTCCCACTTCTGGACTCAGATGCTGGAGGCCTCAGAACTTCATCAGGAGGTGATGTCCCACTTCTGGACTCAGATGCTGGAGGCCTCAGAACTTCATCAGGAGTTGATGTCCCACTTCTTGACTCAGATGCTGGAGTCCTTAGAACTTCATCAGGAGTCGATGTAACACTTCTTGACTCAGATGCTGGAGGCTTCAAAACTTCATCAGGAGTTGATGTCTCACTTCTTGACTCAGATGCTGGAGTCCTTAGTATTTCCTCAGGAGTTGATGTACCACTTCTTGACTCAGATGCTGGAGTCCTTAGAACTTCCTCAGGAGTTGATGTCTCACTTCTGGACTCAGATGCTGGAGACTTCAGAACTTTATCAGGAGTTGATGTAACACCCCTTGACTCAGATGCTGGAGGCTTCAAAACTTCATCAGGAGTTGATGTCTCACTTCTTGACTCAGATGTTGGAGTTCTTAGAAGTTCCTCAGGAGTTGTTGTACCACTTCTTGACTCAGATGCTGGAGGCCTCAGAACTTCATCAGGAGTTGATGTACCACTTCTTGACTCAGATGCTGGAGTCCTTAGAACTTCCGCAGGAGTTGATGTACCACTTCTTGACTCAGATGCTGGAGTACCTAGAACTTCCTCAGGAGTTGATGTCCCACTTCTTGACTCAGATGCTGGAGTCCTTAGAACTTCCTCAAGAGTTGATGTACCACTTCTTGACTCAGATGCTGGAGTCCTTAGAACTTCATCAGGAGTTGATGTCCCACTCCTTGACTCAGGTGCTGGAGTCCTTACAACTTCATCAGGAGTTGATGCCCCACTTCTTGACTCAGATACTGGAGGCTGTAGAACTTCATCAGGAGTTAATGTCCCACTTCTTGACTCAGGTGCTGGAGGCAGTAGAACTTCATCAGGAGTTGAGGTCCCACTTCTGGACACAGATGCTGGAGACCTTTGAACTTTATCAGGAGTTGACATACCACGTCTAGACTCAGGTGCTGGAGACTTCAGAACTTCATCAGGAGTTGATGTGCCACTTCTAGACTCAGATGCTGGAGACTTCAGAACTTCATCAGGAGTTGTACCACTTCTTGACTCAGATGCTGGAGACTTCAGAACTTCATCAGGAGTTGATGTACCACTTTTTGCCTCAGATGATGGAGGCCTTAGAACTTCATCAGGAGTTGATGTCCCACTTCTTGAGTCAGATGCTGGACACCTTAGAACAACATCAGGAGCTGATGTACGACTTCTGGACTCAGATGCTGGAGACCTTAAAACTTCATCCGGAGCTGATGTACCACTTCTTGACTCAGATGCTGGAGGCCTGAGAACTTCGCCAGGAGTTGATGTCCCACTTCTGGACTCAGATGCTGGTGTCCTTAGAACTTCGCTAGGAGTTGATGTCCCACTTCTCGACTCAGATGCTGGAGACTTCAGAACTTCATCAGGAGTTGATGTCCCACTTCTGGACTCAGATGCTGGAGGCCTCAGAACTTCATCAGGAGGTGATGTCCCACTTCTGGACTCAGATGCTGGAGGCCTCAGAACTTCATCAGGAGTTGATGTCCCACTTCTTGACTCAGATGCTGGAGTCCTTAGAACTTCATCAGGAGTCGATGTAACACTTCTTGACTCAGATGCTGGAGGCTTCAAAACTTCATCAGGAGTTGATGTCTCACTTCTTGACTCAGATGCTGGAGTCCTTAGTATTTCCTCAGGAGTTGATGTACCACTTCTTGACTCAGATGCTGGAGTCCTTAGAACTTCCTCAGGAGTTGATGTCTCACTTCTGGACTCAGATGCTGGAGACTTCAGAACTTTATCAGGAGTTGATGTAACACCCCTTGACTCAGATGCTGGAGGCTTCAAAACTTCATCAGGAGTTGATGTCTCACTTCTTGACTCAGATGTTGGAGTTCTTAGAAGTTCCTCAGGAGTTGTTGTACCACTTCTTGACTCAGATGCTGGAGGCCTCAGAACTTCATCAGGAGTTGATGTACCACTTCTTGACTCAGATGCTGGAGTCCTTAGAACTTCCGCAGGAGTTGATGTACCACTTCTTGACTCAGATGCTGGAGTACCTAGAACTTCCTCAGGAGTTGATGTCCCACTTCTTGACTCAGATGCTGGAGTCCTTAGAACTTCCTCAAGAGTTGATGTACCACTTCTTGACTCAGATGCTGGAGTCCTTAGAACTTCATCAGGAGTTGATGTCCCACTCCTTGACTCAGGTGCTGGAGTCCTTACAACTTCATCAGGAGTTGATGCCCCACTTCTTGACTCAGATACTGGAGGCTGTAGAACTTCATCAGGAGTTAATGTCCCACTTCTTGACTCAGGTGCTGGAGGCAGTAGAACTTCATCAGGAGTTGAGGTCCCACTTCTGGACACAGATGCTGGAGACCTTTGAACTTTATCAGGAGTTGACATACCACGTCTAGACTCAGGTGCTGGAGACTTCAGAACTTCATCAGGAGTTGATGTGCCACTTCTAGACTCAGATGCTGGAGACTTCAGAACTTCATCAGGAGTTGTACCACTTCTTGACTCAGATGCTGGAGACTTCAGAACTTCATCAGGAGTTGATGTACCACTTTTTGCCTCAGATGATGGAGGCCTTAGAACTTCATCAGGAGTTGATGTCCCACTTCTTGAGTCAGATGCTGGACACCTTAGAACAACATCAGGAGCTGATGTACGACTTCTGGACTCAGATGCTGGAGACCTTAAAACTTCATCCGGAGCTGATGTACCACTTCTTGACTCAGATGCTGGAGGCCTGAGAACTTCGCCAGGAGTTGATGTCCCACTTCTGGACTCAGATGCTGGTGTCCTTAGAACTTCGCTAGGAGTTGATGTCCCACTTCTCGACTCAGATGCTGGAGACTTCAGAACTTCATCAGGAGTTGATGTCCCACTTCTGGACTCCGATGCTGGAGACTTCAGAACTTCATCAGGAATTGATGGGCCACTTCTTGACTCAGATGCTGGAGACCTTTGAACTTCATCTGGAGTTGATGTACCACTTCTTGACTCAAATGCTGGAGTCCTAGGAACTTCCTCAGGAGTTGATGTACCACTTCTTGACTCAGATGCTGGAGTCCGTAGAAATTCATCAGGTGTTGATGTCCCACTTCTTGACTCAGATGCTGGAGTCCTTAGAGCTTCATCAGGAGTTGATGTACCACTTCTTGACTCAGCTGCTGGAGTCCTTAGAACTTCATCAGGAGTTGATGTACCACTTCTTGACTCAGATGCTGGAGTCCTTAGAACTTCATCAGTAGTTGATGTCCCACTTCTGGACTCAGATGCTGGAGACTTCAGAACATCATCAGGAGTTGATGTTCCACTTCTTGACTCAGATGCTGGAGGCTTCAAAATCTCATCAGGAGTTGATGTCTCACTTCTTGACTTAGATGCTGGAGTCTTTAGAACTTCCACAGGAGTTGATGTCCCACCTCTTGACTCAGATGCTGGAGTCCTTAGAACTTCCTCAGGAGTTGATGTACCACTTCTTGACTCAGATGCTGGAGTCCTTAGAACTTCCTCAGGAGTTGATGTACCACTTCTTGACTCAGATGCTGGAGTCCTTAGAACTTCCTCAGGAGTTGATGTCCCACCTCTTGACTCAGATGCTGGAGTCCTTAGAACTTCCTCAGGAGTTGATGTACCACTTCTTGACTCAGATGCTGGAGTCCTTAGAACTTCATCAGGAGTTGATGTACCACTTCTTGACTCAGATGCTGGAGTCCTTAGAACTTCCTCAGGAGTTGATGTACCACTTCTTGACTCAGATGCTGGAGTCCTTAAAACTTCCTCAGGAGTTGATATCCCACTTCTGGACTCAGATGCTGGAGACTTCAGAACTTTATCAGGAGTTGATGTCCCACTTCTGGACTCAGATGCTGGAGTCCTTAGAACTTCATCAGGAGTTGATGTACCACTTCTGGACTCAGATGCTGGAGTCCTTAGAACTTCATCAGGAGTTGATGTCCCACTTCTTGACTCAGATGCTGGAGGCCTCAGAACTTCATCAGGAGTTGATGTCCCACTTCTTGACTCAGATGCTGGAGTCCTAGGAACCTCCCCAGGAATTGATGTACCACTTCTTGACTCAGATGCTGGAGGCCTTATAACTTCATCAGGAGTTGATGTCCCACTTCTTAACTCAGATGCTGGAGACTTCAGAACTTCATCAGGAGTTGATGTCCCACTTCTTGACTTAGATGCTGGAGGCTGTAGAACTTCCTCAGGAGTTGATGACCCACTTCTTGATTCAGATACTGGAGGCTGTAGAACTTCATCAGGAGTTGATGTACCACTTCTTGACTCAGATGATGGAGACCTTAGAACCTTATCATGAGTTGATGTCCCACTTCTTGACTCAGATGCTGGAGGCCGCAGAACTTCATCAGGAGTTGATGTCCCACTTCTAGACACAGATGCAGCAGAAATAAGAATATCATCAGGGGTTGATTTTCCAATTCTCAACTCAGATGCTGGAGACCTCAACACTTCATCAGGCATTGAAAACCCACTTCTCGACTCAGATGCTGGAGATTTAAGAACATCATCATGAGTTGATGTTCCACTTCTGGACAGAGATGTGGCAGACCCAAGAACATCATCATCAGGAGTTGATGTTCTGCTACTAGCTGTTCTCCTTGGCAAGTCTTCAGTTGAAATTGACACAGAAGGGGGTGATGATCTGGCACTACCTGTCTGGACGGTGGTGCCCTCTGAAGATTCTGATGCATGGTCACTTATAACATCTTCATCATCAGGTATTGAGGCTCTGGTGCTTCTTGTCTCATCCTCCGTATTCTCTGAAGATACTGATGCATGGTCACTTATAGCATCATCACCATCAGGTATTGAGGCTCTGGTGCTTCTGGTCTCTTCCTCAGTATTGTCTGAAGATACTGATGAATGGTCACCTATAACAGTCTCATCATCAGGTATTGAGGCTCTGGTGCTTCTTGTCTCATCCTCAGTATTGTCTGAAGATACCAATGCATGGTCACCAATAATATCATCATCAGGTATTGAGGCTCTGGTGCTTCTTGTCTCATCCTCAGTATTGTCTGAAGATACCGATGCATGGTCACTTCTAACATCTTCAACATCAGGTATTGAGGCTCTGGTGCTTCTTGTCTTATCCTCAGTATTGTCCGAAGATACTGATGCATGGTCACTTCTAACATCTTCATCATCAGGTATTGAGGCTCTGGTGCTTCTTGTCTCTTCCTCAGTATTGTCTGAAGATACTGATGCATGGTCACTTCTAACATCTTCATCATCAGGTATTGAGGCTCTGGTGCTTCTTGTCTCTTCCTCAGTATTGTCTGAAGATACTGATGCATGGTCACTTCTAACATATTCAACATCAGGTATTGAGGCTCTGGTGCTTCCTGTCTCATCCTCAGTATTGTCAGAAGATACTGATGCATGGTCACTTCTAACATCTTCAACATCAGGTACTGAGGCTCTGGTGCTTCTTGTCTCTTCCTCAGTATTGTCTGAAGATACCGATGCATGGTCACTTCTAACATCTTCAACATCAGGTATAGAGGCTCTGGTGCTTCTTGTCTCTTCCTCAGTATTGTCTGAAGATACTGATGCATGGTCACTTCTAACATCTTCATCATCAGGTATTGAGGCTCTGGTGCTTCTTGTCTCTTCCTCAGTATTGTCTGAAGATACTGATGCATGGTCACTTCTAACATATTCAACATCAGGTATTGAGGCTCTGGTGCTTCCTGTCTCATCCTCAGTATTGTCAGAAGATACTGATGCATGGTCACTTCTAACATCTTCAACATCAGGTACTGAGGCTCTGGTGCTTCTTGTCTCTTCCTCAGTATTGTCTGAAGATACCGATGCATGGTCACTTCTAACATCTTCAACATCAGGTATAGAGGCTCTGGTGCTTCTTGTCTTATCCTCAGTATTGTCTGAAGATACTGATGCATGGTCACTTCTAACATCTTCATCATCAGGTATTGAGGCTCTGGTGCTTCTTGTCTCTTCCTCAGTATTGTCTGAAGATACCGATGCATGGTCACTTCTAACATCTTCAACATCAGGTATAGAGGCTCTGGTGCTTCTTGTCTCTTCCTCAGTATTGTCTGAAGATACTGATGCATGGTCACTTCTAACATCTTCAACATCAGGTACTGAGGCTCTGGTGCTTCTTGTCTCTTCCTCAGTATTGTCTGAAGATACCGATGCATGGTCACTTCTAACATCTTCAACATCAGGTATAGAGGCTCTGGTGCTTCTTGTCTTATCCTCAGTATTGTCTGAAGATACTGATGCATGGTCACTTCTAACATCTTCATCATCAGGTATTGAGGCTCTGGTGCTTCTTGTCTCTTCCTCAGTATTGTCTGAAGATACCGATGCATGGTCACTTCTAACATCTTCAACATCAGGTATTGAGGCTCTGGTGCTTCTTGTCTCTTCCTCAGTATTGTCTGAAGATACCGATGCATGGTCACTTCTAACATCTTCATCATCAGGTATAGAGGCTCTGGTGCTTCTTGTCTCTTCCTCAGTATTGTCTGAAGATACTGATGCATGGTCACTTCTAACATCTTCATCATCAGGTATTGAGGCTCTGGTGCTTCTTGTCTCTTCCTCAGTATTGTCCGAAGATACCGATGCATGGTCACTTCTAACATCTTCAACATCAGGTATAGAGGCTCTGGTGCTTCTTGTCTCTTCCTCAGTATTGTCTGAAGATACCGATGCATGGTCACTTCTAACATCTTCAACATCAGGTATAGAGGCTCTGGTGCTTCTTGTCTCTTCCTCAGTATTGTCTGAAGATACTGATGCATGGTCACTTCTAACATCTTCATCATCAGGTATTGAGGCTCTGGTGCTTCTTGTCTCTTCCTCAGTATTGTCTGAAGATACCGATGCATGGTCACTTCTAACATATTCAACATCAGGTATTGAGGCTCTGGTGCTTCTTGTCTCTTCCTCAGTATTGTCTGAAGATACCGATGCATGGTCACTTCTAACATCTTCAACATCAGGTATTGAGGCTCTGGTGCTTCTTGTCTTATCCTCAGTATTGTCTGAAGATACAGACCCTTCAATGCTCTGGAACTCATCTGGTGTGGATGCTCTGCTACTGGGTCTCATGAAGTGGGAGTCAATTTCTTGTGCTCCTATTTCAGAAGACTGCGCAGACCTTTTCTCTAAATCAGCTCCTTCCACTGAAACACAATGGCTCAAAACATTTTGTAGACTTTCCAGTGAAGACTGTTCAGACACTTTCATTTCAGCATTTACCTCTGAGGGTAAAGACTCGTCAAGAATCATGTTTTTATCCAAACCACCATCCTGAGATCTTAAGAGGTTTAGAACTTTCTGTAGGCTTTCTTGGGAAGATTGTGCAGATACAATTGTTATGGCATCTACATCTGTGGCTTTAGAATTATCAATTATAGTGCTTTCCATAATACTGCCATCTGGAGATCGTAGGTGATCTAGAACTTTTTGCAGACTTTCTTGAGAGGAAATTGAAGACTTCTCGATACCAATGCCTTCAAACACAACTTGTCTTGAGGTATTTAGCAAACTTTCTTGAGAAGGTGGTGATGACTTTCGCACCATATCCGTTCCTTCAGATACTACTTGTCTTAGTATATTCAATAGGCTTTCTTGTGAGGACCTCTTCCTACCAGTACATTCTGGTGCAGCTTGTCTAGAAACGTTTGGCAGAGTTTCTTGGGAAGACTTTTTCATATCAATACCTTCAGACACATCATGTCTTAGCAGATTAAGTGGGCTTTCTTGTAAAGATTTCTCTATATCAGTACCTTCAGACACAATATGTCTCAGAATATTTGGTAGACTTTCTTGTGAAGTGGAAAACTTATGTTTATCAGTTCCTTCGAATTTGTCATGCCTTACAACATTTTGTATACTTTCTTTGGATGATAACGAAGACTTCTCAATATCTGCTCCTTCAGACATAACATGTCTCTGAACATTTAGTAGACTTTCTTTGGATGACTGCGAAGACTCCTTAATATCTGCTACTTCAGACACTACATGTCTCAGGACATTTAGTAGACTTTCTTTGGATGACTGCGAAGACTCCTTAATATCTGCTCCTTCAGACACTACATGTCTCAGGACATTTAGTAGACTTTCTTTGGATGACTGTGAAGACTCCTCAATATCTGCCCCTTCAGACCCAACATGTCTCAGAACATTTTGTAGGCTCTCTTTAGATGACAGTGAAGACTCCTCAATTTCCGCTCCTTCAGACACAACTTGTAGGCTCTCTTTAGGTGACTGTGAAGATTCCTCAATATCTGCTCCTTCAGACACAAGGTGTCTTAGAACATTGAGCAGACTTTCTTTGGATGACTGTGAGGACTCCTCAATATCTGCTCCTTCAGGCAAAACATGTCTCAGAACATCAAGCAGACTTTCTTTAGATGACTGTGAAGACTCCTCATTATCTGCTCCTTCAGACACAACATGTCTCAGAACATAGTGTAGGCTCTCTTTAGGTGACTGTGAAGATTCCTCAATATCTGCTCCTTTTGGCACAACATGTCTTAGAAAACTTAGTAGGCTCTCTGTGGATGACTGTGAAGACTTCTCAATATCTGCTCCTTCAGACACAACATGTCTCAGAACATTGAGCAGACTTTCATTAGATGACAGTGAAGACTCCTCAATTTCTGCTCCTTCAGACACAACATGTAGGCTCTCTTTAGGTGACTGTGAAGATTCCTCAATATCTGCTCCTTCAGACACAAGGTGTCTTAGAACATTGAGCAGACTTTCTTTAGATGACTGTGAAGACTCCTCAATTTCTGCTCCTTCAGGCATAACATGCCTTAGAAAACTTAGTAGGCTCTCTTTGGATGACTGTGAAGACTCCTCAATATCTGCTCCTTTAGACACAACATGTCTCAGAATATTCAGCAGACTTTCTTGCGATGACAGCGAAGACTCCTCAATATCTGCTTTTTCAGGTACAACATGTCTCAGAACATTCAGTAGACTTTCTTTGGATGCCTGTGAAGATTTCTCAATATTTGCTCCTTCAGGTACAACATGCCTCAGAATATTCAGTAGACTTTCTTTGGATGACTGTGAAGATTCTTCAATATCTGCTCCTTCAGACACAACAGGTCTCAGAACATTCAGAAGACTTTCTTTGGATGACTGTGAAGATTTCTCAATATCTGCTCCTTCAAGCACAACATGTCTCAGAACATTTAGTAGACTTTCTTTGGATGATTGTGAAGATTTCTCAATATCTGCTCCTTCAGACACTACATTTCTCTGAACATTTAGTAGACTTTCTTTGGATGACTGTGAAGACTCCTTAATATCTGCTCCTTCAGACACTACATGTGTCAGAACATTTAGTAGACTTTCTTTGGATGACTGTGACGATTTCTCAATATCTGCTCCTTCAGACACTACATGTCTCTGAACATTCAGTAGACTTTCTTTGGATGATACTGAAGACTTCTCAATATCAGTTCTTTCAGACACAACATTTCTCAGAACATTCAATAGACTTTCTTTAGATGACTGTGAAGACTCCTTAATATCTGCTCCTTCAGACACTACATGTCTCAGAACATTCAGTAGACTTTCTTGGGATGACTGTGAAGACTCCTCAATATCTGCTCCTTCAGACACTACATGTCTCAGAACATTCAGTAAACTTTCTTGGGATGACTGTGAAGACTCCTCAATATCTGCTCCTTCAGACACTACATGTCTCAGAACATTCAGTAGACTTTCTTGGGATGACTGTGAAGACTTCGCAACATCTTCTCCTTCAGACACAACATGTCTTAGAACATTTTGTAGACTTTCTTTGGACGACTGTGAAGACTTCTCAATATCTGTTCCTTCAGACACAACATGTCTCAGAACATTCAGTAGACTTTCTTTGGATGCCTGTGAAGATTTTTCAATATCTGCTCCTTCAGACACAACATGTCTCAGAACATTCAGTAGACTTTCTTTCGATGATAGTGAAGACTCCTTGATATCTGCTCCTTCAGACACATCATGTCTCAGAACATTTAGTAGACTTTCTTTGGATGACTGTGAAGACTTCTCAATATCTGCTCCTTTAGACACTACATGTCTCAGAACATTCTGTAGGCTCTCTTTGGATGACTTCAAAGACTCCTTAATATCTGCCCCTTTAGACACAACATGTCTCAGAACATTTAGTAGACTTTCTTTAGATGACTGCGAAGACTCCTCAATATCTGTTCCTTCGGACACTACATGTATCAGAACATTTAGTAGACTTTCTTTGGATGACTGTGAAGACTCCTCAATATCTGCCCCTTCAGACACAACATGTCTCAGAACATTTAGTAGACTTTCTTTGGATGACTGTGAAGACTCCTCATTATCTGCCCCTTCAGACACAACATGTCTCAGAACATTCAGTAGACTTTCTTTGGATGACTGTGAAGACTCCTCAATATCTGCTCCTTCAGACACAACATGTCTCAGAACATTCAGTAGACTTTCTTTGGATGACTGTGAAGACTCCTCAATATCTGCTCCTTCAGACACAACAGGTCTCAGAAAATTCAGTAGACTTTCTTTGGATGACTGTGAAGACTCCTTGATATCTGCTCCTTCAGACACAACAGGTCTCTGAACATTTAGTAGACTTTCTTTGGATGAATGTGAATACTTCTCAATATCTGCTCCTTCAGACACAACATTTCGCAGAATATTCAGAAGACTTTCTTTGGATGACTGTGACGACTTCTCAATATTTGTGCTTTCAGGTACAACATGTCTCTGAACATTCAGTAGACTTTCTTTGGATGATACTGAAGACTTCTCAATATCAGTTCTTTCAGACACAACATGTCTTAGTACATTCAGTAGACTTTCTTTGGATGACTGTGACGACTTCTCAATATCTGCTCGTTCAGACACATGTCTCTGAACATTTAGCAGACTTTCTTTGGATGACTGTGAAGACTTCTCAATATTTGTGCTTTCAGGTACAACATGTCTCTGAACATTCAGTAGACTTTCTTTGGATGAATTTGAATACTTCTCATTATCTGCTCCTTCAGACACAACATGTCTCAGAACATTCAGAAGACTTTCTTTGGATGACTGTGACGACTTCTCAATATCAGTTCTTTCAGACACTACATGTCTCTGAACATTCAGTAGACTTTCTTTGGATGATACTGAAGACTTCTCAATATCAGTTCTTTCAGACACAACATGTCTTAGTACATTCAGTAGACTTTCTTTGGATGACTGTGAAGACCTCTCAATATCTGTGCTTTCAGGTACAACATGTCTCTGAACATTCAGTAGACTTTCTTTGGATGACTGTGACGACTTCTCAATATCAGTTCTTTCAGACACAACATGTCTCTGAACATTCAGTAGACTTTCCTTAGATGAAACTGAAGACTTGTCAATATTAGTTCTTTCAGACACAACATGTCTTAGTACATTCAGTAGACTTTCTTTGGATGACTGTGACGACTTCTCAATATCAGTTCTCTCAGACACAACATGTCTCTGAACATTCAGTAGACTTTCTTTGGATGAAACTGAAGACTTGTCAATATTAGTTCTTTCCGACACAACATGTCTTAGTACATTCAGTAGACTTTCTTTGGATGACTGTGAAGACTTCTCAATATTTGTGCTTTCAGGTACAACATGTCTCTGAACATTCAGTAGACTTTCTTTGGATGAATTTGAATACTTCTCATTATCTGCTCCTTCAGACACAACATGTCTCAGAACATTCAGAAGACTTTCTTTGGATGACTGTGACGACTTCTCAATATCAGTTCTTTCAGACACTACATGTCTCTGAACATTCAGTAGACTTTCTTTGGATGATACTGAAGACTTCTCAATATCAGTTCTTTCAGACACAACATGTCTTAGTACATTCAGTAGACTTTCTTTGGATGACTGTGAAGACCTCTCAATATCTGTGCTTTCAGGTACAACATGTCTCTGAACATTCAGTAGACTTTCTTTGGATGACTGTGACGACTTCTCAATATCAGTTCTTTCAGACACAACATGTCTCTGAACATTCAGTAGACTTTCCTTAGATGAAACTGAAGACTTGTCAATATTAGTTCTTTCAGACACAACATGTCTTAGTACATTCAGTAGACTTTCTTTGGATGACTGTGACGACTTCTCAATATCAGTTCTCTCAGACACAACATGTCTCTGAACATTCAGTAGACTTTCTTTGGATGAAACTGAAGACTTGTCAATATTAGTTCTTTCCGACACAACATGTCTTAGTACATTCAGTAGACTTTCTTTGGATGACTGTGACGACTTCTCAATATCAGTTCTCTCAGACACAACATGTCTCTGAACATTCAGTAGACTTTCTTTGGATGAAACTGAAGACTTGTCAATATTAGTTCTTTCAGACACAACGTGTCTTAGTACATTCAGTAGACTTTCTTTGGATGACTGTGACGACTTCTCAATATCAGTTCTTTCAGACACAACATGTCTCTGAACATTCAGTAGACTTTCCTTAGATGAAACTGAAGACTTGTCAATATTAGTTCTTTCAGACACAACATGTCTTAGTACATTCAGTAGACTTTCTTTGGATGACTGTGACGACTTCTCAATATCAGTTCTCTCAGACACAACATGTCTCTGAACATTCAGTAGACTTTCTTTGGATGAAACTGAAGACTTGTCAATATTAGTTCTTTCCGACACAGCATGTCTTTGTACATTCAGTAGACTTTCTTTGGATGACTGTGAAGACATCTCAATATCTGAGTACTTTGCAGAAGCGCCGCCTCTTTCCCAAGTCTCCTCTCCAGCTTCAGCTCGATCCCGGTGCTCGACACCTGAAGAATCAAGCATGGAGCTCTCATGGTGAGACAATTCAACCACTGAAGCGTGCAACAATGCCGAAACAGCCGTCTGCACATCTCTGTTGAAGCTATTCGAGGAGGTGGTGGTGGACCTTCCTGCCATGCTGTTTGCAGATTCTGCAGATGGTGGGGGTGCAATGATCTGCAAATCTTGGCCCAAACTCTGGGAAGATGGTCGTTCTGCAATGCTCAGAGCAGATTTTTCAGATATGGGTGGGGAAGCGATCTGCAATTCTTGGCCCGAACTCTGGGAAGATGATCCTCCTTCAATACTGGTAGCTGATTTTTCAGATGTGGTTTGGGGTGTGGTCTGCAATTCTTGACCAAAACTCTGGTGAGAGGATAGTTCTGCAATGCTTGTAGCTGATTTTTCAGATGTGGGTGGAGAAGTGATCTGAAATTCTTGGCCGCCACTCTGGGAGGAAGGTTCTCTTGAAATGCCTGTAGTGGATCCTACAGTTGAGGGTGGTGTTGTTAGAAAGCTCCTGCTGAAAACGGCCAGCTGACTGAGAATTTGGTTTAAACTCTCCACTGAGGACTGAACGGTGGGAAGAACTGATGATGCAGGCTTCATTTCTTCAGAAGCACTTCCATAAAGCTCAGATTGCAGGCTCTGCTCTGAGGAACCTGTATCCTTCAAACTCCCTCTGCTGGTTCCTGTATGTAAGCTCTCCTCTGATGAAGCACTGTCTTTGTGCACTATACAGTGAGATAGAACTTGAGCCAAACTTGCATCAGATGATCCTCTTGACAAGCTTTCTGAATGAATAGTGTCTTTAGAACTACAACTGCAGGGTTTGAGATGCAAGCTCTCCTGTGATGAAACTATGTCTTTACAACTATTTCCATGAACTACACAGTGAGAGAGAACTCGGCCCACACTTGCTTCAGATGATCCTCTAGACGAGATTCTCTCGGATGAAACTGTGTCTTTAGAACTAAAACGGTTAAGTCCATAGTGTAATCTCTCCCCTGATGAAACGTTGGTTTTAGAGGTATCTCTGCTAGATCTGTGCTGAAAGCTCTCCTCTGAAGAAACGGTGGTTTTAGAACTCCCTCTGCCAGGTCCATGTTGGAAACCCTCCTCTGATGAAACGGTGGCTTTAGAACTCCCTCTGCTAGGTCCGTGGTGGAAACTCTCCTCTGATGAAACGGTGGCTTTAGAACTCCCTCTGCTAGGTCTGGGGTGGAAACTCTCCTCTGATGAAACAGTGGCTTTAGAACTCCCTCTGCTAGGTCTGTGTTGGAAACTCTCCTCTGATGAAACGGTGGTTTTAGATCTCCCTCTGCTAGGTCTGGGGTGTAAGCTTTCCTCTGATGAAACGTTGGCTTTAGAACTCCCTCTGCTAGGTCTGGGGTGGAAACTCTCCTCTGATGAAACGGTGGCTTTAGAACTCCCTCTGCTAGGTCTGTGTTGAAAACTCTCCACTGAAGAAACGGTGGCTTTAGAACTCCCTATGCTAGGTCTGTGTTGGAAACTCTCCTCTGATGAAACGGTGGTTTTAGAAGTATCTCTGCTAGGTCTGTGGTTGAAACTCTCCTCTGATGAAACAGTGGCTTTAGAACTCCCTCTGATAGGTCTGTGTTGGAAACTCTCTTTTGATGAAACCGTGGATTTAGAACTCCCTCTGCTAGGTCTGCGGTGGAAACTCTCCTCTGATGAAACAGTGGCTTTAGAACTCCCTCTGCTAGGTCTGGGGTGGAAACTCTCCTTTGATGAAACAGTGGTTTTAGGAGTATCTCTGCTAGGTCTGTGTTGGAAACTCTCCTCTGATGAAACAGTGGTTTTAGGAGTATCTCTGCTAGGTCTGGGGTGGAAACTCTCCTCTGATGAAACGGTGGCTTTAGAAGTACCTCTGCTAGGTCTGGGGTGGAAACTCTCCTCTGATGAAACGGTGGCTTTAGAACTCCCTCTGCTAGGTCTGGGGTGGAAACTTTCCTCTGTTGAAATGGTGGTTTTAGAACTCCCTCTGCTAGGTCTGGGGTGGAAACTCTCCTCTGATGAAACGGTGGCTTTAGAACTCCCTCTGCTAGGTCTGGGGTGGAAACTTTCCTCTGTTGAAATGGTGGTTTTAGAGATATCTCTGCTAGGGCTGTGGTGGAAACTCTCCTCTGATGAAACGGTGGTTTTAGAACTCCCTCTGCTAGGTCTGTGTTGAAAACTCTCCTCTGATGAAACGGTGGCTTTAGAACTCCCTCTGCTAGGCCTAGGGTGTAAGCTTTTCTCTGATGAAGCAATGCCCTTAGAAATATCTCTGTGAACTACACAGTGAGATAGTACTTCTCTCAAACTTGCATTAGATGATCCTCTTGACAAGCTCCTTTCTGTTGAAACAGGGTCCTTAGAAATACCTATGCAATGTTTGAAGTTTTCCTTTGATGATACAGTGTCGTTGGGAATCATAGAGTGAGATAGAATATGATCCAAACTTGCTTCAGATGATCTTGACAAGTTCTCCTCTGAAGAAACAAAGTTTTTGGTACTACCTCCCCTAGGTTTGTGGCACAAGCTCTCCTCTGATGATATAGTGTCTCTAGAGTTACCTTTGTGAACTATGCAGTGAGAAAGAATTTGACCCAAACTTGCTTCAGATGATGCTCTTGATGCACTTTGTTCTGATTGAACAACACATTGAGAACTGTCCATATGAGGTCTGAGGTGTAGGCTCTCCTCTGATGAAACAATGTCTTTAGAACTACCTCTGCTAAGGCTAGAAGGCAAGCGTCCATCTGAGGAAACTGTGCCTTTATAAAAATCCCTGGGAGGTCTCATATGTAAGTTCTCCTCTGATGAACTAGTGCTTTTAGAATAACCTCTGCTGGGGCTGGGAGGCAAGCAAGCAGTGTCTTTCAATGTATACCCGAGAGGTTTGCGTTGTGAGCTCTCCAATGGTGAAACAATATTGTCCGAGGCATCTTCCTGAATTACACAGTGTGACAAGATTCTACCCAAGCTTGCTTCAGATGATCCTCTTGATAAGTTCTCCTCTGACGACTTTCCTGTTTCCTGATTTAGGTGACTTGAACTCTGGTACGAGCTCTCGCCAGTGGATGAATCCGTAACAGACATCACTGAAGCCTAAAAAAATAAGAGGTGTGTTTCAGGTCACTAGTCAGGAGAAAAACCTCAAAAGCTATATAATCTACAGTTCCAAAATATTTAAAGTACCTATTGGGGTTATTTTTTGAAGTGATATTTCTATTCAAACCATCCTACTCCCGCGACTACATATCTATATAGACTCAGCTAAACACAATTTTCAATCATATTTATCATCTGTGAATGAAATGTACCAACTTGGAAACTTCAATTAATAATGTTCATATATTTATCATTTGTGAATGAAAAGGGCAAATTTGAATGTTCAAGTTTTTCAATCACAGTATATTGAAAGCCAGTGCAGTGCCTATCAATTGGTGATATACTAAACTTTAATGCACAAAAATTGAAAAAGAAAATTGGGCACATGTTAGCTCTTATAAAAATACTGCCTGTGTCACTTTGATAGGCTGGAAAAATGCATATTCTCCTTTTTACCAAGTTAATCCAACATTATTTCAATTAAAATTTGCATTCAGAATCTATAAAATGAAATCTGAAATTCTGTATTGTATTCGTGTACTAACAGGATTTTTTTTGGCACAATGGCCCTATAATTACTATTAAAGTCTGATTGGCTGTTGCTCAGTAATGCATGCAGGTAAATCACACCATTTGCATATCCCATCGAACAGTCATCAGGTTTTGTATATTTCAGAACGTTACAATTTTCGAGCAAACAGTAGCAGAAATTAATTTCAGCAATTTTCCTAGCACAACCCCCCCCCAAAATAACATCTCAATAGCTTTATTTTGCTGACCCCATCAGCACCCCTGACTCCATCCCATTAATTTCACTGACTAGCCCTATGGATATAAGTAGTAATCCATTAAAGGAAATAAAGATTATATCATATAGAATTCATATTCCACCACTCCCCCGTTGTCCTTTGTTTCTAACAGTGATCACCATATTTCCCCCCATTTTTCCCTCTTTCAACCCTAATCTTTTTAAATTTGAAAACATTCTTTATCATCAAAGCTATCCTATCCTATCATTTCCAATCAACAGCTAAGGGAAATATCCTTCAATTTTGAAATGTTTTTGATGTAAAAAAAGCTCGGATCAGACAACAGAAATCTTCTAATATCATACACCCTTATAAGGCGCATTTTCCTCAAGATGAAAAACTGATACAACTTGACATGTAACCTGAAACACACATTATTTTTTGTGGCCTGATGTGGTTACCTTGCTGTCTGCGCTGCCAGAGAAAAAGTGGCGCTTCGGTGAGCCAGGCTTAGCAGCAGTAGCTTTCTCCTCTCTTTTCTGCTCTTTGTCTGAAATAGCCTTATTTTTGGAAGAAGCACTCTTGGGAGATGACCACTTTGAGAAGATGAAGCCATCAGGAGATTCATTCACAGAATCCCTGTCTTTTGATGAGTCTTGTAATTTGGAGGATGGCTTTGAAGTAGGGTAACTTGGCGACACCTTTTTATAACTTTTCGGGGACTGAGAGAACTTTTGGGCTGAGAAGACTTTGACTGCACTTTCAGTCAGTCCTACGCCAGATGATAGTGGTGATTCAAAAGTTTCCTGTTTGATATCATCAGGTTCTTTGGCAGTGTCCTTGGAAGAAACATGGCCATCTCTTGACAGTGGTGATTCAGAAGTCTGCCGTTTCACATCATCATTATTTTCAGCAGTGTCTTTGGTAGACAACATTTGACCACCTTTGGTCTTCACCAGCATTTTGAGTATAGCATCACCTTTAGCCATGAACTGCACAAGTTGATCCAGCACACTTTCACTGATATCTCGGGTGGGCGGAGGCAGACTTTCAGCGCTCGTGTCAGAGAGAGGCTTCCCACTAACGCCCTTCTTTTTACCTGCATCCTTTCCCTTGCCTGAGGCGGTCGTTTCGCTGTCCTTTTTTATGAGCTCATAGGTTCCTCTGAGAGTTTCTGTGTCCATGGCCTGCATGCTGTACCCGCAATCTGAACAGAGGACCGGGGCATCAGCGTTCAACAGAAACAGCGGCTCCTGCTCGTTCTCTGAGAAATCTCGTAACATGGCGGCCATGTTGAACCAGCAGTTCACGCATGGCATATCGGTCATCGTGGAGGCATCTGTGGATTGGTGCCCAGTCTGCGAAGTTTTGCATTTGATCGCACACTTCCACTCCTCTCTGACTTGCCTGAGACTCGCCTCAAGAACCTTATCGACCATTCCAGCAGCCACTTCCGCGATGACCTCCCTCTTGTCTTCGTTCTGGTTGCAAGGGATGTTGGCCGCACTGTCTGCACTGCTTGAAGGGGAGATCTCCACAAGCCGATACATGTAGTTGTTGTCACCTGACACCAGGTGGCGCAGGTGATCGCTTGTGTGATACTTCCCGAGAATGAAGCCACGATCACCTTCCCTCATGGCCTGGCTTGATTGAATGCTACTGTTGCTAATTTTTCTCTCTGCAGAGGACCCCTGTTGAGCTGACACATTTTCTGTTTTCAGAAATTGCTCGCCAGGCAACCCCCAAGCACACTCCACATCCTCATCTGACTGAGTATCTGCATCTCCACATAACTCTTTGTCTAGAACAGTAGCTGATATGCTGGGTAGGCCGTTCGGGTTCTGTTCGACTGTGAGGGTGATGTCATGCTTCGTGGTGTGAAAATCAACCTCGGCATGCCCAGGTTTCTGGGCCGAAACCTTGAAGTGCTCGATGGAGTCGTCTGTGAATTCGTCCAGCCACTCTTGACATTTTTCAAAGGAAGGCACCGAAGGCGCTAAAGGCTCTCGTTTTTTAGTAACATGACCATGATTATTTGCATAAGCAACATCATCGCATGGTGTCAACAGGTCAAGGTTGAAGGCAAATTGGAAATAGTCTTTTGGGGTTTTCAGTTTTTTGATACGGCTGGATTTTTCGTAAGTGTCACTCTTGGCGGTGTAAAAGGTGGTTCCTGAGTCAGAGGACCTGCTGCCAGATGACGTTCGCGACCTTGGGATTCTGCGCTGACCTTGAGCTGCCATGCCAGTTAACCATGTGGTGCACTGAGTGTCTTCCATGTATCCATCCCACGTCAGACTTGATACAGAAGATGAGGGGCTAACTGAAGGAATACAAAAATAATATCAAAAATACAAAACCACATTTTGTCAAAATTATTCAAACTCATTTATGTCTATTACTCCTTCATGAGAATCATCTGGATCTATGATACTTTGGAAAATAAGAAAAGAATATAAATGAATTCACAAAATATTTGAAAGAGAAATTTAGTTCGAGCTCTTATAAAAATTTGTACTTTAAATACTATTAAAATTTGTTTTTTGTCAGAGAGATATATAACCAAATAAGGCAGATCTCTGTTGGGTGCTACAGGTATCAAGGGGTTAAGATACTCCTTCAACTTTTACTTCGTATTTTTGCATGATTACTAACTGACCGTATTTGCATAATGGTCAAATCAATTACTGTGCATGGTTTAATTAATGCTTTTTTTTTAATGATTGCATTGAAATTTTCGAATCATATATCAGCATATATCATCATTCATTCTTTAGAATGCCTTTACAACTGGAATACACAAGTTTGATACAAATCTTAAATATATTGATGAAATCTTTTTTTAGGAGTATCTGACTGAAAGTCGAAGTTCCTATTGGGTTTCACAATTCCTCTTAAAAAGTTGGTTTGAACATAACGCTAACTAATATACTATTTTCAATAATTTAGATTATGGGTGCATTCCATATACAAACAGATTATGACTCTGAGGCATGTCAAGTTGCCATATATATCCGTATATTACAGTAAAGTAGTACACTTTGTAACAGTAAGAAAATTGCGTAGAAAAACATTGTTGCAAAAATATCTAAATGAATGATAATGTGTATCATTTTCAATAACAAATGAGTTACCACCATATATACCTGTATGTTCCCAATTTTGATAGATTTCTGACAAAAAATTGTTAGCTCCCTTAATCCTCCCTCTGGGTATGAATGGGTTAAAAAGAGTAAAACCTCAAACATGAATACCACTGAAATTTGAATTCCACTTATTATGAAAATCGTTTCTCGGTCTAATCTTATCCTATACATTGTGGAAAAACTGATTTTTTAAGTCCAAGTCCAAAGGGTTGTCCTTAGGGATTGGCACCTTTAAAACTATTCCGGTATGATACAACATCAATTTTACCCGCTGGTGGCTAATTTTGCCAATACAAAAAGATGCAAAAAAGCTGAAAAATGATTGAAACCCTGGCATATGGGTACTCATCTGAGAATACTCAGTGAGAGATATCCAATTAATACCCACATGACAGGGTTTAACCGGTTTTCAAAAGTCTTTCTATTCCTGTGCTTTGGACGAAAGTAACAGTAGTTTTAGCATGCTTGCAGTAAAGTAGTACACTTTGTAACAGTAAGAAAATTGCTTGCAGCCGCCAAAAGCAGCCAACATTTTTAATGAAATATTTCAGGCTAAGGCATAATGGAGGAATATTTGCTGGAGAAATGTTAATCCGGGCGTTACCTATAACTCTCCTTCAAATATTTTACAAAATCATTTTCAATTTCAAAGTTATTGTCATAAGTTTTAAAGATCCAGACAACAGTTTCTAAAGAATCTCTCGAGCATCTATGGGTTAACGATTTGATTCCTTTGTGATATTTATAACAATACTGCCTGCCTCCCAGAGAACAAAATTTGTTAAATTTAGAAATGTCAGCTTTGGAAATTTCAATAGACAATTATAACGTTTATTCCATTTTTATTACTGTTCAAATTTTATAACCGTTTCTTTTGGAATTTGTGTTGAAAAATTTGTTAAATTTAGAAATGTCAGCTTTGGAAATTTCAATAGACAATTATAACGTTTATTCCATTTTTATTACTGTTCAAATTTTATAACCGTTTCTTTTGGAATTTGTGTTGAAAATGACTAAAAAGTGCATTTTTCAACTTCCCAATTTTATAAATTTTGTACTAGATCAAAATAGAAATAACTGTGACACCCTTCCCTCCGAAATACTCTTAGCTATAACTATGCCAAAGCTAATCTCTTAACATTTGATACCCAAAATTCATGTCTAAAGCAACCACTGTTTTGGTGAAATTCAACAAAGCGAAAAGTGCCACAAACATTTCCTGCTTGTCTGCAAGCCTATTGGAGCTTCTGTAATATATGTTATTACTTTGCTCAGTGATGACCTTGGCAACTACAATTAATCTGATTATAAGGAAAAGGATTTAGCCTTTAAAGGGGAACTAAAGGCTCACATACATATTAGCTTATATGAAAGTAATACACTTCAAGAATAGGATGCTGTCCTCCTTTTTCTCTTAGTGATCCCATGAGGGGAGAATTTTGTGTATTGCCAGCAGCCTCAGCCAGCCCCTAGCAGCCCCTGGTAGCAGCCATGTTTTTCAACTGCTATCAGCTGTGACTCAAATGGGTGGCAGCCCACTTCATGTCACCTAGCTCTGAGCAGTGTATCATAGACTGTATAAGTGCTCTACACACCAACTCTCTTCGAAAGTTGCATAACAACTTGTATGAGTATCAAACAGGTAAATGGTAAAATCATGAGCAGCAATTGGCTGTACAAAAAGACAAGGTAGTAGAATTATATTTCATATATTTCCTGTTGTTAAATTCAGACAAAAACAGTGGCTAGCATCACTGAATTCCTGTCCTGAAGCATGTAATTTTATGTTCAGACCACTTCGCTGACTGGATGCGTTTTATACCAGGAATCATAAATGCAGTCAGGATTACTCAACAGGATGGTGCTGTGCTATTCAGTGTTTTTGTTTTCAACCCTTCTGTATCAACTGCTACAAAGCAAGCACAGAGAGACAGCTAACAGTTAAGTTCATTAGCATACAATTCTAGGTACCTAAACTTGGTCATCATTAATCTGTACAATTGAAAATAGACTTAAGGATTGTGTTGGTTGTCTTACAACTTGGGTTTTGTTTAATATCTAGGTCCCTTTGGCAACAACAAAAGGAAGTAACAACTCCTTAAAGGAAAACAATAAACAAAGGGTTAATTATAACCTTGTGGCATTACACATCTAGATCCCAGGACACAGAAGTTAGTCAACGCAGGAAATAGCTATCAGTACTTGGAACATCAATCATTTCCTTTAGTATTTGTATAAGTTACATGAACGAAAACAGTTTTTGTAAAACAGCTAGCTTCAAGTAAAATCAAATACTGAAAATCTGGATGATTGGTGATGTACATACTAGTATTGTTTTTATTCAACCCTTCCTTCATAGTCACACAGGTGTCCAATGTATTTGCATATGACAGATGTTGAGCTATGTTCATGAATTTTCAAATAACCTTATGATTTGCTGTCCCCAAGTCCCCTTTTATAAGTAATCCTGACTGTAGTGTGTGATTCCTTACGTAATATGCATCAGGGAAGTGGTCTGAACATAGAACTGCATACTTCAAGACAGGTGGATTTACAAGTTTCAGTGACTGCTAGCCACTTTTTTTGTCTGAATTTACCAACAGGAAATATATGAAAAATAACTCTACCACCCTGTCTTTTTGTACAGCCAATTGCTGCTCATGATTTTACCATTTACCTGTTTGATACTCATACAAGTTGTTATGCAACTTTCGAAGAGAGTTGGTGTGTAGAGCACTACAATCTATGATACACTGCTCAGAGCTAGGGGACATGAAGTGGGCTGCCACCCATTTGAGTCACAGCTGATAGCAGTTGAAAAACATGGCTGCTACCAGGGGCTGCTATGGGCTGGCTGAGGCTGCTGGCAATACACAAAATTCTCCCCTCATGGGATCACTAAGAGAAAAAGGAGGACAGCATCCTATTCTTGAAGTGTATTACTTTCATATAAGCTAATATGTATGTGAGCCTTTAGTTCCCCTTTAACAAAAGTAAAACTCTCTTAAATGTCCACATATTCACAAATTAACCCCATAAGTTGTACCTTAAATTCCAGGAGTGAGGCATCCCTTACCTGAGGGAGGAGATCCTAAAACCTGAGCTGCAACTGTGGAGTCCATTTTATTTTTTGCTACAGAGGGGAAAAAGATTATTAGATTTAGTATTAGGGTATTAGCTATGAAATATTTGACTGGCCAAAGAAGGCTGAAGAAATTTTCTCTGTGATGGCATATATTTTAAACTGTGATTGTATATGTAGACAAGTTTGCCAAGTTAAGACAAAAAAAAAGTTTATACATACACGTAGTAGTGCTCCTAACAAGTTTGCCAAGTTTGGATGGAAAACTCGAACTTTTTGTCACAAAAAAGTGGCAAAAGAGATTGCCAAACTCGAGTCAGACAGACTATAAACTTTCTTCAAAACTTTATTTAAAACAATCATTGTTTGATAAGAAAATAAACAAAAACTTCCTGATGACTTATGACTGATAAAAATATAATATTCCAGAAATGGAAGTTATAAGTTTTGCCATTTCATATGTCAAGTAGAGATTTCTTTATTACAGCCACACTTCTCGAGAATAGAGTTGAGCAGGCCATTCCTGATTGGACATTTTCAATTATTCCCATTTATTAGGTTAACTTACCTGAATTCTTAAAGGAACACAGATATAATCCAGCACAAGATCTGTTGTGGTGTACAGATAATTCAATAGTAGAATTCCTTGTTTGAAATCCTAATGTAGTTCAATAAAATCCTTCCTAAATTCCTATTTTGGAAGCCATTGAAGAGAACATAACTTTCTAGATAGTGAATACCTGCAACAATATTGCCCAACAATGCAGCATTGTTTTCAAACTCTGATGCATTTGACAGTTATGAAAAATAGGTCAGCAATAATAGACAATGATGCTTAATTGTTGGTGCATTGTTGCTTAATTGTTGGTACATTGTTGGTAGGAAAATACCCTTTGTTGGCTAACAATGGAAGACAATTGAAATGTGCCAGCAGATCCATATTGTTGCAAACACAGCATTGCACTGACACTATTGTTGGTATGCACAACAATCGAAAGATACACTGTTGCTTTGTACTTCAACAAAGACTAACAATTGAAAATCCTTCATTCCAAGTAGGAAATCCAAAAGAACCATGGAACAAATATGCAGAAAAAGTACATAATTTTTGTTGACAGAATAGTTAAACTGAGGAGTTCAATAAGTGCCTTTATCTTTAGCAGATCATGCAATAGCAGGATATATGGCATAGAAGTTAACCCATTCATGCCAACAGCAGCCATAAAAGCCAGTATGAGGAATTTTTCAGATAAAAGCACTTTTTAACATGTTTTGCCCAATATATGTCTATATTCTGGCTAGGGGTGAAAAATAATCTAGTATTGTTATGGCCTGACCATAATAGCTAATATCTACCTCCAAAATGGACAAGTCCCAAAAGCACATATTTTTCTGGCCAAAAACTTTTGTATGTTTGTGTTAGTGACGGTTGGCATTGTCCTGAAATAGGACTTTTGGGATATATCAATATAAGAACATATAATAGGTTAGGGGATAGGTACATTACTCTCCTTAGTCAAACCCAAGTAGAAGTGGCTGTGCCGAATATTTCTCAACTAAGCTTGCAGTGACAACACTATCATCGTCTACTAAAAAAAAGGAAATGCAATACCTGGCTTATCTAGAATATATTCCAGCAAAATTGTATTACCTTGAACATGTCTCAAATATTAATCATTGAGATAAATATCTTGAATGGAAAATCTTCCATTAACTCTTATGCTGCTGGTGGCTAATTTAACAAATACAAAATGATGCGAAAATATTGAAAAATTATTGAAACCCTGGCATATGGGTACTCATCTGAAAGTACTTAGCAAGAGCTTTCGGATGAATACCACCATGACAGGGTTTGAAGGGTTTCCAAAGATCTTTGCATCCTTGTGATTTGGATGAAAGTAGCCTCAGCATTAGAACGGTTAAGATCTTGAAACAAGTGGGCACAAGAATAGTGAAAATGGCACCGCAAATGTTATTTAAGCCATTGGTTCCTTGAGAAATTGATGTCTGGATCAATGATACTTTTGACAATAATTTGGAATTGAGAATTATTCTACAAAATATTTGAGGGTCTTTCTGTGAAAGATCTAATTAGTATTTATCATTCAAATATTTTACTTACAATGCTTTCTATTACAAGATTTAATCAAAATTGCCAGACTGCTCTTGACCCTGTTAGCATTACTGGGATTAAGTATAAAGGGAAACTCACCTTAAAAATCCAGCTTCGTGAGTTCATCCTGAGTGACCATGTTTGTAGTGCCACCTGGTGTCAATGGCAAACTAGAGAAATGTACGCGGAGGTGCTCCAGGGCTCGTTTCGTCCTCGCATGGTCCTGAAACTCTTTCTCAAACTCCATCTCCAGATCCCCGATCCTCTCCCTTAAGCCTAGTACTTCACTTTCATGCTGCACCTTCAGATTTTCCTCCCGTAGGTTAGCCTCGATTTGAGATTTTTTATTCTGAGCTTGCAGGTCAATTTCGAGCTTTTGCTTACTCAGCTTTTCTCTACCAAACTCAATTCTAAGATCATGTAATTCTTTTAAAGTGGCCAGTCGATCTTTTCGTTGATATTCAATATCCTCATCCTGATCCCTGATTTTCTCCTGAGCTTTTTCTAGCTCCCCTTTAAGATTATCTACGAGAATTTGTAATCGTTCATTTGCTTTTGATGCTTCATGAAGCTGTTTAGTCCTTAGTTCTAAAGATCTGCGGTGTTTTTTGTATTTTGCATCAGTTTCAATTATTCTCTTGTTTGCCTGTTCCAAAGCCACTTTCATCTTCAGGTTCTGTTGTCGTGCAGTCTTGAAAACTTCACGCAGAACATCTAATTCTTTATTGCTCCAAAGAACGGAATCGTTCAAGTCATCAGGAATGGGTTTATCTTGGTCCTCTTTACTGTCTTCGTCATCTTGCTGGTCATCCTTGTTGACCTCTTGACTTTTGGCTGCAAAAGAAAGATGGCAAATGCACCATCATGATGATTTAGGTTCAAAATGTGCCTATATGTGTCACCTTTCAAATAAGACCACCCGCAAGTCTGTCCTCCTCAGCACTCCTCAGATATGGCTTATGAAAGTTAGTAAAAAACTAGCCTGAGTCTGGGTATGGAGGCTGCCATTATCAGAAGTGGTGCTTATGAAGTGACTGCCAGCCCTGCTTCTGATTGGTTGAGAGATATCAGTGGCAGTCATTTCCAGCCACTGATATCTCTCAACCAATCAGAAGCAGCACTGGCAGTCACTTCATACCACTGATTGTGCTTAATTGGGCTTAATTGGCCTGCAATGTCAGCCTCCATGCCCAGAGTCAGGCTAGTTTTTTACTAACTTTCATAAGCCATATCTGAGGAGTGCTGAGGAGGACAGACTTGCGGGTGGTCTTATTAGAAAGGTGACACGTATAGGCACATTTTGAACCTAAATCATTATGATTGGCATTGCTGATTTTTTTTTTTAATTCAAATTCTCAAGCGCTTGGCACAAATTGTCACAGGGTTGTCCAAGTATATAAGTCCTGAAGCACAGACCATCAATCCTCGAGCACAGTATTTCTAGAACAACAAAAGGTTCTCAAACATTTTGTTTGTGGCACAGTAATATTAGCCTCATATCAATATTGGACATCTCTGTTGATCGATAGGGAACACAATTGAAATGATGTTGTAGTTCACATTTTAATGAAATCTGCATAAAATGGTACATTTGAGAATATAGGAAAGGCTTTTCTTTAATCTCCATGCAGTCTGATACTTTGCTGAGATAAACAAAGCTTGATGGTTTAATCATTTGGTTTTTCGCACATTTTGAAGCCTCTGTCGCACACTGGTGTGTCAATGTGACAGTTTGACACCCCTGTTGTCATAGTGAGGAAAACCAGCAGTACCCCAAGGGGATGTTGACACTGCTAACAGCTTTGGTTTGACTTCCTTAAAGGGCTAGCTTTCTATTTCACTCACTCATTCAACTGATTAGTACATAAGATGGTTGATGCAGATGGAATCAACAATTGCAATTCTTATTAGACATTTCATTCTTATTTGCCCCAGAACAACTGTTGTTGATAAATAGAAAAATAATATCAACAATGTGGCAATTTTAATATTTTTTCTAATTTGATAATATATTGAGGATTGGACAACAAATAAAATATGGTTTAGCCTAGAAAAAGATGGCAGTGGCCTACAAAGATGATGGGTAATACCACAATACACATCTCCATATTTTTATGCAACCTATGGAGATCGCTTTCATCAGGAATTACAAGAAATATTTTAAAACCTATTGTAGTCTGTCAGCGATCGCAAAAAGTATGTTTACGCATACACAACCTAGTGCTACAAAGAGGTTTACCATGTATGGAGGGCAAACTCGAATGTTTCGTCTCAAAAAAATGGAAAAAGAGGTTGCCAAACTCCAGTCAGACAGACTATAGTGCCCACAGGAGCAAAAACAAGATGGACAAAATTGCAGAAATTTTGCAGGCAAAGGTAAAACCATTTCTCCTTATTTAAAGGAGAAATGTTATTCAGAATATTACCATAAACTAAACTCTCCTTCAAAGACTTTGTAAAATCATTCTTGATTCCAAATTTATCATAAACAGTATTAAAGACCCAGATGAAAATACCTAGAGCAACTACAAAGTATGATAGGATTAATCAGTAAACCAACTACAATTGATAATGACTTCATATCCCAAGCACTTGGTTTGGTAAATTAGACTTATTCTTAATTCTAGTCTAACACTCCTAAATACATATTAACCCTTAGGCTGCTGTTGGCTAATTTGGTCAATACAAAATCATGCAAAAATCCTGAAAAGTGATTGAAACCCTGGCACATGGGTACTCATCTGAGAGTGGTAAGCAAGAGCTATCCTATGATCACCAGGCAACATGACAAGGTTAAGATGTTTTTCAAAAATCTTTGCGTTCCTGTGCTTTGGACGAAAGTAGCCTCAGTACTGGAAGGGTAAAGGTTACTCTTAGATCTTGTAACATCACTTAATTACCTTCTTCTTCCTCAAGTCTCCTCTTTTCCTCTTCCTCCAATGCTGTCATCAGGTACACTCTCTCATACACATTTTTGATAGCAGAAATGTCAAGGGGATGAATTTTACTCCTAGGAGGCACCTGAAGTAAGATTTGAACAAAACACATGTTGAAAACTGGCCATAAATGTAATGCATATATTTACATAAAAATTAAATCACTAATCAATAAACCCAACAGGGGGTTACAACTTACAAGACACTGTTTTGCAGGACTCCAGAAATCTAAATATCATAAGTCATAAGATCAAATACAGAAATATTCCATAATCAGTCCAATGGTGCATGGATTAGAACTAAATGGTAAATTTCTTGTAACCTTGGTCTATCTTGAAAAAGAAGGGTTGCTGTCAGAATCATTTGATGAGTTTTTGCTTAATACCAAATAATTTTTTAGATAAACTGCTGGCCTGCAAAGAGCAATCACCTCTGGGATAAAAAAATCTTAGTGTTGTGAATGGCATATGGGAGGCAATTCAAGCAATTGCCTCTCATATGCCGTTCACAACAACCTTTATGTGGTCAGCATCAAATGCAAGTTTTGCAAACTACAGGAAAAGCAATTTTTCTTTTTAAGTAAAAGAAAATCTATCAAATAATTGCTGGGCCCTCAAATATTGCTGTAGGCCCATACAGTGCTGGCCTTCAATTCCTGCACGAAGAGCATGGGCAGCACAGGCATGATTCACGACCAGTCGACCACAGGCCTAATTTCCACACAGTTTCCTTGGCATGGCTGCAACCACTGGTCCCTGACCTCACTTAGTACTGAACGTGGCTTCGCAGCTACGCTGGTCATTGATGTGTTTGGGGGTAATGGCTTATATTTTTGACATTTTATACAGGAGAGTTTGTACAACCAGGCACTGGCAGATGTCCACTCGACTGGCACAAAAATTAAATGTCTTCACTGTACATTCACCAAGTTAAGGGCTGGATGGTACCAGGGAGTTCAAAAGGTCAAAGCCAATCACTGCTACAATACATGCTGCACATGTACTGGGGAACCAACAATAATCCTGTAAAATTGTTAACAATGGCAACAATATATACTTGTCCTATGAATGGCATTAGATTCAGAGTTAAATAGAACTTAGGGATAGAGAATTAGTATGTTTCTATTGATTCTTTTCTGATTATGACAAATGCAATCTAACCAGCAAGGGGTGTGGCTGTCATTTGGATACCAAAAGCCTCAAAAATCACCCCTCAGGACACCCAAAATAATTTTGTGAGAAATTTTGATATTGATTTCAAGCATATAATTGATGTTTTTTTTTCACTTCTATATATCTACCATGATACTGCATAAGGATATCATGCCTCATTTTAATAAGTAAATGCATTTTATGGTTGTAATCTGGGTATATTGTGGTCTCCATTGAAAAATAGAACCCCAAAAGATATTACAATTGTCAATTTTGGGCACCAGTTATAAATCCTGGCTAAGACCCTGATGACAAGGCAAGGGTTTAACCCTTTCAATTATCAAAAGATAAGATAAAGAAATTGCTTGAATAAAAAAAATACATGCAGGTATTTTTACATGAAAATATTTGATAATATGTATCACAACTGAACCACAGTACAATATTTAAACACAAGGTACATCAACAAGGTATCAGTGTTTTATTGGCAAGTTCTAAAATTTGCAGAGCAAGTCAAAACTGGTATAAACCTGCCCAGAATGGCAAATACAATAAAAAATTACATCAGTCCATGTTTGCAAACCACTTTTAAATCAGAAAGGTGATCTACATGAAATTATGAATCGCATGTGACCAATCAAGTATATCGATATTTAGACAGCTGTGGTTGCAGACTGTGTCTGTTGTCAGAAAACCTTGTGTGCATGCCCTGGAAAAATAAATGATTGTTTGACTTTGCTCACATTATTATATCAATGTTTGACAGAAAGGTAGAAAATTATGAGAATGATGCCATTCATATCTATTCTTATAACTATACAAAGATTTTATCAACATATGCTTGTGGGTTAAGATATTTGGTAGGTGTCATACCTTTCAGATTTAAAATAAAATATTAGAAGAGAATGTCATGAGGGTCTTTGGCAAGTAAAATAGTAAAAATTGGTATGCTCTGCATAGGGAGACAGATGTTATTCAATCATACACTTGAAAGAGTCTGATTGGTGGTATAAGTGGTAGACTTATAACATCATAAGTTTGGTTCCTATGAAGTGCAATCACATGTGACTTAATTGATCAGACTTGACTGTCACTGGTCCACTAGAATCAAGCTCAATGCACCATGGTTTCCTCATTCATTTAAATGCACAGAATCTATTTAAAATATTGGTTTAAATACTTAAGTATTGGGCATAAGTGGGCTATTTAATTAGACTCCCTGCCAGGGTCTTAGCAGCAGGGTGTCTGGGTGTCTTAAGGACTCCCTGGTTCATGAAAAATATGTTGTTTTTTATAAACACTAATTTCAAGTTAAATTTCTGAAAAGTTTAACTTCAAAATGATAAAACATTTCTTGAAGAATGAAGCATACAATATAACTAAAAATATTTGTTAATGTACATAATCAGTGTAATGACTTTTTCTTTTTCAATCAGGGATTTTGGACACCCTAAATTCTTGAAATCCCAATTTGGACATCCTGTTATGAAAATCCTGGCTAAGTCCCTGCGAGTCCCTGATATTTGCGATACTCATACCGGTAATTGCACTTTTCGAAATTGAGGTAGTATGTACATCCATAAAGAAGAACATCTATGGTAAAAAAAAAGGTAGGGCAAGATGCGTTGAAGGAGAGGCCTTCAGGATGAACTTCATGGATGGCTGTCAATACAAATATTGTGGACTATCCAGATTATTACAAATGTACCTTTTCATCATGATCTCCTGTTTTTTCCTCATTCATTAAAGAAGCAAGGCTGAATCCAAAAGTTGGCGGAAACAATTCTTCCACCCAATGTTTTCCTTGATCTTCTTCCACTGGAGATGGCACCCTTTTACCTCCACTAGCCATAATTCTTGTTAATGTATAATGTAAATGTGCTTGTCGGTGTTATCATAAATTTCTTAAAATAATTTAAAACAATTTTTTTTTTATACTAACAAAAGTTTGAAAATGTTCATACAAATAGCATGATTCACAAGTGCTATTCTTTGTCTTCGAAGGAAACGTGGTTGTATTGTGTATGGAATCTGTTTTTCTTGGATCCAGTTCATTTGACAGCTGTCACTTGAAACACATGCAATGGTCAGCTGATTCAAATGTTGTTTACATTTTGGCCCAAGATCACCTGACCACTTTCGACCTCATCAAGGAATTTATGTTTGGCTTTCAAATGGGTATTTTCTGACACCAGTTCTCCGATAAAAACTATCTTGGATAATTTACACACGATAAAAATCAATAATTTTGAACAACCCACGAAATACCATCAGGTAATTCCACAAAAGCCGCAGAGATTTCAAAGGCGGCGCTCATTCATGGGCGCAGCCATTTTAGATCACGTGATTTTGTCGACAAATGCGATTGGTTACTGTCGGATTCACACATTTCCAGCAAGATGGCTTCAGCACAGCAAGGTTGGTGAAATTTTCTTCTGTAAACTACACGAACAGTCGTTTTTCATTACATTTCTAGACACGAATGTGTTCTTGAGGATATGCTCTACATGTTTATGTAGTCAGCTTTATTTTTATGTTTAATATGTACGTGTACGAGCAAGAACAAGATTAAGCATGGAAGGCATGAGTGGTCCCCTTCGTTCTAACATCTCAAGGTCACCCTTACTACAGTATTTTTTGACAGCCACCCCTAAAGAAGCCGGTCGGGTAGTCAGACGGTATTTTTGGCGCCTCATGGTTCCGTGGAACTAGAGAATGTCGCTTTTGACTCAAACTACACATAGGCTAAGTGTGTCAAGGCTTTGAATGCACTGAGGGAAAACCCTCTTGAGAGTCTGAGTCTGTCACTGGATTGATTCATGTCCAAACCCCACATCCTTAGGACACTGGACAAAAACGACACTGAAACTACTCTAAAACGTATTTTTGACTTTATATTTCATTTTCGCCTTACATTATACATTAGAACATTAATTATTGAAAAGGAAAAAGGTAGCTTTTTTAAAACAAAACTTCTAGTACACTAGAAGACAAGTAGGACCACATACATGCACTAATACTTGGATACATAGCTTACTGACCCGTTGTTGACCTCCTTTTTGCCCATATATGGAAGATGTTGGGCTATTCATAGCACACGCCATGTGGAACATGAGGCAACCTCGTGATTCTTTTATTCTTCAAGGTATAATCACTACCAGATGCTAGCTAGGTGGTTGGACTTATGTCCATGGTACATCTTCTTAAAAGTCTACCATTTATGTTCAGAATATCTTTCTGTAACTTAAAGGTAGACTTAGGAAATGGCTTTCTATTAAAAAGGGGGTGTGGCACATTGTAGTGCCCCTTCGCTATCTCACTAGTAGATATGTTTGGAATGAATTAAAGTCTAGGACCAAGCTGAATTTATATAGAGATTATAAGTTGTTAGGCATGTAGTTATCTCATAAAAATATATTTCCCAGCCCCCTGGGTGTTGGAGGGGAGGGGGGGGGGGGGGGGTATGGCAATGACCTACAAACATGATGAGGCTCCACTGTTGAGTCTTCTGCAGGTATCTGGCATGTACATGGTCATTGGATTTAGTACAATTCCTATACTATTAGCCATATAGATATTGGACATAGCTTTTTTCTACTAACGTAGATGGACTGGGCACAGAGAATTAGGTCAGCCAGGAAGGTCCTAAGCTGGAGCCTGGAGGTACCCCATTTTTTCAAAGAAAGTGCCTATATAATGGTGCAATTTCATGCTATACATTTATTTGTTATGAGACAAAAAAGAATGCTTAATTTTTCATGGAATGACACAATCACAGATTGTGTGAGGCCTTATGGTGGCACTAGTCTAATTGAATATTAGATTGAGTTATCCATTATTGATGAGTGAGCCTAGTGGTGAGGTTATAGCAATGTCAACCTGATTTTAAAAAATGAAACAAAAGGAAACAAGAAAAAAGTGAGCCTAGGAAAATTATGGAGGATTATTATTAGATCCATTCCCACAACACACTTGATTGTCATAAACTTTAGTGGTATCTCATTCACAAAAGGAATGTTTAGAAAATATTTGATGAAAAATCGGTTCCTCAGAACTCTATTTACAACTCTCCCTCAGATATTTTGCTTATTTATGCTTTATTCCAAAGTTATTTTTAAAAATTTGAAAGGTCCAAACTAAACTGGTCACGTAGATCCCCAGTCATTAATGGGTTTACAATATTGTATTTCTTCCCCAAACCAGAGGCAATTGAGTATAATCGGCCTATCCTATCCCCAAACCATAGTCCTATTGAATTTCCCCATAAAAGTTTGAGGTGACCACCATGAGTCAAGCACCTTGATTAAAACGATAATTTTTTAGAAAAATTTGACTGCCAGTTACTGTCCGTGTTAGGTTTAACAAACATTTTCATGTATTTTTCAAATATTTGAAATATTTGTGTTTCTTAAAATTTGTCATACTGCATAGGTATAAATGGGTCAAAGTCCTTAATATTGAGTCTTTTCATTATGGGATAGGTTTTTGGCTGTAGTCAAAGGATGTTGCACCTGATGCCCCCCTTTTCACAGCTTGAACAGCAAATTTAGCTCTGTGCGTTGTAAACCACAATTTCACAGTCTCCAGTCGGCATTGTGTGCAGTCTGCTGAACATGAATGGATGCCTGCAAGGGTGCACTCAGAGCTAGTTGTTTCCAGGACACCTTCGGTTTCTTGCTGGTCTCCATTCAGCATGCTGGTCCTTTAAAAAGTGCTGCTCACTGCTTTTATCAAACATAGATTACCTAAAAAGTCACCAGGAATTTGAAGGATAATGGTCTGACGATGTCAAAATAAAAGGTAAAATCTAGCCTAGAATTTAGGGCCATCATCACTTAAATTTTGACAGATAATGCCATGAACTAGTTTTATTTTTCGTACTAGGCAACAACTGGTCAAAGTGTTTAGGGAGGATTGGTTAATTTAAGGTAATCTTACCTGTTGGTGATAGGAGGTCTCTTGAGTCTGAGTATGACAACGGGTTAGACATCACACCATACAGTGCCATCTATGGGTTATTGAAGGAACTACTCTTATTTTGGTCAATCTGGGGTTAATTTGGCAGGGATTTGTTACTTAGGTAAATCCTGCTGCACTGGAATCTTAATCCTGGTACCAATAGGGCTGAAGGTCAGCAAGTGCTCTGCTCCACTCCTTAGATGAAACTATGAAGAGCCGCCTATACCAAATGAAGCTGGAAACACCAAGAAATTCCTAGAAATTAAAAACCTCAGAAAACACATTATGTTTTGTCTTGTATAAGGTCGATGATGATGGTTAGGGATTGTTGATTAATCGGACATGCCGATTAATCGCTCATTCAACCTCTGATTTTGATGATCGATTGCAATTTTATAAGATTGATTATTTTGATTATTTTGAAAAAATGAATTGTATCTAGAAATAGCCTATTGACCAAGTAAGAGACTCCACTAAAACCTGCAAAATCTTAATTAATATCAAGCAGTGCTATAACAAGTAAAACTAAGGGGTTCAAGGGGTATTTAAAGAGAGTTAGATTAGCCTCTTTACAAAAATGGAGCCAAGAACCATTGAACAAGCCAAGACTACCAAAGGAAAACTGCGCATATACAACTTTGATTATTAATCGATCATCGGTCGTTCAGATGGACTGATGATTGATCTTGAAAATTGCGACCGATTCCGAACACTTATGATGGTGATGATGTTGATGACAATGATGATGATGGTGATGATACAAAATGTTTTGTCTTGTATAAGGTTGATGATGATGATGGTGATTTAAGTGATGATGATGGTGATGATAAAAAATGTTTGTCTTGTATAAGGTTGATGATGATGATGATGATGATGATGTTGATGGAATAGGTATCAGAAGGGCTTTGATAATAACTTATGAGGAAAATTAGTTGTGAAAAAAAGCTTTGCTATTATTTTACTGTAGTATAGAAGTTTGGGGTGATGAAGGAATTGGTTAGCCTCAGACTATATTAATGAAATATGATGACAACCCTTTTCTTATTGTGTGTCATTGAATGAACCTTTGCTAAGGAAGAGTGGGTAATATTCTTGGCTATAATTAAGGTCCAAAAGATACCAATGGAATCCATGGTTGTATCTTCCTGTCCTGTTGTACATGACTTATAACTAAGTTGTAAGGGAAAGGGTTAACTTATTCTCAAGTCTATTACATAAAAAAGTAGTGCTTTGGAAAATAGGACAACCTTACAGTTGAGCCCCTCTTTTGAGTAAGTGGAATGTCACCAATGCTGTTTCACACACATTGAAATAACAGTGACATTCCTAGACTGCTGGCTCTAGACAAAAGGGCAAGTGAAACATTTGCATCTACTACATGTAGCATATAAATTAGTATATGAATTAACCTATTCATGGGAATTTCATGCTAAGAGTTTTTTCTTCTTAGGGCAGTTTTGCAAATTGAAATGTAGTTAAAAGAAATATTTGTGAATGGAAATGGGTTTCTCTCTCACATATCAGTATACATGTATCAAGGTTTGATAATATGGCTATTTTAAGAGGCTTTTGCTATGAGAAATTAATGTGGGTTAGACTTATAACAATCTTTTGTTTGGCCAAATTGGGGCTGGGTTGGCCAGCAGTTAAACCCTTTACTTTTATCAAGAAAGATAATCCTCAGGTTTCCATTGTTAAATTCCTATTGTACAATGAAATACAACTATGCTTTCAGTAATATATTCAGAAAATATAATATCAGGCCTCAATATATTTCCTTGCAATTTTGTCCTTTAATTTCATTTTATAGCATTGAAGGGCCAAGCTTGTCCTTATTTCAGGAAGTAACATTCAACCCAGCAAGGACTGCTCATATATTTTCCATATATGGCTTTAATATTCCTATTATTCCGATACTAGACCACCAACAGATTGGAATATGAATGGACTTAACATAGACTTACATGTTAAAGCTGAGAAAAACCTGGAGTAAGCCTCACATAATTGTGTGCTATTTTATGTGTTCATGCATCCACCAATATCTGAGCTCCCAGCTGCATATCAAAACCATTCAGATTCACAGACTGCTGGTCTGACCTACCAGCCTTTAACGATCCATGCCCAGAATTCGGTCAGAGAGATGTCTGGTTCTGGGATATTTTTGAAAATAACTTTAGTATAGATCATGTATTCATTAAATAATTGAAGGAGAGTTTCAGGTTGGGGTTTGGTTAACATGTCTCCTTCAAATATTTTCCATAACACTTATGCTGCTACTGGCTAATTTTGCCAATACAAAAATGATGCAAAACACTGAAAAATGACTGAAACCCTGCCAAATGGTTACTCATCTGAAAGTACTCAGCGAGAGCTTTCCAATGAGTACCAACATGACAGGGTTTGGATGGTTTTCAAGAATATTTGCATTCTTGTGCTTTGGACGAAAGTAGCCTCAGCATTGGAATTAAGGGTTAAGATGCCTTTTTCAGAGAGATAACCCCCAGAATAGTTAAGCCTTTGTCAGCTACCAGCCTACCACAGGCAGAGATTTCTCCCTTGAAAATAAATTCTTGATGCTACCATACCTATAAATAATTTGGTGATAAAGCAAGACACTGAAATATTTTCCAGAATGAAGTCTCTATGTAAAGATATACAGTATACCCATGTTATTGACAAGACTTCTTGAGGCTCTCTGAGGTTTAATAGGTGAAGGGTGAAACGGTCAATCTCTGACGATCAGTAAATGACTTCAGTGAAAAAAATATTTTTCATCGAGAGTTATTGGTATGACATATTTTGGAGCAATGTTCAAAAAGTATGCTATATTAATAAGTAGTTGGTAATAGATTGGTTTATTTGGGAGGGTACGTACCTCAACAAATATTATGTGAATGACAGGTTCTCTGATTAAATCAGTGTCAATGCTAAGCTAATGGAATGAAGGGAGCCAAACTCTTGGTGTTGCTGTGTCAGTGGTTTATTAATTTCAATCATATTCTTCTCATAGACCCAATTCCAATTCCAGGGCTTAAAATTTAGTTGTTGTTTTTCCAGGGGACGCGATTCCATCTTTAAAAGCTACTTAGAGTATAGAAACCAGTACATCTTTGGGCTTCCTGGGGAAATTTGAGGGAGCCGCAGGAGAATTCGAGGGAGCCCTGGGCTCCTGGCTCCAGCTAATTTTGAGCCCTGATATGATTGCATAAATATTTGAAATATTTGAAAAAAATGCATGAAAAAGGTGATTGTTGAACCCGGCTCCAGCTAATTTCGAGCCCTAGTTTAAGCTCAACAGTGAGCCAAACTGTTGATGTTGCTGGTATTTATTACTGCTGGCCACCTTTGTATCCTCTCATTAATGGTTTTTGCTACTCATTTCCATTTGGTGTTTCTTTCCCCATGCCACATTGCGAAGTGAGTTGTAGTGTCAAATTCCTTGTAAGCAATATATTGCCATTCTCACTCCGGATTCTACCAGACTAAAAACATGGTTTTGATTTTCAGTAGCTATATATAGAAGGCTCGTGGCCAGACCTCACTACGTGTGGGTCTAGACAGGATAAATAGACGCTATACAGGAACTGGAGAAAAGTTCTATGATAACGAGCGTGCTTGCTGATGAAAGACAAGCAGATCTGGAGAGTTTCCATGTCACTTAACCATTCTAATGCTGGAGGCTAATTTGGTCAATACAAAATGACGCAAAAAACCTGAAAAATGACTCAAACCCTGGCACATGGGTACTCATCTGAGAGTACTCAGTGAGAGCTATCCGATGAATACCAACATGACATGGTTTAGATGGTTTTCAAAAATCTCTTTCCTTGTGCTTTGGATGAAAGTATTCTCAGCATTGGAAGGGTTAAGAAACAGCTAGGGAGATTGACCTAATCCAGAATGTTGTACTACCAGGGATTGGAAAATCTGAGTATGACCATCCCAGATCGCAAGGGATCTCATTCAAACGTAGGGATTGAAATGTCTTGCCAATGTACGACTTTCCCAGATAGAAAGAGGTCTTACTGTATCATTTATCCTCTTAGTTTAAGACAACCTGCTCGCAAAGACCACTTTAACCCTTATATTATGCTGTTGGTGGCTAATTTTGCAAAGTACAAAATAATGCAAAATACCTGAACAGTTACCAAAACCGTGGCACATGGGTGGTACTCATTTTAGAATACCGACATGATTAAGATGAAAGTAGTCTCAGCATTGGAAGGGTTAAGTTGTACCATTTATGTCCTTTTATCAGCAGGTTAACTTGACAATGTATTTACAACTCTCCGATACTGAACATAGATTCACAGTCTCAAGATGATTGTGGTTTTATGTCAACCTTAAAGTTCACGTTATCATTTTATCTATCCAGGTTGCTTATCTGTGATATGTATATGACTGCAGCTCTCAGCAGAGAGACCAGTTATCTATAGTGGGGGGTCTCTGGGTCAGCTCCGAGTTCAGCAGGATTACCGTCATTGCTGAAAAATGACATGTCATTAAACATGTGTGAATGCAACTGACTGATTTATCTCAATTTGCTCATGGCTTTTTCATTCATGATGGCTAACCCATTCATTCCAACAAAATCATGGCAATTTCTGGGTTCTCTGTGAAAGTAAAGCATAATATCGGAAAATATCATAAAAGAAATATGTATTGCAATACAAGAAAAATGATATTTCTTTTTTCTCTTGAATTGTTGCTCTATTACTAGATATTCTCATAGTATTTAGAATATTCAGGCAAAAATATTATGGGTGACCTAAAAGGCTTTTAAACTAGTTCATCATTCTATGGTAAAATCAGATCATGAAGTTGGACTCCGACTCCACTGACACCTCCTTGGACTGTATGACCCACCAACAGCATACACAATGCATGTTAACATGCATGTGAATCATCATTATGATACACATATATATATATATATGTATATATATATATATATATATATATATATATATATATATATATATATATATATATATATATATATAATATATATATATATATTAGAGCTGCACTCACGGAGGGAGATCAACTCATGAGCTCACCACCCATTTGACTCGTGAGCTCATGAGCTCACGGACGTTCCGATTTTCCAAAGAAATACTTATTATCCACCCCAACTATTAAGAAATAAATATTTTTTGGCGGAGATTTATTAACATTGCCATGTTTATTTAATTCTAAAACGTGCTGACGGGGTACAAAGGTCCGAATAACACTCAACACCGCTTCAGGCCTCGACATTAACGGTAGCCCGATAGCCCGGGGCTAGTCGTAAAGGCTCAGGGCTAGACGTTTCATTGTTTGCCTAGCCCGGCCGGGCTAGCTCAAATTTTATCACCATTACACGATTTGTCCACAATCTGGAGTGCAGCACTTGTGTCTAGAGTTAGCGATACTCGGTTATCAGCAGTAGCATCGCCACTTCAAAGTCAGCCACTCCAAAGTCCGTGGACATGAGGTTTTATGTAGTGCACTTGCAAATAGAAACCGGCATAAACATAATGTGCCGATTGGAGTTAATAGCCAATAAAAACACTCAGTTTATGTGCCGACCGGGTTATAGTAGATCTGCAAGTGGTTCGATTGAATTGAACCATCACAATTGCAATAGCAAACAGCAGCAGAGACGGCACATGGCAACAGATTTTGGTGATGTTATGTGCTTATCTGTTGCTGCCAAGTGCTTCCCTGCTGTGTAAAAACCGTATGTACATGTTGGGGGGTGGGGATAATAAACTTTATTGCACTAAATGGAATGGACCGAATATTCAGCCCCAGGCTATTTATGCAGTTTATGTCATGGAAAACTCATTCTCCAAAACTGGTTCCTTTTTTGCTAAATTCATCTCTTTAGAGACACTGTCACTGTTACCGTTCTGCCATGTTGAAATTAATTTTTGGGTAAAATGAAGGAATTCAAGAAACTATCTACACAATGCTCATTATGCACTTAACAAGAAAACATATAGAAAATGACAGGTCATTGCATTGTGTTAGTTTTCGAACCACAGATGGTAAAATTCTGTGAATAGGACTTTATTTTCAAATTTGCAAATATCATATTTTTTAGCACTCTTCGGTCATAAATATTCAGGGCTAGGGAAAAAAAATCAGGGCTAGTGAAATCTTTAGGAACTAGCCCTTATGGGCTAGTGCAAAATTTTCTTAACGTTGAGCCCTGCGCTTGAATGTATACATTGGAGATTGTAAAGAAGACATGACAGCGATAAGCAGTTAAGTATGTTTATAATGTGTGTTAGGTGCTCTGTGTTACGTTTGTGTTCCCAACTTAGACGAGCTCACGATTTTAACTTTTCAGCTCGAGCTCGGCGAGTTTGCCCCAGGGCTCGAGCCACTCGAGTTCGTGAGTGGTGAGTGCAGCTCTAATATATATATATATATATGTATATATATATTTATATATATATATATATATATATTAGTGTTGGGAATCGTTAAAAATTTCGGGCTCGATTAATCGTCACATTCGCCGAGCGATTGATCGATTGTAATCGATTATTTGGTAGTTTACCTGACACACAATAACGGCAAAAATCAATGTGCGAGGTCGCGAAATGTAAATGAATAATGGAACTGAAACTGAAAGTGCAATACCACAGATTGCTCTACGCATCAATTTCATCCTGAAATGAAGTATCAATTTAGTGCATACAATAAAACTGTATCATATAAACAATGCTACTTACCAATTCCGCTGGTTCTGTGAGATTATACACTGTAATCCACTCCAGAAGTGAGTTACAGTGTATCCTGCCGATCGGACGTATCTTTCAAGATGGCGGCCGTCTCGTCGTATTTATTTTCATTATCGCTCGGCAAAGATCGCGCGATGGAAGGCAAGTTCGATTGATCGGAACTCGGCCCAAAGCGAGCCGAGCAATCGAGTTTGCGATTAATCGACCCACTACTAATATATATATATATATATATATATATATATATATATATATATATATATATATATATATATATATATATATATATATATATATATATATATATATATATATATATATATATATATATATATATATATATATATATATATGTATGTATATATATGTATATATATATATATATATATATATATATATATATATATGTATGTATGTATGCTTGTCAAGCATACCATACTTTTGACATTTAACAGATTTTTAACAACCTGGAGGAACAAATTATATTTGGCAAATAACAATATAAATACTTGGTGTGGCACAGTAACAAAACTAGAAGTACCTGTTTTACATGGCTGAGCAAAAACTACTCAGTTCACGCTGCCCTTTCCCTGTGCTATTATTCCCTGATCTGTTTTATGGTCTTTACCTGACACTCAAGCCAAGTGAACCTGAACGTGTCCCCTGGATGTGCTTTGATGTTCCTTAAACATAAAACGTGTGTGAACTACGAGCATGAAATGGTGCTAATCTTTTACATAGATGTCCTCTTTATATACTGCCTGCTATCATTGATGATGTAGGTTCCATAGCCCTTGCTTTGCTAAATCCTGTAGTCGCACTAGTCCTTTCCCAAATACAAAATTGTAGGTTATCTTTTCACTGTTATATTTCATTTTGGAGAGAGAGAGAGAGAGAGAGAGAGAGAGAGTTTCCCAGAGTTGCCCTCTACATTTCTTTGACCTAATTAAGAGGTGATCTCCTACAGAGTCACCTCTTCATGAAATCACAAATTCATGTATCCCCATCGCATTTGTTTGCTTATTCAATCATGATTGTTTGTTTATCTCTTTTGTTCTTGATGAAGTTCTGTCAGAGCCTAGTTTGTGCTCATTGAGGCTTTTCTATCGTTTCCTTTTAGGTTACCTTGTTAATCAATGTGTAACCTTGACAAAGTTTCTTTTCTTTTTCTTCTTGTGTCCTTAAAAAGTTGCTTTTTTGGCAATTTGTGATTGACATTGGACTGATGCTCTGTCATCTAGCACAGAGAAGGAGGCATTTAAGAACTTCAAATCCCTTTCATAGTGTCATCAAATGATCATTAAAGATAATGACCCCAAGACACCATATGCCTTCCTCCATGGGATTTCCTGCCTGAAGAGAACACTCAATCCTAGACTCCCCACAGGTCTGTGTTACCTAAGCATACATCAACTGCCACATGCAGATAAGACAACCCCCCCCCCCCCCCCCCTCCCATTGTTTTATGATCTTCACTCAATAAACAATTCACTCTCAATAGCCACTTCCTTAAAGGCCCTGCAAAAGAGGACCAGCTGTAAGTTAAACTGAGTGCCTTACAGCTGACTAGCGATGTTGTAACAGCATACTAGTAGTTATGCACACTCAGACATCTACCAAAACCCCTGTAAAACTGTTTGAGCTCACTCCTGGATGATGTTTCTCCTGTTTCATCTACTTTCTTGGATGAATTGGATTTTCCAATGTGTATCAATTTGATGAGAGGCAAGTCATATTTTGCTGATTTAGATATTCACAGGTCTCTTAGAAATAGATAAGTTATGACCGAATAAGCAGAACATAGTACTTACAAATAGAACAAAGTTGATTTCCCTGGGGTATATTTTCCTGGGAAATGTAACACCCTACAGGCGATGTTTTACTAAGAAATTTTACCCCTCTGGAGTAAGATTTATTAGGTCCTTTTAACACACTTAAATTTAAGGTAGCTTGAGGTTTTTCGGCCTGCTTTAATTTCACTAGGTGTTTTAAACAAAAATGGACTTAGGGACCATCAAATCTCTGGAAAAAACATGCGTACAGTGTTTTTAAACAAAAATGGACTTGGGAACCATCAAATCAATCTCAATCTCTCTCTCTCTCTCTCTCTCTCTCTCTCTCTCTCTCTCTCTCTCTCTCTCTCTCTCTCTCTCTCTCTCTCTCTCTCTCTCTCTCTCTCTCTCTCTCTCTCTCTCTCTCTCTCTCTCTCTCTCTCTCTCTCTCATTCTACATTTAATAAGACAAGGGACAATTATTCTCTACTAGGACAAAGCCATTTAGTTAAGTCAGTATATGTTCCCTCCTTCCATATTTTTGAATGGTGGGATGTCACATTGCACTTATACTAATCATCCAGAGTACATGGTTAAGACTCTCCATTCCTCTAAGAGCACCTCTTTAAGAATGCGACCGCATCTTTCTTGTTTTAGTTCTCTTATCACCCTCTTTTTAATTTGCCTTACTAGAGATATCCTACATCTTGACTTACAGAATAGTTTATTACTCCTCACTCACTTTTAAAGACATTAAAGTTAAACTATTGCGCCCTTGTCCTACTTTCCTGTCTAGACTGCATGACCCACCTTGTAGCATGGGCATGGGTCCATGTCCCAGTTTAGCTGTATCGTTACTCATAAAAGTATAAGCGAAAGCTTCCCAGAATACATCATTCTTATGTGTATTCTCGCATTGCAGGATTGCACATTTCAAAGACCAGAAGCCAAATCTCATTGACTTAATAACACTGAAGCACAAAAAATGTTGTGAAGGTTGTCTTACAGGGCTCGAAATTAGCTTGAGTCGGGAGCCCAGGGCTTCCTTGAATTCTTTTGTGGCTTGCTCAAATGTCTGCATGGAGGGAGGGGAGCCCAAACTTGTACTGGTTTCACAGCAATAGGGTTTCCTGAAAAAAAAGACACTTAGTTTCGAGCCCTAAGGAGAATCATTGACCTCGATAGAATTTCTAGCATAGATATCTTGCAGTATTTGGCTCGGGCCTTGCTTATCTTTTACAACCATGATAACCTGAGACCAAAGGCTCCTGCCTTTGCTAAAACCCATTGGTAGAGGAGAAAGTTAACTTATCAGGGACTTGTGCAGTCAGGAACCCAGTCCTGCCTCTTGTACACGATTGGTTGCTGGGTAGTTTTATGATCTTCAGCCTCCTTGATTTATAATGCCCATGCTCGCTGTGAGGTCTGGAGTGTGGTGGTATATGTGCTGATGTTTGTGATATATGGTCTGGTTCACTGGTCAGTCAGCTGTCTGGGGTCAGTAGCTAGGTAGGGGAGTTGTACTTCAGCTTGTTGTCTAGCCTAGCTTACTAGTGCTGGCTTATTCTTCATTAACTAGTCATTATTTTGTTACTAGTCAAGTCATTATAGTACCTTTCAGATTTGCCAGATGGCAGCACTGCTGAATTCTCTTGTTGTTGTAATACCAAAAACTGACATCTGGTGTGGAAATTAAGAACTAAACTGGACTCAGCAAGCATAGTGAAGTTATTAAGCATTAAGCAATATACAGAATTACAAATGTATTCAGCTGGTATCGAGGCTACTTGTTGTCCAGTTAGTTGATGGTCAGACAACTGAGGTCAGTCTCTGAGGTAGTCAGGCGCCAGTAGGTCCAAAGACCAATGTATGTAGGTATTGTTTGTTGATGCAGACAATATAATATAGATTTACACAAGGTAATAAACAAAAAGTGAGGATATGAAAAGAAGAGTCTGTGCAAGGGTGTGACAACCACCAGTTTATAATAATAGTAATACATTTTAATAATAATATTGATATGGATAATGATAATAATTGTGATGATAATATTAATCTTTATCTATAGAGGGTAACTACTGTCTACTGTTATTAATGGGTCAACTCATCTGTGCTTGAGGCACATAACCCAACAAATAACACGCTTTCTGAAATTTTATGAATTCATGATTTCTTTTGAAATTGTTTTACAATATTCATAGGTCCAAAAGTGATCTTCAGATGTGCATGACTAGTATATAGGGTATGATATTTGTGATTGATACCAGAATTGGTCCCCAACATAGGTTTGGGTCTGCTGCCTGCTGCATGGTAGAGTTCGTAATAAATGACCAGTCATGTCTAGTCAGTCAGTCGAGGTCATTCGGTCAACACACGGGGCTGTCTGGTTCATGCAGAACCAATATGAGAGGAATGACCGCAGTCCAGTCGGCTGGCTGAATGACCGCAATCAGCTGGCAGAGTGACCGCTGGTGCCTGCATGGTATGTGTTGTTATTCTATAGTTCATCTGAGGTCAGGTAGCTTCCTCAGAGCTAGGACGGCCAACAGACACTACCACAGCTAGGGGTCAAGCTTGTCTAGAGAGGCAATGGCAGTGCCTTATGCTATTGGTCATTGATACAAAAACAATCCTCTCAGTTTGGAAAAGTATGAACTCCATAACAAGATAGCAGGCCTTGAGCATTGACATATAGCGATAATGATAATAAAAAAAAGATTGAAAAAAAAAATGATGATGATGATGATAATGACAATAATGATAGTAAAAATAATAATAATAGTAATAATTATGATAAAAGTAGTAATAATATTATAATCTAAATATTGTCTGAAACGTGTTGATAGGAAATGTATAATATTGATATTGGGCGATTACCAGGCTCAAACTATGCATATTCTCTCTACCATTTTAACCAATCCATGTTCAGAGTCCCCTATTCTAATTCTCCTTTCCCCTATAAAATGATTTTTAGTCAATGCTTACCCTTCCCCCCCCTCCTCCCCCCAAAAAAAAAGAATTTAAAAAAAAAAAGATTTTTAAAAATAATAAAAAAAAGATGAAAAAATGGTCTTACAGGTAGGCTTTTAAAACCTTGGCATACCTGGTGCTTAAAGCCTTGTAGATAGGTGAGTTGGCCCCAAGCCATACACGCCAACCCATGTCTGGGTCTCGCCTCCTATGCACGGACTAACAGTTTTTGCCTCTGTTTGAATATGGTTGACTGTGGTAAACAGGTTCAGGAAAAGGTTATCCGACAGACCATGGCGTCCACAGCTTATATCACTCACTGTATAAGCCCCACTACTGTGTGGAGGTGTAAAGTGAAACCAGATAGGGCATCTTTCAACTCTGTCGCCATTGAGAAAAATGACCTCCCATTGTTGTAGTGATAAATCAAATATATCTTCAGGGATTTACTTTCAAATTTTTCTTCTCAGTCTGACAGGCTGGCTGATTCTAGATTCAGGAAGTCCTGCCACCTCTTTGCCAGTGTCGCCACATGATGACCACTTGATGGCCCTAAGAAAAAGGTGTCAGTTCCTCGGAAGGGCTATTAGTAAGATGTCTTTCCGCAGGCGTAAATTCACCATTCTGGACTGACAAACTGACTGAACCCTTTACTTTTGAATTAGTGTTTCTGATACATACCTTAGACACAGTTGGAGTAGGTAGTTTAAAAAGGAATAATTCATTCCAGCACACCTCAAATGAAAGTGTCTTATTTGTTGTGATTTTTTTTACACATTTAGAGGGTTGTAGAAAATCGCCAAAAGTTTTACTCAAAACTCCCGTGAAATTCACTCTGCCCTTGTGGGTCAGTGTGAAATTTACAGAAAAGTCCTATGTCAGGGTGACCTTCATCAAGGGTGAATTTAACAGGGTTAAGAAATATTACACTCACTCAGATTTATTTCATAGTATAGCTAAAACTAATGGTGTCTGTAGGCCTCAAGTGAGTGTCTCATTTGCCTACCCGTACCCAGTCTATTGAGTCTATCATCTATTAAGAGGTCACTGGATTGATTTTTTAGAGGCTTATGTTATGTAATATACCTCATATTTGATTTAGAAAGTACTATATATATGATACTGATATTTACCACCTACTGAAATAATAATGGCTATAAATAGTGTACAAAAATCACTGCATTTGCCAAGTATAAATAAGCATGACTCCCTATATGTTAGAGAGCTGCATGTAAAAACCGGAAGAATTATGGTTATCAGGTGAAATTTCAACATTGATGTTATTTTATGTGCCACAGATGGAATGGAAATAGAACATGAAATTGATAATCCCCTGAAACAGACGTGATGTTGATAAAACAGTGTACAAATCACTGCATCCATATCATTAGCCTTCCACAGATAAGCCTGGCTCCACATGTGTTTATGATAGAGATGCATGTAGTAGCGTGGTGAACTATGGTAATGTGGGCTATGGGGATTGGGTGAGATTGGATCATGGCCTACTGTTGTAAGCCCTATCAGGAAAAATGAAAGTTATGCTGTAATATGAAATCTAAACTAGGAAATGTTTGTAGGTCTTGAAGCATTTAATTAGCTTGTCTATTATACCGAAATACTAAACTCCACTTTGACATGCAGCCTTTGGGGTAATAATAGATGTTGATTTTTTATGCATTACAGATAGAATAGAAACTGGTACATGAAACTGATATTTACATAGAAAGAAGTAAAGTTGATTAAATAGGGCACAAGTCACTGCAAACATGTCATAAACTTACCAAAGATAAGCCTGACTCCCCTTGAGCGAGAGTTGCATGTAGTGACTGTGTGAACTATGGTTATTAGGTTCAGATATAGACATTGATGTACGTTATACTTCATATGTCACAGTTGGTTGGAAAAAGTAACAGACATTGATGTTATTTCATATGCCACAGATCCTTGGAAAAAGTAACAGACATTGATGTAATGTTATATGTTACAGATCGAATGGAAACTGATGTTTAACACAGAATAAAGGAACTGATAAAACAGTATACAAACCACAGCACTGTGTCATTCGTTTAACATAGATAAGTCTGTCATTTGATAAAACAGACATTGATTTTATTTTATGTTACAGAGAAAATAGAAATAGTGCATGCAGCTGATATTTGCCATAGACTCAAGTAAAGGGGATACATCTGCACAGATCCAGAGTTTTTCGGAACTAGGGTTGGATGCCATGTGTCGGCAGTAGAATGGGTGTAGTAGGGGGGGGGGTTGACTGTAACGTGTTCGTGTTCGGCGTACATTTACACTACAGGTCTGTAGTGTAAATGAACGCCCGGCCGCTACGCGTATTATAATATTATAATTACTTGTGACGTCATCAAAACTGTAAAATCGCTAATTTCACTGATTTAAAAAAGGTTATTTAATTTCCTAAAAGTGTATTCTTAGTACAATTAGTCCATTGAATGTATCCATGCTGTTTGACCAAAACAGAGTGGACGCTATCATACATAACTGGAAGAACCAAGTTTTCAGTAATGAAACAATCCCAGGCGTTCCACAAAGGCATTCGACGTGTTTGAAGCCGCCTAACGGCGGGTTCTGGAACCTCGCGTCTAGAGCATTCATGCTCAACATTATAGTCTGCCATGGATATGCTCAAGTCCCCAATTTGTGGGATTTGTATGGAGTAGCTAGGTGAACTATGGTGAGATAGGATTGGGGTATGGTGCTATTGTTGTAAGGAAACATCCCATGCTAGGCATAATCCCGCATTGAGGCAATAGATATGTCCATCACATGCACCCACTAAGCCCTTTAATTATGTAATTAATGTCTGCCCTGAAATGAAATATAATATAATTCTGAGAGGTCATAATGTAATATTGATGATGATGATGATGATAATGATGATCGTGAAAAAAGATTTGTGATGATGATGATGATGATGATCGTGATGATAATGGTGATGGTGGTGGATTTGATGATGATGATGGTGGTGTTGATGATGATGGTGATGATGATGGTGGTGGTGGATTTGATGATGATGATGATGATAACGATGGTGTTGATGATGATGATGGTGATAATGATAGTAGAGGTGGTGGTGGATTTGATGATGATGATGATGGTGGTGTTGAACTGTTGATGACGATGGTAATGGTGATGGTGATGATGATAGTGGTGGTGGTGGTGGATTTGATGATGATGATAATGATGGTGTTGATGATGATGATGGTGATAATAATAGTAGAGGTGGTGGTGGATTTGATGATGATGATGATGATGGTGTTGATGATGATGGTGAAGATCTTTTAACCTATATCCTAGTTTTTAACTACAAATAAACACCTGTAAATTTGAATAACTTTTTGCTATGATTTATGTTGATGGCAACCAGTACATCTTGTTGACAAACCTGTATGACCAGCCCACGACTCTATGTGGATGATGAAGGTCATTTGAAAGACTTGGCGACTAAGTATGTACTTGACCTCTGCTTTGTCTACAAGTTTATTGTCTCCCGATCAACTGACCACAAATAACAAACTGACCACAAATAACAAACTGACCACCTGTGATGGTGGTTTAGATGATGATGATAATGATGGTGGTGGTGAAGATCTTTTAACCTATATCCTAGTTTTTAACTACAAATAAACACCTGGATATTTGAATACTATTTTGCTATGATTTATGTTGATGGGAACCTGTACATCTTGTTTACAAACCTATATGACCAGCCCATGACTCTATGTGAATGATGAAGGTCATTTGAAAGACGTGGTGACCATGTACTTGACCTCTGCTTTGTCTACAACTTTATTGTCTCCTGATCAACTGACCACAAATAACAAACTGACCACCTGGCTCCACTGCTGCTGCCAATATATTTGTATTTGGCAAATATGACTGATATTCCTTGGAAATTCAGCTGGGTTTACAATGATAACCCATTACTTCCTAACCCTTATGCTGCTGGTGGCTACTTTGGACAAGACAAAATGATGCAAAAAACCTGAAAAATTGCTGAAACCCTGGCAAATGGGTACTCATCTGATAGTGCTAAGCAAGAGCTTTCAAATGAATACAAACACGACAGGGCTTGGATATTTATCAAAGATTTTAGCATTCTTGTACCTCGGTCAAAAGTGGCCTCAGCATTGAAAGGGTTAAAAGTTTTTTAAGGGAATGTCATCTTGATCTTTAATACCTGTATGAAAAAAAAACTTTGGAATTAAGCATTAATTTGAAAACTATTTGAAGCTCGAAGGGGTACTGTTGATAAGTTTCTGATCAACATTTTCCCTTCAAATATTTTTCTGAATACGTTTTTGCTATGATTTATGTTGATGGTAACCAGTACATCTTGTTTACAAACCTATATGACCAGCCCATGACTGCTGATTACTAGTAGTGATAGGAATCGTTTGAAAAATTAGGATCGATTAATCGTTCAAATTCACGAACGATTAATCGACTTTGAACGATTATCTCTTCACCAAATCGCCTGATGTTTCCTAACACCAGAACTGCACAGTACTGGTGTTAGGAAACATCAGGAAGAAGTTCAAGAGTCAAGAATGGTGCAGAAGATATGAGCGGTTTAGTTTAACTTCGTTGTTTGACTGTTTTGTTGTGCTTGTGTGTGGCCATGTGCCGCACATGGCCACACAGAAGTGGACAAGCAATAATCGTGAAAAATCGATTGTCCATTTCGCCGGTCGATTGATCGGAATTTTGGCCCAGTCCGACCGATTGCTCGACTTGGCGATTGATCGTTACAACACTACTGATTAGTGTTTACTGTTTAGTGAGAGAGATATATCATCAAAATAGTCCAGCAGTTTTGGCTGCTACAGGTATTAATGGGTTAAAATTATCAGAGTGCTTTTGACCACAGAGCATAATGGGATAAATCTATAATACCAGGTGATTGTAAGCTTTTATTAATAACGGTCAAAAACTTTTTACCTCTTCATGCCCATTCTGATGTAGGGGATCCCATTGGTATTAGTAATCCTACCAATGAAATTTCAAAGGAAACCTGTGTATTATTTGATTAAATATTACCCAGGAAGAGATTAGAGAAATGTCCTTCTTGGCAAGATTGACCCATTCATGCCTGTAGTGCCCTAAAGGCTAAAATGCTTTACAACATGTACACTTCTTACATTTGCATCTTTAGAAAAATATTTGATAGGAAGAAGTGTTGAATATGACTTGATCTACAGGTCTTGTTCAAATAGTTGCTGTATCTATGCTTTATTAGTGATATATTTGCATAATCATCATATAATATCCTGTCGACAATTTCAAGGGGACCTCTAAGCCCGAGTGGATTATATAGGTCAGCCTCTTCTTCATTCCGAGTAGCGCATGCCTTCTGTTGGCCACCAGATTGTTGTTGAAGGTTAGCATAGGGAGACTGACAGGAACATTTTTCTCTAGCTGCTGCTGATTCTTAAGCTTGAAGTCTTTGACACACATAAACCATGGGTAAGTAGACGCAGTAGACTAAACATGGATCATCCTTTATCTGGAGGCAGACGCATCTTAACCCAATTATGCTATAGCGATCCTCTTGAATTTGTCGTCTGGATCTTAGATACTTTTGACAAGAACTTTGGAATTAAGAATGATTTTACAAAATATTTGAAGGGAAGCTGTTGGTAGTGTTCTAATTAACAATTATTCTTTTAATATTTCCCCAATTTTGCTTTCCTTTGAAAGATTTCATCTGAGTTATAATTGTCAGGCTGCTTTTGGCTGCTGTGAGCATTAATGGGTTAACCCAACCATGCCAGGAGTTAAGTAATTCTCCTTGATTATTTTATGCTTAGTTGATGTATATGCATGTATAATCACTTAGGGCAACAATACAAATACTTTGAATCCTTAAAAAGTCCTCTTGAATTTGTCATCTGGATCTAAGATACTTATGGCAATAACTTTGGAATTAAGATTGATATTACAAAATATTTGAAGGAAAGTTGTTGGTAGTGTTCTGAATAACATTTCTTCTTCAAATATTTTTCCCAATTTTGCTTTCCCTTGAGAGATTTTGTCGAAGTTGTCAGGCTGCTTTTGGCAGCTGTGAGCTTTAGTGGGTTATTCCATTCATGCCTATTAAGAGTTCCCCTTGATTATTTTTATGTATAGTACATGTATATGCATGTATGAATAAATAGGGTAACAATAAAGATACTGTGATATTTGGAAAATATCTCAGACCTCCAGCCTTTAAGATGCGTATTCTGACAAGCTGCAAAACTTATGGGTGAGCAGAAAATGGCATGCCCAGCCATTATCTTGCTTAAACAGGTTAGGCTTAATATCCAGTCCTGCAGTGTCAGCATGGAGAACTGATCGACTGTCTATTGCAGTGTACAATACATGCTTTTGTCAACAGAAAATACAGAGTAGCAAGCAAGAATTATTGAACTCCACATGCTTTTGCTCTATGTGTATCAGTCATTCTCATGACATATAGATGGATAGATATACTAACCAGGCTGTGGTGGACAGCTGCTTAGATCAGTGACTTCGGAGTGATGGGGTTAACCTTTTGGTGCCTTTAGTGCCCAAAACTGCCTGACCATTTTGGTGATATTTCGCTAACAAAAAGAATTTTCAGATAATATTTGAAGAAAAAATAATAAACAGAAAAAAATCAACTCTTGTTCAAATATCTTTCTAAGCTGGAATTGACTCCAAAGTTATTATCAAGAGCATCATAGGTCCAGATGACTTCTGACGAGAAAATCTCCAGGCTTGATTGGGTTAAAGCAGAAACCACAGAGGACTGATGGCTTTATTGAGGGCTCTGTGAGAGTTTCGACAAGGAAATTGATTTAGTGAGAGGTTAGACAAGGAAATCTATTTAGCCGCCTATCATTTTCTTTACGGAAAACGCCTGGGAGGAAATCTATTTAGCTGCCTGTCATTATCCGTACAGAAAGCAACTGGGGGGGGGGGGGGGGGGGGGGGGGGGAGAAGATCTTGACACACAAAAAGATGTGTAACTGATTCAGTTTGATCTACTTAACCCATTAATACACGCGACTGCCTAAAATATCCTGGCAATTTTGGTGAAATCTCTCTTGCTATAGTATAATTGAAGAAATATTTGAAGGTAAAATGTCAATTGAAATGTTACCAATAACTCTCCTTCAATTATTTGTAAAAATCATTCTTATCCGAGTTATCTTCAAAATCTTCTCCGTCCCTCACCCTGTTTTTAACCCATTCAAACTCAGAGTTCCCTAGGAAAGTATCGTCTGCTTTTTTCATACTTTTGAAAATAACTTGAAAATAAAGCAAATTTCACAAAAAACACTTTTGTGGGTAAAATATCAACAAAATAGTCAGGCCTGTTTTGGCTGCTCTGAGTGCCAATGGGTTAAATAGAAAAGCCCTAAGTGCTGGAGGAAGGAAGGAAGGAGCTGATAAAAGGGTTGCAGTTACTATTCTAGCCAAGGAAATCCATTAGCTGGCTGTCGTAATCTATACAGTTCCCACTGCCTCATGTCTTCATCTACAACCCCTCTAGGTATAAAAAACTGTGTGGGACTGGGTAATCTGTGAGCTTCGCTGTGCTGCTGTTTTAACCCATTTAACCCTGGAGATCTACTTGACAAGTGTTGTCTGGACCTGTCATACCTTTGAAAATAACTTCGGTGTTAGGCATAAATTTGCAAAATATTTGAAGGAGAGTTGTAGATTAGAGTTCTGAAGAACATTTCTCCTCCAATTTTTTTCTGAAAATTCCTTTTGTTAGAGAGATATCACCAAAATAGAGAGGCAGTTTTGGTTGCTACAGGCAGGAATGGGTTAAACAAGGAATGAGTTGGATTGTTCAGACGAAGAATTTCTTTTAGTCGTCTCTCATGATCTGGAACATTTCCAGGAAGGAGGAGATCTTTATATAAAAAACACACTCGATATGCAGTGGGCCACATGTCAGATTTACTGTGTGCTGCGACTTCATTGCTACTGTTTTGAACGAGGATTGAGAGGGTGTTGTAACGAAGAATTCTTTCTGGTCGTCTCTCATGATATGGAACATCTCCAGGAAGGAGGTCTCAATAAAAAAAAAACACTACATGTCAGATTTACTAGGGTTGGGAATCGGTTGCAATTTCAAGATCGATAATCAGTTGCAGCCAACCGATCGATTATCGATCATAATCAGTTCTTCGCATTTTTGCAGTAATTGGGTACTGAAGGTCTAGAGCCTAATGATAAGTGATAGTCTATGACAATTACTTGCTAGTAGCACCCACCTTAACTTTGTTTTGAAGTGTTTTTGGAGCTTAGTTTCATAGCAAGAAAGCTGACAACTTGCCTGTCATTTAGTTCTATATTTTGCTACTAGGTATCACCTTTTCCGATTATAATCAATTGCCAGTTTTTTAATCGATTAATCAGTAAAAGGGAGGCAGACGATCGATTATCAATTATAATCGATTATCGTCCCAACACTAAGATTTACTGTGGTGTTGCTGCTACAGTGCTGCTGTTTTATGTGTTCTAACAAAGAATTCTTTCTAGTTGTCTCTCATGATCTGGAACATCTCCAGGAAGGAGATCTTTATACATAAAAAACACTATATGCAGTAGAGCTGCACTCACCACTCACGAACTCGAGTGGCTCGAGCCCTGGGGCAAACTCGCCGAGCTCGAGCTGAAATATTCAAATCGTGAGCTTGTCTATGTTGGGGACACAAACGTAACACAGAGCACCTAACACACATTATTAACATACATAACTGCATACATACATAACTGCATACATTCAAGCAGTGTTGAGTGTTATAGAGACCTTTGTCTTCGTCAGCACGTTTTAAAATTTGATAAACATGGCAATGTTAATAGATCTCCGCCAATAAATATTTATTTCTTAATAGCTGGGCTGGAAAATAAGTATTTCTTTGTATAATTGGAACGTCCGTGAGCTCATGAGCTCACGAGTCAAACGGGTGGTGAGCTCATGAGTTGATCTCCCTCCGTGAGTGCAGCTCTAATATGCAGTGGGCCTTGTCAGATTTACTGTGATGCTGCTTGTACAGTGCTACTGTTTCGAGTGTTCTAAAGAAGAATTCTTTCTAGTCGTCTCTCATGATATGGAACGTCTCCAGAAAGAAAGAGGTCTCAATGTGAAAAAACACTTGGTATGCATTAGGGCACGTGTCAGATTTACTGTGATGCTGTTGCTTGTACAATGCTACTGTTTTGAACGAGGATTGAGATGGATTGTTGTAACAGCTGTTTGAGGAAGAATCAAGAATTTCCCCTCCATGCTCCTGACTGAACATCACCTACAGACTGCAATCAATCTCCATCATTTTTCAAAACAAGAGCATTTTCGAAGTACAGTGAAGTTGAAAAACATGTAACAATTCAGGGTGCAACATAGGTTCCAAAACATTACTTGCTGAGGGGGGCAAGCTGCCCCTTAAGTTTACTTGCCCCGCTGGCACTTAATTCCACTTGCCCTGCCACTCTGTTAAACAAATGTGAGTTACATTGCGAGGACAGGGTTCGACTAGCCCAGGGGCATATGCCCCTAGATTTTGCTGTGGGCTCCAAGATTTTTCGGACTAGGGGCCCAAAATAGTATTAAAATCACCAGAAATCCAGTTGTTGACCACTTGTTTTTATCAAAAGTCCTTTTTTGGGCCCCTAACCTGAAATCTAAGTGTCAGACCGTGGAGGACTCTTTCAAAAATATTACTTGCCAATAGTGCTGGGAATCGTTGGAAAATTTCAGCTCGATTAATCATCCAAATTTTCGATCGATTAATCGATTATAATCGATTATTATTAATGTTGATATGCCCACTAAACAGAGTCCAATATATGGCTGATTTCCCTTATATTTTGAATGATAAATGGTCAGGAACTCAAAATTCATGTTTATTACAATAATCTTTTACTTTTATGCATAGTGGGGCGGATAAATCAAGATTTTGGCCAAATCGTGCACTTTGGGGTACAAGCATGAAACTTGGTACAATTATGGTTTAAGGCATGCTAATAAAAATTGGAAGGGGACACAGGCTGTAGGTCACCCCTATGACCTATTTTTGGGCCATTTTAGGTCAAAAACGGACATTTTTGGTGATTTTACATATGAGACACTTTCATTAAACTGAGTAGAAACATGAAACTTGGTATAATTATGGTTTAAGGAATGCTTATAAACATTGGATAGGGACACAGGCTTTAGGTCACCCCTATGACCTATTTTTGGGGCGTTTTAAGCCAAAAAAGGACATTTTTGGTGTTTTTGCAGATAAATACTTTCATGGATCTTGGAAGGAGCGTGAAACTTGGTACAATTATGGTTTAGGGATTGCTTATAAAATTAGGAAGGGGACACACATTGTAGGTCACTACTCTGACCTATTTTTAGGCCATTTTAAGCCAAAATTGGTCAAAAACGGACAATTTTGGGGGATTTGGCTAATAAAACATCCTTTACTTTCAGATTGAAGCATGAAACTTTGTACAATTATGGTTTAGGGAATTCTTATAAGAATTTGAAGGGGACACAGGTTGTAGATCACCCCTATGGCCTATTTTTGGGCCATTTTAAGCCATATTAATTAGATATAAACTGACATTTTTTTGTGATTTTGCAAATAAAAACATTCATTGACTTGTGGGATGCATCAAATTTACAACAAATATTTCCTTATGGATATTAATATATTTAAAGTGATATTATTTATGTCATATGTAACCTAAACATCACATTTCGGGGGTTAAATGATGCAAAAAATTCCAAAAGCTAGCACTTCTTGTAGGAATGATATAGATTGAGTTAAATAATAGTCTAAACAATAAAACTTTGAATGTGAATACTCAGTTAGGTATTTGTTTCTTCAAATAATTGAATAATAGCCCCTGACTGCCTGCTTTAGTCATCATTCTACATCATATTTGAGAAATGTACAATCTTGACATTTCCATATTACAAGTTTTGACTGACAGAATAATGCTACAAGGCAGTAACAGAAAAGAGCTCTTCCATATTTGATGAGTTGAGAGAGAAACATGAAAAATGTTTTCAGAAAGGAGAGGGATGGGAGTTGTACTTGTGATTTATCCTTAAAGGCTTGCGTACTATTCACAACTTTGCCTGAAGGAGGGTCTAATTTTTAAAACTGGTATTTTCAGGGTAAGAATGCATGATTTTAGCATTTTACCGTTTTACTCTTCGGAACAGTGTCTTCCACATTCTCAAAGAACAGTGCAATTGGGATCAGCTTTGTAACATTTACACTGGCCCTTGCATGCTTTTCTACACTTACAGTAAATGAGTTCACAACACATTTCCTGAGCCTGTGCCAGATTTGTCCGAAAAGATTTTCCATATCTTTGCAGGACTTGGGAGCTCTGGGTCCTCTGTGTTTGTGGCCCCTAAATAGGTCCTCCCTGATAGGCAGCACCTAGAGAATCTGTTGCACTAGGGCTCACTGTGATGGGAGAATGCTCTCTAAATAACAAGATTTTTAGAAAAAAGGTGCTGTGTTGCAGAATTGACCCTACAAAATTCATGCCTTGATGATATCTGGGTGTTTTTTTCTCAGAAGTCACCAAGACATTTTTGTCACTAGCCAGTAGGGGATGCTCCAGATAAAGTGTCTGAGAATGCATTGATAGTGATTGAAATGTATGTGGTGCTGATATATGACAGAACAAATGAATTTTGAAGGGTCAATTCTGCAACACCTTTTCTCCTGGAAATCTTGTTGTTTAGAGAGCATTCTCCCATTACAATCAGCCCTTGTGCAACACTTTCTAGCTGCTGTCTATTCGGGAGGACATATTTGGGGTCCAGCAACACAGAGGGACCCAAAGCTCCCAAGTCTTGCAAAGTGATGCTGGAGCAAAAACATTTCGATATGGAAAACCTTTTTGGACAAATCTGGCATGAATTACAAACTCATTCACTGCAAGTGTAGAAAAACATGCAAGTGCTAGTGTAAATGTTTAATGTTGTTAAGATAGTCTCAATTGTGCACACAGGTCTTTTTGAATGTGGAGGACACAGTTCTCAAGAGTAAAAATCATGCAATCTTACTCTGAAAATTCCAGTTTTAAAAGCAGTAAAATGGTAGAAAATTAGACCCTCTATCAAGCAAAGTTGTAAATAATGCAAAAGCCTCAGCTTATGTAATTAGTAAGGTATCCTACACATCGCTCCATCCAACCCCTCTCTTTTTTTAAATAATTTCTCATGTTTCACCCTCAATTCATCAAGCATGGAAGAGAACTTTTCTATTACTGCACTGTAGCATTATTCTCTCATTCATAGTCAAAACATTTCTCAAATATAATGTCAAATGATGACTAAAATAGGCAGTCAGGGGCTATTATTCAATCATTTAAAGAAACAAATACATGTATTTAACTGAGTACTCATACTCAAGGTTTTTTTGTTTTTTTATTCCTACCAGAAGTGCTAGCTTTTTGGAAATTTCCGCCTCATTTAACCCCCAAAATGTGATGTTAAAGGTTACATACATGACATAAATGAAATCACTTAAAAATGTATTAATATCCATAAGGAAATATATGTTGCAAATCTGATGCATTCCACAAGTAAATGAATGTTTTTATTTGCAAAATCACAAAAAAATGTCAGTTTATATCTAATTAATATGGCTTGAAATGGCCCAAAAATAGGCCATAGGGGTGACCTACAGCCTGTGTCCCCTTCCAATTTTTATAAGAATTCCCTTAACCATAATTGTACAAAGTTTCATGCTTCAATCTGAAAGTAAAAGATATTTTATTAGCCAAATCCCCCAAAATTGTCTGTTTTTGACCAATTTTGGCTTAAAATGGCCCAAAAATAGGTCAGAGTAGTGACCTACAATGTGTGTCCCCTTCCTAATTTTATAAATAATCATTAAACCATAATTGTACAAAGTTTCATGCTTCTACCAATATCCATGAAAGTATTTATCTGCAAAAACACCAAAAATGTCCTTTTTTGGCTTAAAACGGCCCAAAAATAGGTCATAGGGGTAACCTACAGCCTGTGTCCCCATCCAATGTTTATAAGCATTCCTTAAACCATAATTATACCAAGTTTCATGCTTCTACTCAGTTTAACGAAAGTGTCTCATCTGTAAAATCACCAAAAATGTCTGTTTTTGACTTAAAATGGCCCAAAAATAGGTCATAGGGGTGACCTACAACCTGTGTCCCCTTCTAATTTTTATTAGCATTCCTTAAACTATAATTGTACCAAGTTTAATGCTTGTACCCCAAAGTGCACAATTTTTTCCTTAACCGCCCTACTAGCATGGCTTTCATGGTAAGCAAGGCCCCTTTTAAATGGAAACTTTGACCAGGTGAGCAAAAATAATAATCGAAAATGATCGATCTTCTGTTTCAATAATCGATTAATCAGAATCATGGCAAAACGACCGATTAATCGATTATTTCGATTAATCGTCCCAGCACTACTTGCCAAGCAGGGCAAGGTAGGGTCTTGTTCTACTTGCCTGATTGCTATTTTTTTACCAAATTTACTTGCAACTTGCAACGGGGCAAGTGGTTATGTTGCATGCTGCAATTCTTGTTTGTAGCGCTATAGCAGGGTCTTTGGTGTTGTCTCAACAGTTATCAGTTTTTGAGGTCATAAAAATTAAGTAGTCACCACACAGCAAAAATAATAAGTTTTCCCAGTACTGACTTTACATCTGTAATATTTGAACTGTTATGTTAACATCATTTAGTAGTGGATAATAGGATCCCACTGCCACCACTGCATTGCACTCATTAATATCTTTGAATGGGATTAGGCCTACAAAAATGTTTGTTTCCTGTAACCCTACCTTAACAAGTTTCTATTCAAAGAAATCCCTACCCTAAAGTTTTTTTTCGCCCTCCCAACTTTCAATCAACGTAAAACAATGCATAAACACACACATTTTTGTCCAAAAAAATAATGCAAATGGCAAATGGCCTTATCTGTAGTTTTTAACCCATTCATACTGTCAACAGCCCAAAGCCACCTGATTATTGAGTTAAAAGCAGATAAAACATACACAACTTAAAATTTATATTTTGGCTGTTCAGCATCGTTCATTTTTTATCATTTCCATACTGTTTATTCTGCCAACTTTACTGACTTCCTACTTCCTAGTTACTGACTTTGTACATTCATGGTTGTATAGCAGTAGAGTATCAGGCATGGAGGTTCTTTGCAACAAATTACATATGAATGCTCTCAAAGCCTACCCTCAGTCTTGGTTTTCCCATTTCAGTTTATTCCCATGGTTAAACGCTTCACTTTCACTTTGAAGTTTTTGACTATACATATTTTTTTGACACACCAGGATTTTCTGACCATCTATACCATTTGTTTTATTGCAGTAGAGGACCAGGCAACAAATTAATGAAATTATACATATATGTGGTTCTTTCCAGTCCTTGACCTTGTTCATTCCTGTGTAATTGCCTAATTTGATGGTTCTTGATTTTCTGACAATACCCATTTTTCGCTGACATTGTCCTTGCGTTTCTGACCACATGTATCTTTGTTTTTATTGCAGTAGATGATCAGACGTGTATGGATTACCCTGGCAAAATCCTTGATTTTCTGACAATACCCATTTTTCGCTGACATTGTCCTTGCGTTTCTGACCACATGTATCTTTGTTTTTATTGCAGTAGATGATCAGACGTGTATGGATTACCCTGGCAAAATCCTTGATTTTCTGACAATACCCATTTTTTGTTGACATTGTCGTTGCGATTCTGACCACATGTATTTTTGTTTTATTGCAGTAGAGGATCAGGCTTGGGTGACCTTGGCAACAAATGACACATACGCCCTGGGCGCCCTGGTTCTGGGGCACTCGCTGCGTAATGTGGGAACCACAAGGAGGCTGGTCTGCATGATAACACCTGGTGTATCCATGCCTGTCAGGTAAGTCACACAACACCTTTATTCAACCCTTCTCATGCTGTGTATACTGTAAAACCCTTTATAATCACGCCCCTTTTTATTCACGCAACTGCCGTCTGAATCTGAGCGCGGCCATTTAATTACACGCATCAACCGTATCACCACTAGATGGGGCATTGTTATGCTATTTTGAACGTATATCAGCGCCAGTAATAAACGCGTTATCATCACCTAGCGCGAAATGCGTGAAATTAAAAGGAGCGCGATAATAATGGGTTTTACAGTATATGCATTTATATATACTTTCCCTGAAGTTATACTTTCCCCGAAGGTCTGCAGGTGAAAATCTTAGACAGGGTCTTAGACAGGATGTTTAAAAAAAACCTGTCCAAAACCGCATTCACAAAATTCATATCCTTCCAGATTTAGCTACCTAGCTTATTCAAATCCTGATTTGGATAATGGATAGAAGTCCATAAAAGTAAAAAGTAAAAATTCTTCTCATGAATTTTTGCTGGTCCATATAGGAGTGTGCCTGTCCAAAAGACAGGTTGGATGGTTCTGGCGAGTTCTCTGACCCCTGTATGTATAATAAACAGGAGCAATAGAAGTGGATAGAAATAGAAGTTTTACTCTACATCAGTCAGGAGATGAGAAACGTGATAGGCACACGTCTGATACATACCCACACTACCGCTCTCATCCCCTTGGGTGCAAATATGTATGTCTGACAGTGATGGAGCGAATACGTAGGTGACTCCATCATGAACATGTATCATTCCGGGAATAGCTCCTCTTCCCCAGACATGCTAGTAAATATATACATTCATAAGATATGAGTCATATCAGACATGCTGTTATACACAGTAATCACTGAAGCAGGTGAAAATTTGTACAATATACACGAAAACCCGCTCAAGTGGAAACCTGTTAAAGATTTAGGGCACCTTTTCATAAAAAATGTGTAGCAAAATTTTCTCAGGTAAAAATGAATACTGATCATATATTACCTGTAAGAGAATACCACTTTTATATAAAAAATGGGTCTGAAAATTCTCAGAAAATGAATTATATTTTACCTTTTAAAGAAGACCACCTTAATATAAAAATGGGTCTCAAAAGATCCTCAGGTAAAAAATTAATAATATGTTACCTGTTAGTGAAGGCCATCTTTTCTCAATTGCAATTTTAGAGTTATTTCACTAATGACCTCAAGTTGACAAAATTTTATAATTGCCTGTTTAAGGAGACCACTTATCTATCATGACAGGTCGCAAGATTCCTTTTCAATTGGCACTATGATATTAGCCCCATATCAATAATAGAGACCTTGGTTGGTCAAAAGATAATAGTATAGTTCACATGTTTAAAGAAATCTGCATAAAATGGTACATGTGAAAATATTTTAAGGTGCTACTGGCCATGCAATCCAATATTTTGCCAAGTTTATAGGTGTGTTTGATTGATTCGAACTGTCGCATGTTTTGAAGCCTCCATCGCACTCTGGTGCCACAATGCAACAATTGGTCACCCCTGCACAGGGATTTATTTGCTCCTAAATTTTATATCCGAGGAGCATAATCTACTCCTGTCTGATAATTTAAACCCTTGCGCTGCTGGTGGCTAATTTGGCAAATACAAAATGATGCAGAAAACCTGAGAAAATACTTAAACCTTGGCACATGGGTACTCATCCGAGAGTACTCAGCGAGAGCTATCCAATGAATACCAACATGATAGGGTTTAAATAGTTTTTAGAAATCTATGCATCCTTGTGCTTTAGACAAAAATAGCCTCAGCATTGGAAGGGTTCACCCTTCCTATGCTGAGGCTACTTTCATCCAAACCACAAGGATGCAAAGATTTTTGATAACCATCCAAACCCTGCCATGTTGGCGTTCATTGGAAGCTCTCACCGAGTAATCGTACCCATGTGCCAGGGTTTCAGTCATTTTTCAGCTTTTTTACGTCCTTCAGTATTGGCCAAATTAGCCACCAGCAGCCTAAGGGTTAAGGTCTATTCCCTGAGTACTATAAGTCAGTAGGTGATAAGAGCAGAAGCCTCGTCTCTCTCTCGGTGCCTCTCAGTGCGTGGCCAGTGAGTGAAAGAGTGGTGTGGCGGGCGTGTGAAATGCCAGATATCCTAGCCCATGAATCACCACCAAGAAAACCTACCTCACAACTTGCAGAAAAGCTCATTTGGAACCAATAGTAAAATGTCAGACGGAGTATTCCCAAGGGCCGGCCAGACTTGCCGCCGACCGATGAGTTGCTCGTGCTATTCAGACGGTATTGCCTACGAGTGCAGACTTACTGCAAGGGAAGCTATTCTAGCTACAGCATTGCTATCTCTCAAACATGTGTCAGAGGTAGTGTTTCTAATTAACCCTTCCAATTTGGAGGCTACTTTTATCCAAAGCACAAGGATGCAAAGATTCTTGCTGCCGACGACAAGTTGCTCTCACTATTCAGTCGGTATTGCCTCCTCATGGAGACTTACTGCAAGGGAAACTATTCAAGCTACAGCATTTCAATCTCTCAAACATGTGTCAGGAGTAGGGTTTCCAATTAAGAAAGGGAAACGGAATTGAATATTGAAAGGTCAACTGTAAGCAGTCATTTACCCTATATGAACCAACAATGTATCATTAGATCTCAGTCATGCTTATGAGGGAAAATGCTTTAGTATTTGTAGTTCTTTGACTTATGAAATGGACATCCATCTAATTTTTTTAGTGCAGGGCTCAAAATTAATATGTGCCAGGAACTTAAGGCTCTATTGAATTCTCCTCAGTGGCTCTCTCAAATTTCTAAAGGGATCCTTAAAATGGACATGTTTCTATATACAATATAGCTTTTGAAGATGCATCTGAAAAACAACTTAAGTTCAATACCTGCACTGTATAACCCACCTTTCCATATCATCCGGATGTGGACTAAGCTTTGTAAGCGATGTAAAACCCCAAACAAACATAAGAAAAGGCAACCCTACTCCTGTATTTACTGTTTCCTCACCCCGGCAGCAGAGGTGGATCATGTACAGGCCGCAGCAGGGAGGTATCACGGCCTAGGGTGATACCATGTGGAGATAATGGAAGAGACTGGTAACATATATCATAGGCCAAGCTGGGTTAAGTTGCCAAGAGTTGGTGATATGATATGGAAGGCTTGGGGAATACATGGAGGAAGGCAGGATTTGAGGGTGATGATTTGGATGTACTGTATATCAAGGTTAAATCTTGACTATTCAGTTGTTAGTGGTACTTATATCATTTTGGTTTGTAGTAGGGTTATCTGCCATATTAACCCTTATGCTGCTGTTGGCTAATTTTGCCAATACAAAATGATGCAAAAAAACTGAAAAATGACTGAACCCCTGGCAAATTGGAACTCATCTGAGAGTGCTCACTGAGAGCTTTCTAATGAATACCAACATGATAGGGTTTAGATGGTTTGCATACTTTTTGCCTTCTTGTGCATTTGGAAAAAGTAGCCCCAGCAGCAGAAGGGTTAAAGCTTATGCATGAGTTGACAATCCATTTGTTTATGATGAAGGAAGCTGGAGAACCCATGTAAACCACCAACTAAGAAAAATCATCTTGAGTCAGTCAGTGTCAAGAAAAGTTTTCAAATATTTTCAATCCAATCCAAGGGAAGTTTTTTTTTTTTACCCTAATCGGTCCGCACTATGCATAGGTCAATACAAAACTTTATTGTTTAGGGAGGGGAATTTATCTATTCAATGAAAAATTGCATTTTGCATAATTAGCACCAATTCTAAGCAGCTTCTTTCAACACCAACCCTGCTGTACAAAACGGTCATTACTCTACACAACATTGAAACCCAACCACAAGCTGTGAAATTGGAGTTTATGTACTTGTACATAGCATTTCTGGCTTCTGATTTAGTCCATACTGCTCAGCTGTGAATATGGAGTTTATATACTTGTACATGGCATTTTTGTCTTCTGATTGATCCATACTGATCAGCTGTGTGCTAAGTACTTAGGTAGTAGTAAGTATGTCGAAGAAGTGGAATCACTCCCTGCGTGCACTTAAAGTTCACACCTTATCTGCCGGTGGGCAGACTTCCAAGACTTCCAGACTTAACCCATTCACACTCGGAGGTACTTTGGAAAGTATCGTCTGCTACACTCATACTTTTGGAAATAACTTGGGTATAAAGCAAAAGTTCACTAAATATTTGAAGGAGAGTTGATTTTTTGCTTCTGATCAACATTCCCCTTTTGAATGTTTTCTGGAAAATGCTTCTGTAGGTAAAAAATATATAAAATCGTCAGGCCTGCTTTGGCCGCTCTGAGTGATAATGGGTTAAAATTCCAAGAGATGCTCACTCCTGTCCAGTCCAGCACTTTTACTACCCGTCAATCCTGTCGGCCATCCCTGCTGAACTCTTGCCACCATGGAGCGCTTTTCTCAGCGTAACATTTTCTGGTTGACATTTGTGGTTTTTGGAAGGGCGTCGGGAGGAAAGGAGATAACTTGATAAGGGTGTGGAGCGATCTGCTTCTGTCTGCTGATATTCACCAGTTATAGAGCCGCCAAATGGCCGCATGGCTGGCTCGTAGGCTAGATGTTGGTTTCTCGCTGGTTGTTGAATGCCTTGTTTGTAGGCAAACTATTAGACTAGTTAATCCTTATGCTGCTGGGTGCTAATGTTCCCAATAGGAAATTATGCAAAAAAATTAAAAAATGACTGAAACTCTGGCAAATGGGTACTCACTTAGAGTACTCAGCAGGAGTTATCTAATGAATACCAACATGACTGGGTTTAGATGGTTTTTAAAAGTCTTTGCATCCTTGTGCTTTGGATAAAAGTAGCCTTAGCATTAGAAGGGTTAATATCTAGTTCCTGACTTGTTGTAGGCGAGTTAGTTTGTACAGGGACATGTAGTACATGTAGGAATGTATGCTCCTGTTTTTGTGGGCTAGTGGGTGGACTAATTAATTTCTGGTTTTCTTACTGGCTATGTGGCTGGCTTGTTTGTAGGCAAACTATAGGACTAGTTAATATCTATAATTCCTAGTACAGGAACATATAGGAATATATGCTCCTGGTTTTGTGGGCTAGCCAGTGGACCAGTTAAACCTTATGCTGGTGGTGGCTATTTTGGCCAATACAAAATGATGCAAAAATCCTATAAAATGACTGAAAACCTGGCTCATGGGTACTCATCTGAGAGTTCTCAGTGAGAGCTTTCCAATGAATACCAACACATAAGGATTTAGATGGTTCATTGAAATATCGGTGTCCTTGTGCTTTGGACAAAAGTAGCCTCAGCATTGGAAGGGTTAATATCTTGTTTTCTGGCTGGATAGGTGGCTGGCTTGTTTGTAGGTTCTAGGTGCTACAGATACAGATTCTATCAAAAATGTTTACTCAATTTGATATTACAATTTGATCGATCCAGGTCTTTATTATTGGTACAAAGGCTAATGCATCACCTGGTTACAATATTTAAACTGATTCTAACGCAGGGGCCACAGCTGTTGCTGTGCTTCAGGGTAAGAGTATTAGAACATCCCTGTTTTCAATTGTGAGGTAGAAGGATAATCAGGCACTACCATAAATTCTTAGTAATTTGGGACACCTTTTAATCATAACAATTATTATGCATTGAGGGTGGCCTATTTTTCCTGAAAATACCGACAAAGCAGCGTAATAGTGGCCCAGATTTCCCGCGAAGCTCAAATGTAGTGATCAAGTAACTAGTGAGATCTGGCAGGTGAGATTCTGTCACTTCTATGAAAATGGTGGCCAAGATTCTGAGGGTGGTCTGAATTACCGATAATTTACGGTATACATACTTAAATCAAAAGTATTGTTGAGTGTGCCACTGCTGGCATAACATCTTGAAATGCAGTTTCACAGATAAAGATGATGTACCAATTTAGAACTTGTAGTGCCCAAAACCGCCTGACAAAGTTAATGATATTTTTCCAACATGAAGCACTATTCAAAAAATATTTCAAGAAGAAATGTTGATGATAAGTTGCCTAACAACTCTCCTTGAAATATTTTTCCAACTTATGATTAATTCCAACGTTATTTTCAAAACTAGGTTATGTCCAGACAACACTTTTACGAAAGGAAATCTCTAGGCATGGATGGGTTAAGTCAATGGATCTAGTCTATTTGGACTGTAGTTGGCTGGGGGAGGGGGATGGATTGGAGGTATCATCCTGCTCAACATTATAACACAAACACTCACCCAGCAGTCTGGTGACTGTTTGTTTTTGTAGAAAAAAAACTTATTTGGTGTGTGTGGGAGTCAGTTCTGTCTACCATGGAAGTTTCTCATTTCTTTTTTGCTGGTGGCGTACCAACTTTAAGTGCAGTATACAGAGAAAGTTTCCCTCTCTAAAGGTCATAGGTACACGGCTGCCTCTAGAATAATTGGCCATTCCATACTGTAGTAGCTACTATATCACTGTCAAATGTCTTCTAAAATAGTTTAGTAGATGTGTAATAAAGGGTATATATATATATATATATATATATATATATATATATATATATATATATATATATATATATATATATATATATATATATATATATATACTTATATATATATAATAATTATATATATATATATATATATATATATATATATATATATATATATATATATATATATATATATCTATATATATACTTCATCATTGAGCTTTTGAGCTTTTGCCATCCTCATACCTCAAAGGCTGCGAATGTGGTATCTTCGGCATAAACCGACAATTACCAAAACTATTTATACAGTATGACATCCAATTTTGGCAGCTGGTATAATAATTTAACACGTAGTTAGTTAGCAAGGTCTCATTTTCTCCCCTATCTGGGTAAGTGAGGTCATATTTGCGTGTAAATCGTAATGTTACTAGTAATCAATGTGACATAGTTTGATTTATGAGGCTGGTCTATGCTGTAGAGGTGACAGGGAGGTTATCATCATGGTCTAGGGTTTTTATTGTTATACTTTCCAAACATCTACCCTGTGCCTGATAAAATATGCCCTACTTAACCCATTAGTGCTTAAGAGTTCCCCTAGACATTGTTGTCTGGATCAAAATTGAGAGTGATTCTACAAAATATTTGAAGGAGAGTTGTTTGTAGTGCTTTGAATAATATTTCTCCTTCAAATAATTTAACAACTTTGGGTATGCCTGCTAGATTTCATCAAAATTGTCAGGCTGCTTTTGGCCGCTGAGCATTTGATGGGTTAACCCCTTCATGCCTGGAGATCTACTTGTTATATTTTTGAAAATAACATTGGAATGAAGCATGACTTTACAAAATATTTGAAGGACAGTTGTAGGGAAAGTTTTGAAGAACAATTCTCCTTCAATTTTTTAAGTATTGCTTTTTTTAGAGAGATATCTCCCAATACATAATTGTAGGTGCCAATCCCTAGATGTGATCTTTATGAGCAATCTTGTGTACATGCTAGATTATAAATGAGAGCCATATCATGTACACTGTGTGAAACAATCAGCCTTTTTGCTGACCTTACATTCATAGTTAATGTACATCAGCTGGAGCCATATTCTCAAGAATGTTGATACTTATTGCTTTCATGGTCCATAATCTAGACCTGGCCCTTTTACAAATGATGTTTTTGGCACTAATTTGTGAAATATTTGGCAGTTATGATTTCGAAGAATTTTGGATAATGTTTTTTGTTGTTTGGAAGATCAGCTCGGTCTTCTCTGTGGGAATTGTTGAAATGTTAATCAAACACAGACAAAAACTTTTCTTTGAATATTTTTCAAATTCATGCTTTATTCCAAGGATATTTTCAAAATTAAATTAGATCAATCCTTCTAGGGGAACTTGAAGAACAGGGGTCAGGCTACGGCAAGAAACTGAGGAAGACTGCCGGGCTATAGGTTCCCAAAACTTCATAGCCCGATAGAAAATTTTATAGTCCCATTAGAAAAAGTGACAATAACAAAATTTCCAATTCCAAATTCATAAGTAGGATAGCATGCAGGATATAATTGTACAACAGGAAAGGGTCTTGGTTAACCCATTTCTGCATAGGAGATTCACTTAAAATTGTCGTTTGGTTCTATGACACTTTTGATAATAACTTAGCAATTCAGAATGATTTTACAGAATATTTGAAAGAGAGTTGTTGGCATTATTCGGAATAATACTCTTCCTTCAAAGATTTTTTACACATGGCTTTTTCCTGCGTGATTTCATCAAAATCGTCAGACTGCTTCTGGCTGCTGTGAGCATAATTGGGTTAGTTATGACATCTGCATGCTAATGACTCCACAGGTCTCTTTGGCTGCACAAAAACATCTCGAGGATTGCCCAATAAGTCATGTGCACGCCATCACACGAATACTAATTAGCAATAATCTAAAAAGGATTTTTTGTGTTACATAATACGTAGATATCGTGAGAATGCATCACTATTCATTATGAACCAGCAATCGATCAGATACAACGCAAATGATTTGCACAAATAAGATCAGATCTATGATGTTATTATGAAGTCTCCATGGTGACTAGACGTTTTAATCTCCATCCACACACGAAATGTCTTATTTTCGGATATGGGAAGAGAATTTTATAGCTAATCTTGTGAAATATATTATTTTTTGATAAAAGGAGGATTTTATTGCTTATCAAGATGAGCACATTTATTGGTTACCAAAAGATTGCGTGTATCCTGTGGTTGTGGGTTTTTTGAGGTATCAGATTCTCTTATAACTAATATTGTGTTTGTGTGCAATGATGATAAGGGTCTTGTAATACAAAATCAATTATATATATATAGCATTTATGTACAACACTGAATGCTGCAATATACATTGTTTAATGATACATTGTTATCATTTGATGTAATAATGTATGTCTTACAGTGATATAATGTTATCATTTGTTGCAATAATGACCAATTTATGCAACAATATGCATCTTTTTATGATACATAGTATTTTTTGCCATTTTTTATGTTATGTTTTGTAATAATGTGCATATTTCTTTGATACAGTGTAATATTTCGTTACTGATACGTACATCATTTGATGTAATTACCATGTTCTCAGAAGCATGCATTGTCATCTTGGGTTGTAAAGTAATTTTAGATACAGAACACAACCATACAAGGATTGAGAGTCTGAGATATTGCCATCTGAACAAACTAGGCCTATTGTAAAAATAGGACTCAATCTTTACAGTTCTTTAGGCTGTGAAGGCTCCCCCTGCTCAGCTTCAGAGATGGCAAACCCCATATTTTGAGAGTAGGGATATCTAACTACCTTCCTCCAGACGTCATTAATCTAACTTGGCATATTTTCCTCAAATACCAGGGAGGAATAAGTGAAGCCTCCATGCTCGACCCTTTCAATCTCACAGCACCTAACTCCAGTAGCAGAAAGGAAAGTTAACTAGATTACATTCTTATATTGTGTGTATATATATATATATATATATATATATATATATATATATATATATATATATATATATATATATATATATATATATATATATATATATATATATATATATATTTATATATATATATATGTATATATATATGTATATATATATGTATATATATATTATATTATATATATATGTATATATATATATATATATATATATATATATATATATGTATATATATATCTATTATATATATATATATATTATATATATATATATCTATATATATATATATATATATATATATATATATATATATATATATATATATATATATATATACATATATATATATATATATATATATATATACATATATATATATATACATTATATATATATATATACATATATATATATATATATATACATTATATATATATATATATATATATGTATATATATATATATATATGTATATATATATATGTATATATACACACACAAACAGTGTATTGTATATGGTATCATGTGATCACACGTTTGTTTCATGTGATCCCATGTCATGTTTGTTCTATATGTTATCCTGTGATTCTGTGATCATTCCATATGGTGTCATATGATCCCATATGTGTTCTATATGGTAGCATGTGATTCTGTGATTTTTGGCATGTTAACATATGATCCCATGTTTGTTCCATATCGTACCAGGATATTATATTGTGATTCCATTGGTATCATTCATGTGTATCCATAATCATTCAATATGGTACCATATTATTGTTCCATATGGATTCATATGATCCTATGACTGTTCCATATTGCATTGCAATGATTTCATTTTCCGCTGGGATTACATTCCATGGTTTCGTTTACAGCCAATACGCCCACAAGCAGCGCTGCCACGTTGTAATTAATTTATCTGTGACATATAGTTGCATTGACTGTAGATGACAGGCCACGTAGTAATCAATGATGAAAGGTCGTGCCATGTGGCGGCGGCCCACACAACAAATGGATCCTTTGACTATGATCATTGCGCCTCAATGTACACTGATTATGGTATAGACTGTGCCACCCACGCTACTATTACATGTGTCTTGTATCTGGAGACACTACCTGACTACAATTACAATTGGAATAATTGTGTCATAGCTGTTGTATAGGATTGTGTTTGAGACAAGTATGTTCAGCCATTTTAACCCTTATCCTGCTGTGAAACCTATGAGCACTGCTGCACACCACAACAATTGTTGTAGTTAGCAGGATAAGGGTTAAGGTATCTGAGAGTTGCAAGAAAAAGTGAAAAAGAAAATAGTTTTGATTTTGTTGATCGTTTTGGAAATTAGCGTTTGATATGAAGATATCATCATTTGTAGACATCTGAGAGAGTTGCCAGAGAAAGCAAAAAGGAAAATGGTTCTGGTTCTGATGATCAGTATGGCAAATTATCCTGTAGGTTAGGTATCTGTTTATTTCAGTATGTCTTCATTTCTCTGATATAACTTATAATAAATGTGCTGGAGTGTACTAACATTTCACAAAGTATGGTTAGATACAAACAGTCGAATTGGAACCAAATTTGCCCTGATGCGCTACATCTACATGTGGTATTATTTTCCCCCCCAGACCTAGGTCATAAAATACCCAGCGACAGTTCTGAACTTAATGCAGGCTGGGCAGTAGACTTGCTACAAGTCAATTTTTCT